>CM070032.1:150774868-150796889 GCA_036250615.1 Ptychadena robeensis
GCGTCATGACGTCATCGCGCCGCCCGGCTGAAAAAAAAATCTGGGGAGAACACTGCTCTGCAATAAGTGAAGATATCACCTAGAGGATTGTTTCCTAGAGGACATTTTGCAATAGAATGTTTAATCTTCTCTATCAAAAGCTTCTATTTATTCATTTTTTCTTTTTCTAAATATCCTGTCCTAGCTTTGAGGACTTAGGACCCCTATGCCGGGCAGCTCTTGCAGGCTCTTGGTCCCGCCCCATGTCACAGTTAAAAACCCACTGTGGCCCACAAGTCAAAAAGTTTGCCCACCCTTGTGCTAGACTGTATTTACAGCAGTGGAGTGTTTTGTGCTTTACCTTCCTAGAGTTTGAAACGAACCCAGCTGTTTGGGTTGGTCCCAAACGATAGGTGCTTGGGGATCAGGATAATCCAATATATCTCCGGAAAGCTGCAGCAATTCTCTTAATCGCTGCAGCATTTCCAGGGTTGTGGCACTTGCCGATCGCCTCACAGTGAAACCGAAAGGGCAAGTGGGGCAGCGGCGTCATTGTGATACAGGCGACTAGTACAGGATGGGTGGAGAGCGGTCCTGCACCGCTAAAAATGGTGTGATACAGGCAGAATGCTGGGGAGATTAAACCTAACCCCAGTCTGATTTTTTTGGTAACACTCACAGTGGGTTCCCCTCCCCTCAATAAGCGTTGAGGTCCCCATACACGGGTCGATTTTTAGTTTAATTCCAGAACAATCGATCACATGTGCATTCGCGGTGATGGATTGATCACAAATCAAACAGTCACCCTTGATCCTCCATGAACAAAGCTCGATAGAACAGGGAACCAACATGTTGGTAAATCCCTGTTTGTTTACCATTACTTGGAGTCAGGGTCCCCATAAAAAGAATAGAACGGTAATCGATTGCATATCAATTCGCAGTCCAATCGGCGAATGCTTGAGCGGGTTCATCAATCGAGTGGGTTTGGACCCGTATGTGGGGACCCTAAGATGTGTGATTGGGTGACACAGGAATTAAGATATGTTTACCCAATCCTTCCTCAACCAGATCAGGCAGTGGTTCTTCTTATTTATACCCTTGCAGATGAAACCGTAAACCTTACACTTCAAGGGCCCTAGACCCTGGGAGTGGGAAGTGGCTTAAGATATAAAGGAACAACCCTTACAGTGGGGTGGGGAGGGGGGCCTACTGAATGTGTTAATAACGTTTTTTGCTTTAACAAAAATGTACTTTCACTATCTTTGTGTGTCAGTTGGCATTAAAGTTTGATAGCAATAAATAATAAATTTAATTAAATAATGATAAATGGAATAACACAGAACACTATCACTGAAAATACATCACTTTTGTCTATGTTTTGAGAATGTATAGAAAACTTATTTTACAACAACAATACTGCACTTCTTCTGCTGCCTTTTTTGCTCTTCTGTGATTTTGTGTCTCTTAGAATAGCATAAATAGTTCCTGTATTTGTAGTTTCAGATTTACATCTCAGAATTTGAAGATGAAGATGTAGCAGCTCATTTGCACAATAGCCGGTTTCCTTCGCACTTGATTCAAAGGTTTTTAGCTTCCTTTTGGCCGGAGAGTCAGACGGCAGTATTAGTTTCCGTGTAGAACACTTTGCTCCAGGACCTGTGAAGGGAAACCTCGTCACATAATTCTGACACTTCTGACTTCCTGTTGTTGTGCTGAGCAGGAACAATCCATACAAAGGGTTACAGCTGTGTAGTGACTAATGTGTCATTGACTCATATGAGTGTCCACGATTCTGCCGCACTGTATAGGAGGGTGTTGCTCTCAGACGTAACCTGTTCATGTCACACCATGGGGTGTATGGTATTTGCAGAGGTGTGGCTGGGTAAAGGAATGTCAGTATTTATACACAACCTCTCCTATTATCCACCTGCTTAAGGCACAAAAATTTCATTAATTAATGTCACGGATAATTCAGTTTATTAACATACAAAGTCCTACCTAATTAAAATAATACAAAGTGCTGTTTGTTTGCAATTTATAAAATTATATATGTATGTAAAACGTTTTAAACTGGCTACTACCACCTATGACTAGCAACCCCTTGTCCACGATAGACTGAGACTACTCGCACAATGAAACATATTCCTGTAACTAGATCTACTTTCACTTCCCCTTTGAATGTAGTGATATAAGCAGCAGAATAATAGGGCAGCTAATTTTAGAAATAATGCTAAGCGATCTTTTACATTGCATGTGCGCCTTTGTGCTGCTAGAAACGTGCACATTATGCGCTGCACATGGTTCACAGGTTTTCCCCCCAGAAAAACTTTGTTACAGAAAAGCTGACAGAAAATGATGCATAGGGCATGCAAGACAGGAAAGGGGATGGAAATAAAGTAAATAAAAGGGGAAATAAAATCAAAGAGGGGTCTTACCTGATTGGGCAGCAAAGCTAAAGGTGGGGTATCAGGGTGGTCTGATTGGATGTGACTGCAGTTAAGGTGTGACGGGGGGGTTATTTAACCATGATTTAGGAGCGTTTGGAAAGTTCTTACCCTCCTGCCTGTTTGTATGCATTATGTTGGTGTAGGTGCTTTTGTCACAGTGTCACATAGGTCATTAAAGAAGGACAGTTGTCATTGGTGTGAAATGGACCCATCATTGGGTGGCATCCTATGGCCAGTTGGGTCAACAAAGAGTGACCAATGTATATGAACTGTTGATGGGGAGTCAGTGATGTTGTGGCTAGGGGCCTAATATGGTTTGAGTCACAGCAGACCTATAAGTGGTAGTAAGAACCTTTTAGGACTGGAAACCTTTTATAGGTTTAGATTTAGATTATTACAAATTCTATATATTGTACTTGAACTTCAATTGGGCAGCCCCAACACTTATTGTTTAGGTTACGTAGGTAGGTAAGTGTGAAGGGCAATCTGTGACACATCACCTGTTCTTATGTCCCATGTATCACTGCTCCTAGGCCAGTGGTTCTCAAACTGGGGAGGGGGGCCCTCCTGGGGGGCGCAAAGGTGTTCCAGGGGGGGTGCCAACCCTCATTCTTAACCTGTGTTTCAATAGGGAGGGCTCAATAATGTTCCTAAATAGAAAAGGGGGGCCCTGCAAGGAAACTTTGGGAACCACTGTCCTAGGCTAAAATGTCTGTTCTACAGTAATATATTGAGTATTTTCAATTCACCATATTTTGTTACCTTTTATATTAACTCTTATTGCAGGAAAAAAACTCAAAGTAATCATAGCGTATGACACAGTAAATGATGGATTTGCAGGTTGTAGAAATGTCCAACAAATCCTTCATCTGATTAATATATCTTCTGTGCTGACCTTACAAGGACATGCCAATGCTCACTAGTACTTGGTGTTGAGATAACGATGGCAGTTCCTAAAATATTTCACACAGTTCCTCAAGCAGATCGGAAACATTAAGAATAAAATGTGTAATTGGTGAAGTTTTTAGCACACATAGAAAGTGCTGAGTCAAGAAAAGTTCTATTCAGTGAAGAAATAGGAAAGAGAGTATATGCTGATTCAATGAATATAATGTGGATTTATACAAAATGCAATTAGTCATTTTCTGAGAGTCCTTCAGCTTGATAGTGAAAATAGATAGGGATTCCAACCCAGTTTAAATGTAATGACCCTTAATGTTTTACAGAGTTGTAGAGTCATATTTATGAAGTAGAGAAGGTGACTTTGCCTGGTGGAAAATCAATCACAAGAAAATAGACGTTTCGCTTGCAGTGAATGGGGAATTACCTGTTTTAATAATATGCTTCTTAAAATTTTAAATACAACAGGGTGTCATAAAAACTCCTTATATGTGAGAGTTAAAACCGAGAACAGAAAATATTCCAAACAGATATCATTATATTCTGAGAAGTATAAATTCCTGACTGTGGGATATCTAAATTACCGCAACTATAACATAGTTATTATTATAAATAAAAACACGACCCGGATTATTCTTTGGAAATATGTAATTTATATATATTAAATATATATATTACAGACCACAGCCATAAAATCATAAACATAATTAAAAACATTAATAACACGCATGGATCCAGTGCCAGAACATAACCTTAAACTTTCCAAACCGTACCAGCCACCAGCCCTTCCATAACTAGCTTGATGGGTACTTTTTTATCATAAAAACCATAACTAAAGAGGGTGGGGCTTGGCCCCCCATACCATATTAACAGAATCCGGCAACTGCCTGTACCAACCAGCACATCACCAAGATCTTGCTCATTGTATTTATTTCCCCGACACTGTTGAGGTTCCGCAGAGCTGTGACAAAACCTTCGAAAACAGAATAACAGTAATACAGTAAGACATAAGACAATATTTTTTTTAATTAGGGAGGGAGGGTGGGTGATTGTTGGCATCCAAAGAGGACCTCCCTTCCGGTAGCTAGCTATAAAAACCCCATCCTGACCCTTCTCTTCCTCCCCAAAGAACCTACCCCCCTAAACTGCTATACCCTAGCCTCGGACCATGCTCCGCCGAGCAGTCTATGTGCTATGTCAGGACCTTCCGCCAAGCAATACGCTTAGCGGAGAGGTTCCAACGTATAATGGAAACATAGCCTTAACTCCAGGTGCAATATGGCAGGAAGACGCTGGGGGAGCTTTATGGTTTTCTATTGGAATTTTCTGCGATATACTTTGAATGGAGAGTTGAGATGACAGAATTACCCAACAAACACTGCGCTCGAGATCTCTGAGGCTGCGGCCCGACCAGGAAGTGAGGGGATGCTACGAGGGATCTTCTTGTTCCATTCATTTAATAATGTTCTTCTGGTTGTGGGTCTGCTTTAAGTTTTGCTAAAACATTGAATCAGGAACCAGCAAATTATAACACTATAACACATGCAACATGAAATGTAAAATAAAAGAATAATCTGTGGTATTCATTTCTTCAATACAATTTAAAAAACATGCAGGTCAAATATAATAACACCATGGAACAGTTTTGGCACCTGGGCCATAGTTTGATACCCCTGCGTTAAACTTTTGACTAAGGGTGCTGCCAGCAACACATGTGTTATTCGCTGTGCATTGGCCATTACCCACTGTTTGCATTTTTGATGCTTTGGTTCATGCGTTTCTAATCTATTAGAAATGCATGGGTATGGGCAGGGTCCTCTACTCCTCCTGTGTCATAACCTGTTCCTGTGTGTACTATATTGTGTTGTATCTCCATATTGTACAGCACTGCGTAATATGTTGGCGCTATATAAATAAATGACAATAATAATGTAATGTGAAAATCTAATGCAGCAGTAGCAATTCACTTCTGGTCGCTAGTTATCTTTCCTGTTGGATCACTAAATGGCTATCAGGAACAATTGCTGATGATTGCTATGGGGAAGGACACAGCAGGGTGCCTTCTACTCATTACTATTTCCCATGTCTTGCCATAGATAACATCGGGCTGCTTGGCAGAGAGCTGAGCTGTCTGCCTGTAAAGAGATTGTCATGTGAAATTATCACTGATGTTCGTATCACACATCTGTAAGAGGCTTTAACTACCTAGAATTGTGAAGATAAGTTATCAGCTGCGATGTAATGGTATTGTTTTCAATTATTGGCTAGCTCATAGACCTCTTGCAACGGAGGAAGCATATCTTAATAAATAATGAATATATGGATATGGATAATAATGGATATTTTTTTTCTTTTTAATAAACACATGAATTCTATGCCCCTCCCCTTTAGCCTTTCCCTGTATTACCCTTACTTTTGTTCTTCTTTGTTCTTTATACTGTAATTTACATTTGTTACAAAATCAATTTAAATTGTTATAAAATAAAATCCAAAAAAGATGAATTCTATTAAATATGGTTTAGTGTGGTTATGTGTTCTGTATGTCAAACTTTTAAAAGTTACTAAAGGGGAACCAGGTCAAGGATAATAGTGATGATAAGGAACTGTATTATAGTACCAACATGGTTTATCTCAAGGCATAGTCCTTTTTTTGTGTGGAGGGTGAAAGGAAGAAAAAACAATAATAGGGTATAGTACCCTCAACATCTGCCCATGATTAGCTAGTCTAATTCATTGATTGATTGATACCATGAAATGTAAAAAACATAATGTAAAAAACATATATTTAATAATGCTTGCTTAACCATTTTTTTCTTGCATACATACCCATTGGATCTGTGCTACTAAACTACTTTTGTTTTTAAAACACTGTATAATTATAATTCATAAATAATAATAGAAATAATGAAATATAATTGTATGATATGTATTGTATCTGTGAACAGTATATCTGGTGGCCATTAGCAATTCCTGTCACTAGGATTATCTCTCACTTCACCTATTGATTCCTCCTGTATGTGTGCTTGTAAGGACCGTAGATCTCAGAACCAGTATTGATGAGTCAAGTGACAGGAAAGTAATTGTGATTATCATAATCCTGTTTTTTAATGTCCAGCAAATGGAAGATTAATATACATGCATTACCGCCTGCTCACCGCAGGCAAGAGGACAGTGTGAACTTTATTGAGCCTTGTTTATCGTGAGGCTATAATATATTATTTGTTATTGTTTCCTCTAAAAACACATTAGATATTTTAACTTTAAGGAATGAAGTTTGTTTCTGCATAGATGGCTCCATATATGAATTCTGCTCTTTTTTACAATAGTTTTTATACATGTTGGCAACTGGTTATTGTTGGAGAGATCACATGGATCACTTGACACATTGAATGGAAGGACAGTGTAGTCAATCGTTCTAATTGAAGAAGCATGTTGTAAGATTTTTTTTCATGATTTAATCAACAAATGAATTGATCAGTTAATCAATCTACCGATCAATCCTTCTAGGAAAAGTGATAACACTTACCTACTCAGCAATAAAGCCCATTTCTTGGCTTGGATAGTGGGGGGTCCGGTTGGATAGCTGTATACACACTAAGGAGGTGTGGGTGCAGAGGATATGTATTTAGCGAGCATTTGGGAGTCTGGGCACAGTGTCTCTCTCACTATAATAGATTTCTTGGGATGTTGGGCCAATGGGCATCACAACTACTAAAATCGCAAGGTGACCGACCCTTGTTGTAGCGGGGGGGTGTTTCTGCAGATGTTTTGTTTTATTTCATATACTTACCTTCAGTTTTAAAGTTTTGTTTGTTAGTTTGTACTGCAGTATTTGGGATCACAACAGGAAATTCACATACATCCTCACGGAATCTATGGACTGTGCCATGGAGCACTAGCTTGCTAATGAACGGACCGCAGTACTTGTGCAATGCAAATGCTTCTCCTTGTATGATGGATATGCTATGTGAAACCTGTAATGTGATATGTTGTTACTGTTATTGTTTATTGAAAATCAATTAAGATATTTGCAAAAAATAAAGCCCATTAGATGTGATTCCAGAAAAAAGTAGTTCAACTCAAAAGATTACAACTAGTGATGGCTGAAATGTCTGCACATATTTGCTTTTCTTCCGCCGCCTGCATCAGGAGCGGAAAGATCGAGCCAGAGGAAGACTTTTTTCACTAGAGAACGGGTCTCTAGTGAGAAAATCGGGTTAAGACAGGAAGTCTTAATGAGGAATAAGAACTGTACGATTCAAATTCCTTGCGAACAGGCATGGAATTCGAAGTTTACTACGAACAGGCGGACCTCAGACTTGTTCGCCCTGTTCTTGGCCATCACTAATTACAAAATTATTGCTAAAGATTTTGGCTTCCCACACTTCATAAAGAGTTTTTTTAATGAAACCTAGTACTGTTTATTACATCACTGAAAATGGTGCCATTTACAGTAGATAGGTATCACTATGCATTCTATGGCCACTATACTACATAGTTGTTGGTAGATCTAAAGGAAATTGTATGGAGTGATCTAATGGTGTATGCCATATTCTCACCGAGGTATGTGCCGCTAAAAGGCCTTAAGGCACCCAAGTTTGAAGATTCTCAGTATAGTTTATTAAAGTTTAATGTTAAACAGAAAAATATACAAATTAGTAAAATAACCAAAATAAAATCAAAATTATCCACTTTTCAACATGTTTTGTTGCAAAAGGTTGCCACTTCTTCAGTATAGGTGTGAGTGATCTTGTGAAACTGGTGCTGTGGCAGAGAGACAAGAATATCTCACCTCAATACATCCCAAAAACCTGGGTGCCTTAGCAAGTAATTTGTTTTTTGTTTATATAATTGCATTGTTGGAACTAGGGAATAGGCCTTATGTGTTGCTGAAAGACAAACTATCAGGTCTGAGTAGCTTGGCAAAAATGCTGAGTCTGCGAAATTGTCAACATGCGATATACAACTTAGTAGCTATGTGCATTTCTGGCTGATCAACATATGTTTTTTAATAATTTTGCATGGCCATACACTTTTATTTAGCTGACCTAATGGGAATCTTTCAGGCAATTTTTATAACATGGATAGAAAAAAGAGGAGCGTATTTTTGGTTCATTTGTATTTATTGTATTTATTTCCAATTAACATGTTTGTTGATTTATAGAAATCTAAATGAGTTTCTGACCAAGCAACCTTTTTACACTTGTTATCTTGCACATTTATTTTAGTAGAACAAGACATTATTTATTGAGTGCATTATTATTTACTACTATTTTGTATGATTTCTTTCTTTTTTTTACCAACTGTACTATTTTTTGGGGGTGTGCCTATCAGCCTTAATTCCACTCTTTAAGCGGTAGTTATTGCAATCTTCTGGAAATTCACCATTGTTGGCCTAGTTTGGGTTAATTAAAACCTCAAGCTTTCCCACAATATAGGAATCTTAAAATAACAGATAGCTTTTATGCTCTGCTTTGTATGCTTTATTGGATAAACTGATTCATCTCAGTAAAGCAAATTGAGGATAACAGGTTGCTGAAATCACCTGTCTACAGTGCCCTAAGGGGATGCACACAATATGTTTGTGTACAATTACTGTAGCATATAGCGCACTGAACAGCATATGGTTATACTCAAGAACCCAGGAGTTTATGCTCCTCCAGTCTCTGTATTAAGACTTTTTAGATTTAACACATCTGTTTGGGTTCTGTATGTCTTTTACTTTTTTCTTACTTTTTTTTAACTACTATTGTGCAAATTCCACACATTTGGTTAGCCTTTGTGCTCTGAACTATAGAAACATGGTATTACTTTAAAGAACATTTTAACCAGGGCCTGGAGCAGTGGTTCCCACACTGGGGGTAGGCCCCCCTGGGAAGGTGCGAAGGTGTTCCAGGGGGGTGCTGACCCTCATTTTTAACCTGTGTTTGAATAGGGAGGGGGCTCAATAATGTTCCTAAATGGAGAAGGGGGGCAAGGAAAGTTTGGAAACCACTGGCCTAGAGAGATTTAAAGAAAGCCCTAGTCATGTGGTAAAATTTATTTTGTAGCAAATACCCAATTATGTTCAAACAAAACAGTATTTTTGCACATGATTGAAGGATTAAAGTTAGCTTGTTAGCAAACCATTCATGAGTTGAAGTAAATCAAGGTTAACATGATCTACTCCTTAACCCCACTGTATGCACTAAAGTTGTCTCTTTTCATTTAAGATAACAATATAGGGGATGTTAACCTGTAAAGTATTTTTAATTTTAAGCTGATGCCTTTAACTCCAAGAGTGGCATAAAAAATTTCATTTTGGTTTTGCCTATTATTATTCCCATAATATTGTCTACATCAGTGGTTCCCAAACTGGGGGGGGGGCGCAACGGTATTCCAGGGGGGCGCTGGCCCTGATTCTTAACCTGTGTTTGAATGGAGAGGGGGGGCTACATATTGTTCCCAAATAGAAAAGGGAAAGTTTGGGAACCACTGGTCTACATAATTAAAATGATTGGGATCTATCGTGAAACTTTGAGACTTAGAGACTAGATCATTCCTATCCATTGCTGGCCCCATCCTACTTTTATCATTTCCAATAAAATTATTTTGTGTAGACGATCTTTAGTTACGTCAATGATCAATCTGCAATAAATCGTATCCTAAAAATGGTGCACTTTTCGATCGATGTACTTATGATAGAAGACGCAATCGTATATTCCGACCGTATAACAAATCGATCTCAAGGAAATCTCAGCTTCTGTGGCCTGCTTATGTCAGTAGGACCTAAGCTCCCAGCAGTGTTACTTGAGAATAAAAACTGGTGATGTAACGTCAGACGAAATGTAAGGTATGCCAACATATTTACCACCATTATATTCGTA
The DNA here is from genome assembly GCA_036250615.1 of Ptychadena robeensis. Taxonomy (NCBI): domain Eukaryota; kingdom Metazoa; phylum Chordata; class Amphibia; order Anura; family Ptychadenidae; genus Ptychadena; species Ptychadena robeensis. Next base: position 150,785,061 of record CM070032.1, read on the forward strand.
TCACCATTTCATACTATTGATCAACAAACCAATTTATATTCTTGCTAAAAGATAATTAGTTTGTGACCACTATCTGTTCTTGAACAGTCTCGTTCCCTGGAAAGGGTAAAAGATGTTTCCCCGAACGATGAACCTAATTAAAGAAACCATTTAACAGTAGTTGGCAAATTACTTCTACAAAAAATATATACCAATCTCTCGAGTTTCTTTGGCTGATGTTTGCTCATCAGCTCTTGCCATCCACATTTCAATAATTCTAATGGGACGATTTAAATGAGTTATAGCCCTGAGGTGATTAATATGGTCATATTGAAGCAAACTGTTAATGTAGAAAAATATGCCAGTGATGTTTGTGCCATTTGCCAAGTCTCACTATGTGAACTTGCAGAACACATTTGCATGACAGAAAGAATAGTAGGGAGTGCATATTCTTTGTCTTTCAAGGTCATCTTGATGTACATTTGATGTTTTGCAAATGCAGCCAGTGTGTATCTTTAGAAAGAACCTCAGTAACTTTGTGCCACATGGCAATCATTGTTTCTTTTATGATATCCAGGTTCCATCCTAGGTATTCTAGCGGTCCAGTATTGATGGCATAATTATAAACATTTTGTCCTATTGGTCTATTCTCTTCTTTTTAAGCTATTTTATGCTTATAAAATGATGAGTATAAAAAAGCTTCCCATAGAAGATGCCTTTTTTCAAAAAATGTGGTTAAAGCTGTTTTAAACTAAAACAAAAAAAAACACACATACATGAAATAGGGCAGATTACTTACCTGTCAGCAGTTCAGATCCTGGAAAACTTACTTACCTCCTTCATGTTTTCACTGATGGTGGCAGCATGTTAATTAAGGGCAAGAGAAGCCACTTTCAGATTGATTCTTCTCCGGGCAGCTGGCAGTCGGCTGCATCCATCTAGCTGTTGGCTAAGAGAGGCTTCTCTCTCCCCTCTTCACAAAGTCTCACAGATGTGACGCTGACGTTTGAGATTGAGAGAGATTGGGGCTGTTTACGTCTTGCCCAGGCGAGATGTAACACATTTTGTTTAGTCTGGGATTTGCCGATACTGCAGAGTGACCTAACAGGTGGTAGGTCCGCTTTAATGACATATAAGCATTAACAATGCGCCACAAATCTCCAACTTTGAAACATCATCAGCCAAATAAGCTTTAATCTTGTTCCCCATCTTTGAAGCAACTCATGCCAATAGTGTAAACTCATTGCTGACGGTTGCTGACTGAATAACAACAATAATATTCAGATTTTGGGGTGATGATCAGACCCTTTATAGTCTTAAAGCCATAGGCCAAATATGCCAAATATAATCTGTCACAGCAATGGTATTAGTTATATTGTACTAATATTCCAGTTTTACATGCTTTACTGAAAAGACTACTAAGGTCTTTTCCTGTGTTTATTTCACAATATCAGTAACATTATTGTTTTTTTTTTATCTGAACAAGACAAAATTTAATTTACTTCATTGTTAGTATTCTTCTCCTTTATGATTAATAAATTATATCCTGATAATGCTCTGTGTGTTCCATAACCTGTTTCCCCGAAAATAATGCATCCTCTGAAAATAAGGCACCCTTACATTTTTGCCTCACGCTGAAATATAAGGCATCCCCCGAAAATAAGGCCCCCTGAAAATACGGTACCTCTGTAACTCTGGACAGGGGGATCAGAGGGGACAATCAAAATGACACAGGAGGATCAGAAGGGGTTACTAAAATGGTAATTCGCCCCCCCCCCTCTTAGTTTCTTGTGCCATTTTGATTCCCCTTTCTGATCCCCCCTGTGTCATTTTAAGTGATCCCCCCACCCTGATACCCCAGTGCCATATTCCTCTTCATGGAAAAATAAGACGTAGGGCATCTTTGGGAGCAAAAACTTATATAAGACACTGTCTTATTTTCAGGGAAACCCGGTATTTATAAGATGCAATACAATATAAGACACACCCTATACAGCTGAATGATACAGCTGAATGTAGAGTTGCATGTTTTTTCCTTGTAACTGAATCCCTGTCAGTGGCTGGTATCAGAGAGCTACCAGCTATTGGCCAAACTTGAGTTACAAGTGAGGGAGATGCAAAGGGAAGAACCACCCACAGGCGTATCTTCCCTCTGACAGCTTTATAATATATATATAGATAGTCTTTTAGCTGTAGGTGGACGTGCATTCAATCTATAAGACGCATACATTTCCCCTCCATGATTTTGGACAAAAAAATACTGTATTTAATTTAATTGCCGCCTTTGTAATAAACAGTATATTAACTGACCTTCCTTGATCCTTGCTACTCTCCTATTGGTCTGATGTTCTGGGCTCCTCTACATTGCAGGGCTCCTGGCCTTGTATTGTATTGTGCCAAATCAAATATAATATTAAGTGTATTTATTAATGGGTTTATGTTTGGTTCATGCCTTGTTTGTCTTTTTTTATATTGTTTGTTTATTGTCTGTATAAATTAGTATTCTAGAGATGCTATAATTCTGGCAAGCAGTAAGCTATTGGAGTCATTTATGTGAACGTGGCTGTTCATTTTTCTCTGGGTACAATGCCTCATCTGATGTGTCTGCATTTTCACCCTCTTCATTATAATGATGGCTGTGCACTGGGCCTGTTTATTCTTATTGTCGATGCAGAGTTATGCATGCTTCTGCAGGATTACAATGCATGAAATCAGCTTGTGTTGGTACTGCAGTTTCCAAGTTGAAGGATATGTTAGCAGGGCTCATTGCTTCCACCTGTCAGCTGCCTCTGGCAACTGACTTATCCTCAGAATCAGGTTATAAAAAGCTTTTCTATTTAAAAGCCAGTCTGTTTTACTTTTCTTCGCAGTGAAATTTGACATATTGTCTGCATGAGCGATAAGCTTGTAACAGTTAACTTGGCAACTCATAGTGCAGACTCTGAGAGGATGGCTTAAGGCAGATGTCTGGGGAACGTGGCCAAAAAGAAATTTCATTTATTTTAGATATCTTTTTTCACTTCCTGGCTTTGGATAATTATAGCAACTTTTTTTAGATTAAAAAAAAAACAATTGACTGATTTCAGTTTTAGAGTATTTGGCTGATTGAGAGGATTTTCCATTCTAAGCATTCTATCTTATTATTCTGTAAGCGTCAAATATTGAGTATATCGCAGAGCTGCATTATAAATGCAATATAACTGGAAAATAAATAGATATGAATGAAAAAGATTTTGACCCAGCACAGTAATAGTCTCTCACAATACGCATTAATCATAACGCCCCCTATACATCTTTAGATCCCTCCATACAATTTCCTTTAGATCTACCAACAACTATGTAGTGCCGGGTCCTCCCTGATAGAATAAATAGTTATTGGAAGATTTAGAAAGGTCCTCATATTACATGGTTTTGGTAGAAGAAAAGATGCTTGTACAGAGGTTGTATGGTAAGATTGTAAGGTTTATGAGGGCCTTAAGTCATGCCCTTTTTTGCTTCTGCATGATTTATAAGTTGTGTTACTGACTCAAAAAATAGACACCCTAAAAATCTTGGTGACATATACCTTTCAACGTCAACTTTTCTGAGATATCCAGATAAGAGGACTCAACTCAGGTCCATGGAGATGGTCGTGACATTTCAACTTGTTTATTTGGAGTTATTTGATGGTATCATCACTAACATTTCTGAAGATGTAAAGCAGGTTTGAGGCATAATTTCAAAAAAAAAGTATTGCTCTAGTACATAAAGTTTTTGCTTAAATTATGTTCAAGTTGGACTTAATTTTTAACACATTTTTGGGCAAAAACACATATGCTAGCGCAGTACCGTATTTTCCGGCGTATAAGACAGGTTTTGAACACAGGAAGATGTGTGCAAAAGTCAGGGGTCGTCTAGGGGAGCCTGTAGGTCTGCTTCTCCGGATCCGTGCTCCCCGCACTGCGCGCTGGCCACAGGAGCCAGAGGGAGAGGTCTACAGCATCCCCCTTGGCCCCCTCCTCCTACCCCATGTGTGTGAAAGTAGCTGGCTGTAACTGACGCCAAGTGCTCACTTGTGACATTGTGGCTAAAATTTGTATTACAGGGAGATTGAGATAAAAGCTAAAACACATTAAATATCTGTACAAAAACTTTACTTTATAATTTATACACTACTGTGAAAGTTTGCTAGATTGCTAACATTCTTTCAGTTTTTATTGTCAAATGTATACAATTTATGTACCATGGAAAACCACAGGGAAACATGAATAACTATGAAAGATTGCAGATAGGGGTGTAGATTGGGAATGTAAATGACTAACCCCCAAAAAGATTGGACTTCTAAGGGAGTTGGAGATCTAGGGGTTGAAAGTCAGAGTAGACATAACATTTTTTATTTGGTGTGTGTTGGAAGAGGAGTAGCCTTAGACGGCGAGAATATACCAAACTCTATATTTTAACTGGAAAAGTTAGGGGTCGTCACCCATTCGTCTTATACGCCGCAAAATACGGTACTTCCTTTTTATAATGTTACCACATTCCCTTCTCTACATCTTCATTAATTGTGGTGACGATACCGTGTTTAATGGGCCACCAAAAAAAAAAGAGCTCTAGTAGACCATATATATCTAAAACCATGTCTCAAATATTATTCTGTACTTTACTGTGCATCAAATAAATGTGGATGCTGTTTCCACTGTGGTTGGTTGGTATTACAATGAAACTAGATACTCTAATATAGTCTCATATAGTCTAATATAGTCTCATATATTGAAAAGAAAAGGCTACCATAACATTACGCCCTGCATAACAAAGGTCTTTTTTACACCTCCATGAATTCTGCTTTGTTGGCCAATAACCTCCATAAAACATGCATGCGTACGTATTTCATTGTTTAAGTATATGATTATCCAGTGCTACGGTGTGTTCATAATAGATTACCTTTATGAAAACAGTTGGCGTTTTTTTTGTCTGAATGGGCTTATTTGAAGTTCAAGATGATGTATGTTTCTAATTCAAGCTTTTGTTAACCTTCAGTTGCTCTGTATTGTTAGCTGGATGTTTGCAGGATGGCTGCACAGCCCTGTAGATTATTGCCAGTGCTTATCGACAGGGAAGTCTTGTGTTGTGGAAATCCCAATGGCATTGCACAGCGTTTGCTTCCACTCACTCATATGACAGCACCATTTCTCATACCACATTACAGTGTTAGGACATGCTCCAGTACAGCAGACCTGCCTTTGTGTTTTACATTCATGCTTTGTTGTGAAAAGATATCATTTTGCTGCAAACTTCTAAATGTATGAGACATGGTTTAGACATACTGCCCATCTGTCTTGCTGGATTCGGATTTAGATTGTTTTCTCCTTTATATCTCAGGAATGGGATAGATACAGCCAATTGGTGCTAAGGCCCAAAATGGAATTTAAATCTCTCATTAATAATACTAGATAAGATGCCCATGAACACCATCTGAATGTAGTTTAATTTCTAACTGTGAATTTGCCATCTCTGATGTGTGCAGAATGAAAAGATTGTTCCCTTTCCAAAAGATAGCACAGAGTATTTGCTCATCAATCCCGGAGATTTACCAACTAATACAAATCACCTATGAGAAAAACCAAGGACATCCACTAAACATTCAAGCCTCTTACCCTATATACTCAAGTAAAAGCCACATTTTTAAGCACCCAAATTGTGCTAAAACAAATTACATTCACCATATTCTCACTCGAGTCTAGAGATTGAAATTATGACTGTGAGTTAATTGCAAAGCCCCTGTTATCATCGAGGAACATTAACAAAAAAAGATTTAAGTCTCAAGTGAGTATTAGTGATGAGCAGCACAGGCAATATTCGTATTCGCAAAAAAAGATTTTCACAATAAAAAGTGCAGATATTCACATATTTTCTGGATCAACATTATCACATGAGAACTAATCATTTATTACCTTCATTGCACTAATCAGCACTTGTACATGCACCTATTGGGAATGCAATACACTGTAGTTTTGCTGTACTGATGTAAAAAATCTGTACATGATTTCAAAGATATCGCACTATATTTGAGATTTCATATGGTCAACTGGAACCTTCATAATGCACCTTCATAAATGGAAGTAGTGGGTAGGTCCTTCACGTCCAGTCACTTAATAAAAAGACATAGCAATTAAGTAAAGTACTAGAGCTTGGCCTTTTAAAGTTGTTATGCTGCTGGATGGATCCTTTAGGTTGTGTCATGTGGAAGATAATCATATTACATTTCCAAAAATATAGTTGACTATATAAGCAAATTTTTTGGATAATAGTTTTAGTTTACATCAATGGCTTCATTATCGCTTGGTTTCAGCATAACACATGAAAAGTGCAATCCCAATCATTGATTTAGGGTAGCCATACATGGGTCGATATTTCTGTTCAATTGACCACAAAATCGATATTGATATATATAAGTCCATTGAACGGGAATACCTGCCTTCCTAGTTTGATCGACCACAAGTGATCGACAATCGAACATTAAATTGATCGAGCAAATAGCGAACATGTTGGTAACTTTTAACCTGTTTAACCTCTTGGGCATTCTGCTTGAATTAACTCGGGGTGAGTTTTTCAGCCAATAAAACTCACCCGAGTTAACTACAGGAAAACTCACCTGTGCACCGAAACCCCCCAGCGATTTTGTGTTTCGGTGTTCCTGCTGATGCTTACGTATCTGCCCGGATGGTGTCAGATATGACGCCAGAGGGGCAGGGGTAGGCGGCTCCATTGACCTCCATGTTATGGAGGGGGTGTTGCTTAGAGCACACCTCAATGTTACAGGTGATGAAGGGGATGTATTCGGGACCTACCAAGGGGAGCCATGTGCATAAAGGCCCAGGAGGTTAAATGTAGCTTTAGTTTTTACCAACTGTAACTCTTTTTCCTCTGTGCTTGAGTTTGTGCATTATAGTGTATTGTCAAAATTAAGAACATACTTCATAAAATGGCTTCGCCATTTATTGGGTGAACTGGTCTTAAAACATTTCTAGGTAAATAAGAAGATTCTACTGGCAATTCAGCCAATTTCTTTGTTTGCTGCATGAAACAACAATTATGATATAATTAAGTATAAAAAAAAAATCTCACGTGCCATTTATAACTAGCGACAATGCTTGTGTCATGTTCCTTTTATATGCAGCACACCCAAATATGTAAGTTGTTTTATCAGATAATTGATGGGAAGCATTTAGTTCATCGATTACCATGACAACAGACAGAAACGATTAGGCTAGTATCTCTCTATTCTTGGATGATTATTCTATGGCTTCATACCAAGAGGTGGCATGGCTATTTTTCAGCATGTCACACAAATCCTTAGCATTTGTTTACTATTTTCTCATCAGTATCTATTTTTCCTTATCTATGTTCTCAACAAATTACAGCTCTAATGGAGTATCAGTATGCCACCATTTACAACATATGATGATCTTCTCTGGGACCTGAGATCCACAATGAACCTTGTATATTGCTTTTTGTTGAAACCCGATGTAATTTAGGAAGTAATTATGTCTAAAATAATTACAAGTGCACCGCGATAAAGGCCTAGCTATATTTGTCGTTTTCATTACATGCATTGGCTATTGTTAATTCCGACTGCTTAACTGTGTTCATCACATTTAATGTTACAACTAGGATTTATCATGCAGTGATCCTTTGCACAGAAACAACAATATATGAGTACCAAACAGACATTTCATTTTTATTCTGCTGAAATTAGATATTAACTCTGTATGTCCCTTTTCTGCTACCAACTGGCACTGCTATTAGGAAAAGCTAACCCAAATCTAAGACAAAATTCAGACTTTCAGTTAAACTGGTTGCAAAGATTGTGTGGGTGGGTGTCAATCACTTGCCAACCACCCCCAAGTTATACCAATGGGCAACTGCTAAAATTTAGGCTTAGCCGGAAGACATATTTATCATCAGTGTTGAATGTTTATGATTGTTACTTCTTCTGCTTTAAATTTTGGTCATATATTAACACAAAGGGCAAGTTCTCCCTCATATTTACTGTAAATATAATGTGCTTTGACATAAATTGTACTGTGTGGAGTGTACAACGATAACACTACTATAGAATTATAACAATGACAGGAAGAGCTTTTAGAGTATTTTGAAGAATACTTTGATTAGGGCCAGCTTTTTAAATGGTGACATGTCTGACCTACATTAACCTCCCTGGCAGTAATTCAAGAGCAGTAACCCCATGCCAAACATTGGGATCACTTACCTGTTTCATAAGCATTTTCAACTAATGCTTGTCTTACTGAGTGTGTGGATATAGGGGCCGTGCAGTTTGCCTGTATTGCCCGACAGGCATAGGTGTCCCTCTTTACTCTCACTATAAGTCCTCTGATCCCAGTCATCATCAATGAAGTAAATTTAGGTGGGGTCTAGAGTTGGCAGGAAATTTATACAGAACAAATTGTAATCTGTTTATATTTTCCATGCGGATTTAGGCTTTAAAAAAAACAAATAATCGTACTTTGCCTTAGGATATATGATTGTGATTGACTACTGCTGTATAATCACTATACAGAATGTCAAGCGGTAGGGGCTCCGTATCTGTTCATTTGAATTAAGCCTTCTAGCAATAAAGGTATCCTGACTATATGAAAAGCAACTAATAAGAAAAAAGCATCGAATAGATATATACTGAGAACCAAAGTGTAGTGACCAAACTCCCAATTAATTCAATTAGAAAGATGTGGGGTTGGACCAAAGCCCAACCTCAAATGGTGGCACCTATCTGTCAATATACATTGGCAGATAACCAGGGGACTTTTTTACTGGTCAGTGTGTAGAAAATGGTTCACAAAACAAAAGGTTTACATATGATTGAAATGAAATTTTACTGTTTCACACAAGACGAGATCCAGTACAAACATGTATATGTTGGATCTTATCTCATTAAACATAAATATTCAATACAATCGCCTTTTCTGTACAATCGCCTCAACGCGTTTCGCGGCATTGTGCCGCTTCTTCAGGAGGAGTAACAGAAAGTGTTTTTGTTCTGGGGAGAAGCATAATGACTGTAGGTTAGTTGAGCAAATCATAATGTTAAATGTTAGTTTTATCTATGGATAAGTATGTATGCTCACCCTTAGTGTGATGTCTTTGGGTATAGGCTCCGGGGATAGGGCATTTAGGGGAAGAAGGGGGGGGGGGCCCAAAGGGGAAACAAAGGGGAACGACAGAGGGATGGAAAGGGGAGGGGGGTGAGGTCCCGCGGCGGGGAGAAGCCCACACGGGGCCGAAGGACAGACGGAGATCCCGGCGCCTTTTTGGGGAACGGGGAGCATCTGCCGTGTTGCTCTTATTGATTCCACGCCAGATATGGCTGATGGTTAGGCCTCAGTAGAGGTCACTTCCCAACCAGCATTTATGATATGACTGAGGATAAAGATAAACAATGAAATGTCAACTCATATGAAGAATTAAGTGATCAGACCACAGAAATGATTAAGTGAAAGTGATGATGGGTGAACAGTGTGTGTAGGTACCATATGTGTGATTGAGCGTGTGACTGTGTTAATTCAAGGATAATAATAGTGGAATGTGTGGGTATTTATCTATAGTGTGCCAGTTACTATAGATGTGTGTGAATACTGTGTATATCTATTAGAATGTGTGAGTGTGTGACGAGTGACATCAACTCCGAGAGTAGAGAGTGAATTAAAAGAAAAGAAAAAGAAGCAAAGTGGATAACTGTGTCCAACCCCACATCTTTCTAACTAATAAGAAAAAAGTCACTGCGTTTTGTTTTTCCCTCTCTGATCTGGTGGATAAATGTAGGATGAGGTAGATAAGCTAAGAACAATGGTTTTTGGGCAAGAAACACTTGGGAATGAGTATGATATCTACAGTATGACATAGAATTCTTTAGGTTTATCATCACGAACTATGATTGTCTTCACGTCAATAAAGGCATACAAGGTAATATAATCATGCACGACTGTCATGTTGTTACCTTAGAAGGAGATCAATGGCAGCAGTTCGGTATAAACTCACATTTACAATTTCTTTTGAAGAAAACATCACATCAATTGTAAAAAGGTAATTTAATCTCCAAGGGTTTTCTTGAAAGAAGTTAGGTTTATATTCTAAGTAACTAAGTAATGAAGAGGCTCATTAAATATTGCCCAATGGAATCACAAACAAGGCATTTCATTAGTGTTCAGAGAACTTTAATGTGTCTGTGAGCATGCACGTGTATGTGTTAGAATCTTTGTTTTAAAAAATCTTTCTTTGCAGTTATATATACAGCATATTAAAAGGTGACTCTTGTTTGGGTTTATATATATCTATTATATATATATATATATAGTCTAATATATTACATTAATATATTCCTCTCAAGGCAGGTTGAATTTGTTAAATGTAATGTATCTGGCAAGGTCCACATCTATATAGTATAGAATATGGTACCACATGAGGGATTACGCTCTCTACTGTAACATTGTCACCCATGAGTAGAGATGTTTGCAAAACTTAGACTTTGTGAATTCCATCAAAGCCTTGTGGTTTCAATACATTCATAGAAATGTAGGGAAGGATTGTGAGAACAGTAAAAAAAATATCAAAATCAAGCTTAAATTTCTACTTGAACTAAATGTATGCAAAGTGCTAGAGCAATTCTTTTTTATTTAATAGTCCCACAACCCTTCTCTACAGCTTCAGCCTTTTAAGGGATGAAACCATGATCAGGGGCTTTACAATTAACTCCAAAATCAACTAGTTGAAATTTTGCAACAATCTCTACCCAAGAGTGCACAACACACCTTGCCTGTAGAGATACATTGTATTACTTCAAAACGCAAAGATGCGCGGTGCAATGTAGTAAATGAAATCTGTAGGCACATTTTATGGTCCTCGTTATGTATAAATATAGACCTTTTACCTGTTATTTGACTTTGTATTTATTGATTTAACCAGTGTCTTAAAATCCCCCTTTAGTTAAACAAACGAGTACAGTTGGGCTTATACCCATCTCACTTTATTAGGGTCTTTAATACAGTATCTGTCACATAGGAAGTCAATTCTAAACAGAAGCAGTGAAACAAATTGTGTAAGAGCGTGACTACAAGGTTACATCTTGACTCTGATAACTTCCTTCCTCTATTGCCTTTAAGAAGCACTGTGACAAAATAAAACTACTTGACTCTGTCTCATCTCTACAGTAGTGATGTCAGAGAACTTTGGCAGTTGGCCACCTAGGATTCCAAACACATAACCACAAATGTGCATAAAAACTGTAGACTTTGCTAAAAGACAGCCTAATTTGCATCTAAATGTGTCATTAATTTGCTTAATAACTGTTCCCCTCTGAGTCTTCATGACTGATAACCAAAGCCTATGTAATCACTGATATATTAACAAGTCCCCTAGTTCCGGAGCATGCACAGTAGATGTTGGAGGATGTAGTAGCTTGTCTAGCTTTGTGAGATGAAAAGGATCTTGTTATTGAATTCGTTTTTTAAAAAGTATAAAAAAACAATACACATTAATCATATATACTAACAATATACTGGTATATTATCATCACTTATATGAAATAAGCCGGGTCCTACCGGATAGAATACATAGTGATTGGAAGGTTTAGAAAGGTCCTTGTATTACATGGTTTAGGTAGAAGAAAAGTTGATTGTACAGAAATTGTATGGTAAGCTTATATATGGGGGGATTTACCCAGGTAGAAGTCTAATAAACTGTAGACATCTGTTTGATCTGTTGGATTGTAGTATAATTATTGATTAATTGATATAGGGCTTACACATGGGGTGCTCCCTAAGCCTCAGGGAGAGCTGGGGCTGCCTAAAGCCTCCAAAA
>CM070032.1:150803866-150815522 GCA_036250615.1 Ptychadena robeensis
TCATTGATTGTGAACAATAAGTATTGAACTCTACCAACAATTAAGAGTTCTGGTCCCACAGAGTGGTTAGACACTCTCTACTCAATTAGTCACCATTCTTAGGACACCAGTCTTAAGGTACACTGATAAAAGGTGACACCCTGTCCACAGAATAATAAATCAAGCAGAATCCAAACTCTCCAACATGGGAAGACCAAAGAGCTGTCCAAGGAGCAGAGTCACGAATTCCGATAGAGCTCAGGGTCTGTAAAAGAAGAGGGTGGTCAACAGTAATAAAATAGGATGAAGACAGTATAATATAAAGGGGAAAAGAATAGTGTACTCTATATGATAAACCAACTATCATATTCGTATTGTCAAATCAGCTGCCATTTGTTGGTACAGAATGTAATATTACAACTTAATCCATCAAATAAGGAAAAGTATCAGGTGTTAATAAGGTGTGAATATTGTAGCGCGTGTATTATTTAAGCCTGGTTAATTTATCTTGTGAGGTTAACAACCAATTTACAATTATTATTAACTTAAGACCTATTACATTTCTAATGCCAGCAGTGCCCCTGTCATATTTCAGAGACAGTTCTGGGCTTAAACATCTGTTTGTACTTTTGGATGTAATATAGGTACAATCAAGCTCATGGGCTACTTTATCTAATCCAATCCATTTATATGAGCCCATATGTCAGCAAAAATAAAAAAACAAGACATTATAGTCTTAAGGCCCCCATACACGGGTCGGATTCCGGCCGGATTCCGGGCCGATCGATTCCAGGCGCGTGCACGCGAAACGATCGTGCCGGAATCGTGTGCAGCCCACCTTGTCCGATCGATCACGTCCGATCGTTCGGGGGCCCAGAATCGGATCCGACAGAGAACCAACATGTTGGTCTTTTTGATCCGATTCTGCACACATCAGGGGGAGTTGCCATTTGTGAGGTGGACAATCGGACACGGAATCGTCCCGGAATCCGTTGGACAAGGTGGTATGCAGCGATCGGATTCTCTTAATTGGCCGATCGATCACACCTGCGATTCCCGCCAGAATCGCCGGAATTGATCGGATAGGTGATCGAGTGGCCATGGAATCCGACTGTGTATGGCTGGCTTTATATGATAAATGTCATAGAATAAAAAACAAGGCATATGATAAAATGATTAATGATTCTGATTCAGTAAATATTTTTGGGGAATCTTTTAAGCATTCTTTATAAAGTGGAATAGTAAAACTCATTGAAATTGACTTATTCCACTTGCAGACAATAGGAGTGGATATATAACACCCTATAGTAAACCTGCCAGGGAATCTTTTGTATTGAACTAACTATCCTCTAATACAGTGGTTACCAAAACTTTCCATGCAGGGCCCCCTTTTCAATTTAGGAACATTATCGAGCCCCCCCTTCCTATTCAAACACAGGTTCAGAATGAAGGCCAGCGCCCCCATGGAATATCTTCACGCCCCCCCCAGGGAGGTCCACCCCCCAGTTTGGGAACCACTGCTTTAATACAACATGTTCATAAGCTTTAACGCAATACTTTTTTATCTTAACACAAAATATTTCCAAATAAATTTGTACGGTATGATTAAGCCAAGCAACTGGAGTAACAGCTGAAGCTGTTTACTGTATGATCGTCTCAGTGGAATGAAAAAACTGCACATCAAAGGAGAGGTTTTACTTAAAAGAATATAGCAATTTTACTTCAACCTTTTTTAGTAAAGCAAGACACAGATTAAAGCTGTTTTTTAAAAAGTACACCCATCAGGGAATACCCAAGCAAAGCAATCTTATATAAGCACAAGCAAAGAAGGTTCGCACACATCTCTATGAATAAGTTCATCAGAAATGCGTCAGAGGGGGTAAACCCTGCGCAGTCTTATGTGTCTGCTGTTTTTAAAGTTTATGCATCAATAAAGACGAACTTCTTGGATTTTATACTGTCTTTGCTTGTGTTTGAACTATACGGAGGTAGAAGAACAGACCTTCCTTGGGCTCCAGCAGAATGGCAGTTTGAGAGGGAGTTTGTGGCTAGAGCTCTGGATGTGTTTGTGACTAGAGATGGTCGAAATTTTTTCCGATGATTTCGAGTTAATTGCAAAGCCCCTGAACATGGTATCATAACCAAACTTGCTGGACATATAGAGAAGGGTTGGGTGTATACTACAAAAAAAAGTATGACTTCGACTTTATTTTTTAGCTTAATTTATGCAAAAACGACATGTGCTAGAACAAAGCTTGTTTTTTTCAAATATTTCCACAACCCTTCTCTACATCTGCAGCAATTTTGGTGATGATACCATTTTCAGAGGCTTTGCAATAAGTTCACAAAGTTAGCAAGTCGAAAAATTCGACCATCTCTATTTGCGACCTCAGTCTTACATAAGGGTACTTTGAATAATCATTCTGAGTAACAATATTACCAAATGCAGACAATTTAACCTACTTGTAGAAATTTCTACAATTACAGGGTCTGTAGGTTTTTACAGATAAATAAACTGTAATTGAGACCAGTGGCTTCACTAGGTTTGGTGTCACCTGGTGCTAGAAACTTATGTCACCCATAGTGATGTCTATAGCATGCTGTGGGTAATATAGGTGTCAAATTATGTTTCACTTTTGTACATATATATATATATATTACAGACTAATCTGCTCTGATTTCCCTCTTCTCTCCTTTATATCCCTGGCCTCATCTATGCTGCTAGGGATGTGAGGAGGAAAAACACCCCACTACAATCACAGAGCATCTCTGCAGACTTGCTCAACTTGCTGAAACCCAGAGTGTAGCTTGTGGTGAGTTTGTTTTTGTATAACAACTTTACTCCGAGCTACCCAAAGGGTGACCACTAGGGAAGTTAATATACCCCACAACTAAAGGGATGCCAATGATTCAGGTATATGTGTAGCCAGGGAAAGTGTTGCAGGAATAGAAAGTGTCTGGTTTACCTGAGGCAAGGCTGTCACTGATATCTCTATCATATGAAGATGAGAAGCACTGTTTTCCTGACAGATATCCACTATTATACACACCTGAAGGGATGTGGACTGTACCATTCATGGGGGGGGGGGGGGGGCAAAGACACTGAAATTGCAGATATGGCTCTTGAGGAAGATTGGAGTCCTCATGGTGATTTAAACATCCTTTAGCCTTTTATACAATCCACCCACCACACTCAAAAACAACACCGGTTGAAAAGTTACGTGTTACCCCTCCAGAGTAATATGGTTTCACCAATTGATAACTGCACTGGGCATGTTATTGTAGTGCCAGCAATACATATTATGCACCTTAGTGCGCTGTGGTCCATTCATTCTGAATATTGCACCAACACATCTTTCAAGCACAATACAAGGCAAACCATTATTATGTAATTCTATGTGTCGTAGTGTGCTGCATTGCTAAAGAATTGAAAAGGGTTTATGCAGCATTTTGAAAATGAATAATCTCCCTTTACACAGCACACATGCCACATTTGTATATATGTGGCATGTGTGCCATATAAAGGGAGTTTACACGGCAAACCACATAGACGTAAATGTGCTCTGGACTGATGTGTCTGCATGGAGTTGCAGCATACAGAGGCAGGCATGTAATATATTGCCGAAAGCACTTTGTTAGAATTTGTAACATTTCAGGAATGCACAGAGCCTGCATATTAGCACTAGTATATTGTATATGCTTAATATGTACATACTGTAGTGTTGTTGCGACCAATATGTACTAATATAAGTACTCTGTATATTATCATGAGGAAGACAATGCAAAGATTTCTTTTTAACTGTAGCACAGTATATATTTTACATCTGTAGATACACCCTATGACTAAATCCGTTCTCTTGTGCCAGTTTAGTTCGAAGTCCTTGTGAGATTTCGGCCAATAAAAATCTGAATCCTCTGTAGAACAGGCTTAACAACTCACATTTGTACGAAATGAAGAGCTTATTTTATTACTATGAGACATTTTTATTTTTATCTCTGGAACACTACTAAACATATTTACATACATTTACATATTTAAAATACATTTTTGTAGTTCCACTGGAATGTTTTTGCCTTGTATTTGTAATTAGTGGCTCATAATCATGTGCCGGGACTCTGCTTCAATATGCGCTGGTATCTGCTGATGTCATCTCAAGCCTCTGTTACATAACTGTGGGCCCAGATGGGCTGTGTCGACATTAACCTAACGGAGGTAAGGACTGACGGATCAGGAGCTCTGACGGGCTGTGGAGACAGCCTTTTCAAAGCCCCATTGCCATGGGTGGCTCCTGCACTGCGTTAACACAGGGATTTAATGGATAGTGGAGCCCTAGCCTTACCCTTTGTTTTCTTATAGCACGTAGAAATATAAACAGTGCTTACTATGGTATCCTAAAGCAAACATTTAAAAGTATGTCTGTTCTTTGAAGATTCCATGCATTGTATGTGAGGATGCTAATGACCCACAATAACTGGTGGACAGGGTCAAAGAAGAGTGAGCAGTGAAGGACTGCATTGCAAGCAACATTTTTAGTTATACATGAAACACAGGTTTAATTTATCTCTGGGATCAATCAAATTATTTAAAAAGAAAAACAAATAAAAGTAAACCAGTAATAATTCAGGTTAATAATCAAAGCATATGAACTATGCATTTTTCTACACATCGAGGAAAACACCGGTGTGTCCGTGAGACCTTGTTTGTTACAAAAAGAGCCCTACGGCTATTTAATCCTTGAAGAGACTTGACTTTCGGGCTCATTGATTTTGCTGCTGCCTAAGCCTTAATGGATTGTCCTTTGTGTTGAAGCCTTCTATTTGCCGGCACAGACTTCCAGGTGAGATTACAATATTGCAACATTAAATGTATGAAAAATCTGAAAGTTTGCTGGTTTAATGAATTGATTGCACATACAAGCTTTTGAAGCATAGGCTTCATTTACCATGGCACAGACAAAATGCTAGATAAGATCCTTACATGTTAATACACAATAAAATAAGCATATTCAAATGTTATCTTTCAGAAAACCATGAGTGGTATTTGATACTGTAAAATGTTGAAGATCTGGCCTGGTCTGGTCATTGGACAATCTAAAGATGTTTTGCAGGAATTCAGGCATTATTTTCATCTACGTTAACCTTATCATGACTGTTCAATAACATAATACACAGTAGAATATGAATAGTGATCTCTTGTTTTTGGCGTAAAATGGCGATAAAATGCAAGGAGAGCTTGGTAATATGATCTGTCAAAGTCATGTGTTAAGCAGAAAGAACTCTGTGTTATTCAAGTCAGACTTCGGGTGAATTATGTGCCTGCAGGGATCTCTCAAACTATGAAAGTACACTCTGATGCTGAAACATGTCTGTATTTCAGCATTATATCACAACGCACTGTATGTGCACTTTTGTTATATGTTAATAGCAGATCACCTGGCATCCAACTAATCAGAATATTATAGGCGAAGAGAGTGCGACAAATAAGAACAAGGACAGAGGCGCACAACCTTGTACAACAAATAGTTAAATAATGTGGAATAGGATAAGATAAAACAAATTGAAACAAAATGAGACAAAACAACAAACAAGATACTCACATTGAGAGAGGTTTACAAGGGTGGATCTCTCAGAGCCATGTGTTTTCAAGGAGGACCTCACTTCCTGGTTGGGGATGAGATCGCTTCCTGTTTACAGATACTGGGGGGCTCAATAGGAACAATGGGACGCGTTTCAAGCAGATGCTCTTTTTCAACCATAATATAACCATAAGAGTGCGACCTCCACAACACTGCGTGGGGACGGTGAATGAATATCTCCACCTGCGCATCAACACATCAAGGTTGCTAGTTTGATGGTAGATCCATCATATGTTTTTGATATTGGGATCAACCAAAAGCTAGCAACCACAATAGTAAGTCTATCCTCCCAATACACACAAAATACAGTTCACGCATACTGACTCTTTAATAATATATCACCTCATACTGCTCCTTACTGGTCCCTGTGTCTAACCCAATATCTCTGTCTTTTCCCTTCCCAATTCCTTGTTGGGTTCTACACACACTTTTTGGGTGGACTCTCTCATTGAGATAAAACCCCCAATCCAGCCAATCATTGATAAAAGATTAGTATGTATGCAAATTCCTGTTGTTGTTGTTGTATTTACCTTACACATGATTGACACATGGTGAGCAGGCTCTACTTCATTAAATCATAACATATACGCATATCCGAAAAAGGTCTGCCATATCATATGAGCAGGAAAAAAGTAGAGAACCTGTTTTTCATTTGTTGTTCATTGGGTTTAACTCTCCTCATATCCTCTTCAGCAGACAGTTATTGAAACTATTTATATGATGAGACATTTTCAATTAGACCTCTTCACCTTCACCAGGACCTTTCTATGACTAATAAAGAATATCCGTATTTCACAGAGATTCAATAGAGAGAACTTTTTGGTTATTAAATTGTTTTCGGAGACAGACATGAGAATGATTTAAGGACAGGTAGCCAGGGTTCATCATAAGATAGAAGTTCATACCCAGTGGAATAGTTGAACTCCCTGTACTGCATAATCAAATTGGTTGTATTAATTCCAGGCTCCTGCCACCTAAAGTTATTTATTCATGGAATGAGATGTGTAGCTTGCTCCGCAGTTCAGTTTATCTCCAGGGATATGTGTATGGATATAATATGGTGTCACTTGATGTCAGTGGCTGATCTCTGAATAAAGCCTCTGAATGTACTGTCATAAAGTACTGCAATGTTACATTTCTTCCTCCATCACGATGGTGAAGGATAATATGTAAACTTGTGTACTTTGTCTCTATTTAATGGAACAGGATATATGTATTTAATGATAAACAAATGTAATGAACTGTATACAATTTATAGCACAGTGTTATATCACATTGCCTTTCCTGGGTTCTTAACAGGAAAACCCATTCAGCTGGGACTACGAGCAATTACTACAGTATAAACACAGAAGAGACTAGACACAACGGGCGTGTTACATATAGTTTATTCTGTTCAATATCACAAATTGTTTCATCAAGTAGGCTCAACTATGTGTAACTATTTAACTGCAGCAGACATCAGAGTGATAGATTCCTGGACCACTGTAAATCCTCCGTTCTCAATGTAAACCAGTGTAATCCTCCTTCATTCACCAAGCTGAGATGTGCTGATTTGTTTGATAAAAAACAGTTTACCTATGTTGTGCAGCTTTTCAGAAATATCCTATATTAAGAAACATATTACTTTTTTAATTGAAGCCAATCCCCTGGGGTAGCAGTTAGAGACAATCAATGACATGCCGAACTGTCTACATTACCATGCAAATTGTAAACTGACTTAATCTGGGCCAATCGAACTTCAGCTCCTGTGCTTGATTGGTTCAGTTTCAGACTGCATTCAATATGTATACTAATGTCTAAATGTTGGCATTTCCTCCCTGATCATCTCTAGTTGCAGAATGGTTTGGACTGACCGGCATGGCTTTAGAGACATCTTTGGTCATCTAGGAGGTCATATTCATATAGCTGTGTAAGTGATGTATACAATGTTCAGGGCTATTTCTTGGCAATGATATGGAGAGTGAACAGAACATTTCCTGGGAAGCAATAGTGTTGGATAAAATAAAGCCTCACACACAGTATGAACATGTTATTGCCTCAAGGCATTTTCTTGTAGTCTACATGCCTCATACAGAGTAGGCTATTCTTAACTGAAATTGGTCTCAAGGCAAAGCCTTTTTTGTTTTTCCTTCCAAAACCCCAGTCACAATTCATCTAAAGATTATCCCCTTTTATTGAGAAAAAAAGAGTTTTTATCCTGATGAAGTGACCAAAGAGTCACAAAACAGAAATAAGCAACCAAGCGTTGATGCATGTTAATCTCAATAAAAGAAAAACCTTTAACCTTCATGTGCGCCTCCACTCGAGCCTTTTTTGAAGTGGGATCCTCAAAATTCATATTTAATTTGCAATAACCAGACAGAAAAAAATATCCCTCTAATGAGGGTGAGTTTACACCAGTAACTAAAAAAGTAAAGGCTGCCATACACGGCACGGATTCATGCCGGATTCCGGCGCGATGGATTCCGGGCGCGTGCACGCGGATCCATCGTGCCAGAATCCCCTGCAGCTCACCTTGCCCGTCCGACCGCATCCGATGGATCGGGGGCACAGAATCGGATCCGAGGAAGAACCAACCTGTTGGTCTTTTCGGGTCCGATTCTGCTCTGATCAGGGGGCGTTGCGGTCAGGGAGGCGATCCATCGGACACGGATCCGGCCGTGCAAGGTGGGCTGCCACGATCGGATTCCCTAATTGGCTGATCGTTCTCACCTGTGGATGCCGGCGGAATCGCCGGAATCCATCGGTGCTGAATCGATCAGCCAGGGAATCCGTGCCGTGTATGGCTAGCCTAAGTAAGATACAACATACACCCTTTGTCTGTCGTTCGAACCTGCGTGTCTCCCTCTTTCTGATTTATTTTCCTTGGGGAGACCTGTGCAAATTCTTGTGGCTAACCCCACACAGCTCACACACTTACAAATTTATACATAACACAAAATACATATACCGTATTTTTGCCACACTTTTTCACCCCCAAAACTGGTGGCAAAAAGTGCCTGCATCTTATGGTTTGAATGCGCAACCCTTGGCTGGTCGCACCTTGGCTTCCCGGCAGCTCTCCAGGCACGGAGATTAGCCGGGGAGCTGGAGGAGCTGTAAGATGCCGGCCGGTGTTCGGAACTGTGTATTTGCCTATGCCAGCAGAGATCAAAGTTCTGTTGTCATAAGCAATGAAGAGAGAGATATAGATGATCATCTATACCTTTCTCTCCTGTCCACTGCAGATCAGTGTAGAGATGACGTGTTCTGCTGAGAGTGTACTGCTGCTAGTGACACCTGCTGGCTGAATTGAATATTGCATTTACTGAAATATTGAATTAACCCAATTCATGTGAAAACTTATTCAATCTTTTTTTTCTGGTTTTCCTGCCCTAAAAACTGGGTGCGTCTTATGGTCTGGTGCATCTTATACGGCGTAAAATGTGGTAATCAATAGATATGCAATACAAAAGCAACGAAAAAGATAAAAAATACAGGAGAAGGTTAATTCAAGCGTGACCAGGCCAGAGTAAGGCTATGTTTCCACATCCAGACGGAGCACATAGACCTTACCTGGTCGGCGGATGCTGTGTTTAGACATCCGCCGATGCAGAGGCTCAACGTACTTGACGACGTTCAGCCTTGCATCGGCACAACAGCTTGGCACTGTGAAAACACAGCATCCGCTGAGCAGGTAAGTGAATGTGCTCCATCGGGACCTGCCGCCAATCAATACGCTTAGCGGAGGGGGTTACAATGCATGTGGAAACACCCCCTAACCCCACAACCTTTTCTGAAGATATCAAAACCAAAGGCAACGTGTTCTCACTACTATGGCTTTGTTAGGACTTATTTGTGGTAGTCTATATACCATTTCATTAGCCAAATTGTATAGTGCCGAATGAGTCCTATGGCTTGTATAGTGCTGACTGAGTCCTATGGGGATCTGTGTACCATGCAGGTTTCACAATGTGTGCATTACCAACCCTCACAGTTTGAAAGAGCCATCCTATCCTATTAGCGAGCTGGTATCAAAATAAATTCATGTACTTACACTAAATATTTGGAATATTTGCCTTTATATCTTCTAAGTCTACAACAAAGCGTTTAATACATAATATATAATAAAGCCTGTAACAAGATACATTATGCAAAGTCTTGCCTAAAAGACTGTTATTTATTTGAAGCCAGCATTCTGCTTGTTGACCTCCATTCAGCCTGCTGTTAAAATTCTCTCCATGCTCCATAATAATTCAGCCGTTCACAAATGAAAAAGGAGGTGACAAGTTATCCCGCCGAGCAGGGCGGTTTACTAATAAACCAAATGTCATTATTTCAAGGTGGGCACTTTATATCACTCGGCATTCACAGTGACAAATGTAACCCGGACTTCTCAGAGCGCACGAGGTTAGCGATGTAAATATTTCATGGCTTTGTAATGGAGACTGGCTAAATAGATTTCATGACAACTTCCACGTTGCCACTGCTTGACTCTTTTACTTTATTTCACTAAAGGCCATTTTAAAGTTCATTGTTTATTCAAGTTCTAATGATTTTGCCTTTACTCTATCACCATCCCTTAACCTCCCTGGCGGTTCACTGAGGTGCAGATTTCTGTACAAAAAGTGATACAGTGTTTTGCCTTTCCGCCCCCATCGACGTGACCGATGACACCGATGGGGGCGGAAAGGCTCTGTGTGCCTGCAGCTTTGTAGAAATGCTGCAGGCACACAGAGAGCCAGCGGTTGCGCCTGATTCCGGCACGGGCGCAGTTTGATTCATGATCAGACTGCGCCAGTACTTGTTTCGGGGCATAACACTAGGGAGGTTAAACCAGCCATAAACGCTATGCCATGCCATAGACATCATCATGCCATGGTCAATCGTTCGAAATACACCATTTACGATTTGAAACCAATACTTTGGATGGGGACCCTTGTCCCCATTCAAAGTACTGGCAATCGACCAGAGAAAAACGTTTGTTCTCTGGCTGATCAAAGTTTTTTGCGAGTACGAACGGTTGCTCCTGGTGATCACCCCGAATGCGCATGGTGATCATTCGCAAAATCGGCCAGAGATAAAACATTTATAAAACATTTACCCAATCCAATCAAAATAAAAACAAATGTAAAAAAATGAAAAAAAAATCTAAGAATATTTTTTTTTTTGTACCTTTAAATCTCCCGCCCGGCGAATGACGTCATCGGCATACGAGTGCAGATCACGGAAATAGCCGAAGACCTCGGGTGCAGCCGGAGACAGATCCCACTCAGTGGGAGCGTTTCTGCTATCGGGATCCACTTTTGAACTGGAGTATAGAAAGGCATTTCTATAATCCAGTTCAAAAGTTTAAAAAAAAAGATTTAAAAAAAGAAAAAAACATTTTTTTTTCTTTAAGACCGGGTTCCGCCTCCGTAACGTCACGCGTCAGTCCGGGACCCGGAGGAAGACGGAGATGGAGGGAGAAGACGGCAGCGGCGGAGCAGGTGAGCTCCCACAATGTGCCCGAACCCAGTTCAGGCGTAGCGATAATTGCAGCGCCCCTTTGCCCGAACTGGGTTCGGGCATATCGCTAGGGAGG
This sequence comes from Ptychadena robeensis, assembly GCA_036250615.1. Classification (NCBI taxonomy): domain Eukaryota; kingdom Metazoa; phylum Chordata; class Amphibia; order Anura; family Ptychadenidae; genus Ptychadena; species Ptychadena robeensis. The sequence goes on from CM070032.1 coordinate 150,815,045, forward strand.
TTAAACCTAAAACCCAAATAAACTTGTCTTTCATAATAAGAAAGCCAGACATCAATTGACATTAATCAGTGAATGAGAAATGCTATTCAGCAAACATTTCAGCTATAAATGTATGGTTGTATCTTTTTGGTTCTTAAACATGTAGGCAAAGCTGGTTTGCTGCAACTAATTCACTTTGGTTCACTATGTACGAAATGTGCATTTTACCAAAATACCACCAAACTAGAACTGTACATATATATTTCTAATTTGGCCCTTTGTCACCTTAGTGTCAAGACCTATGACATCTCCACTCATAACCTCATCGCACGCAAGGCTTCAAGACTTCTCTAGGGCCGCTCCTACTCTCTGGAACTCTCTCCCTCGCCCCATTAGACTTGCTCCTAATTTTGGCACTTTTAAAAAAGCCCTAAAAACTCACCTCTTCAGCCTCTCCTATCCACCTTCTCATTCCTAACATCACCACCATGCCAGTCCC
>CM070032.1:150815622-150863951 GCA_036250615.1 Ptychadena robeensis
ATATGTTGGTGCTATATAAATAAATGATGATAATAATAATAATAATAATAATAATAAAAGAGGCTCTCACTCCCCTCTACTAGAGATGGTCAAATTGCAATGATTGCAATGATTACAAGTTAACTGCAAAGCCCCTAAACATGGTATCATCACCAAACTTGCTGGAGATATAGAGAAGGGTTGGGGGTATACTTCAAAAAAGTATGGCTCTTACACAAATAGTTTTTGCATAAATTAATTTCCAAGTCAAGTCAAAATTTCAACTTTATTTATGCAAAAACTACACATGCTAGAGCAAAACTTTTTTTCCCAATATTTCCACAACCCTTCTCTACATCTCCAGCAAGTTTGGTGATGATACCATGTTCAGGGGCTGTGCAATCAGCTCACAAAGTCAGCTAGTCAACAAATTTAAGCATCTGTACCCTCTACTTGTGAAGGCCTAGAGGATTTTGGTCAGGATCTGGTCTGTGGGTGGACTGACCTGGTCACATGACCTGTGCAATCTTTTTTGTGTTCAGGATTTGAGCATTTGCAGTCACATTACTTCAGTAAGCCAACAAAGAAAGAAATAAACAAACACAAATCTAGATCTGTGTGGCATATCTGATCATTGTCAGAATAATGGCATCCTAGCTGAGGGAATATCACCCTGCAGAGTATGATCATTGGAATGAGGGTGTCTTACCCCCCCCCCCCCCCCCCCCGACAATGGCAACGTTACGATAACAAGTCTCTCACACTGAGCAAGGATGGGCTATGCCAGCCACCCCGATTACAGGGCTTGCACAAAATCAGAGTTGACAGGCTGAACTTCAGTGCTGGTTCACACACAGCATACTTACATATGCAGCGAGCATGGGAACCAGCACTACGCAAGTAATAAAAAAAACGCCCATGGAGAGCAGGGGGTACCCACTCACACATCGATGCTATATTGGCAGTAGATCTGCTTGTGCATACTGGGATCCTTGATAAGGTACTTAGGCAGTTGACAACTAAGACATGATACTGTCGCATGAACAGCGACATTTGCTTTAGAGTAAATTGATTGCAGCAGAATGGTGTCAATGAAAATCATTAAGCAGCATTGTTCTGGTACAAAAGAATTGCACTGGTTCATTCAAAACAAAACTCTGATCTGCACATAGTATCAATTGGAAGTAACAGTGCAAAATGAGTAAATAAATATTTGTTAGTAATTATCCCTCCTTGTGTGTTTTTTTATTCTGATTTCATTTTTTGTCTAATATTGTTCAAATCTCTTTTCATTTGCTTTCCAATATAGTGTTTTTCTTTTGTTTTTAAGAAAAAAAACCTTAATTAAAATCCTGGGAAATTAAAATCCTGGGAAAAATAACTGTCTATATATAGTTGTATAACTGTCTATAGATTACATTGAAAAATGTTACAATGTTATAACTAAATCACAAAAGGCCCATAGCAATAATGTAAATGTGTTTTGGTCAATAGGGATATGTAGGTCCGAAACCTGAAACCAGCAGCTCGGCTGTGTCTTCTAAATGACTTTAAATGTAGCATGTCCTTGTTTGACTTCAGTTTATTTGGAGTGGAAGATATTAATCCTTAAGAGCACAAATTAGTTAGCACTATGAGAACATGATAAAAAGACAAACAAAGCAAGAAGAGAATATAAATGGTGTATATGAGCATGGAGAGAAGTGGTTGTCATTGAACATAGTTGCCTTGGATTCTGAATGCTTTTACTGCTCTATCTCCTTCCAAAGGTGTTCTATCATGTTCCTCCAGCAAACTCGCTTATTCAAGTCTTTATGGATCTTGCTTTGTTCATTGGTTTGCATTAGGCTAGGTCTACACTTTGCTGCCCCAGAAACCGTGGCTGGTGTGATGGGCACATTGGTGTGTGTCCATAATAGTATAGACTGTCACGTCATTTCCCATAGAGCAGTACAGAGGGAGGCTTTAATGGACCTGCTTGACCATGGGAACCCATTTCATGATGCTCTCTATCTTTTCTGTGTGATTTTACATGGCCTACTGCTTTGTGGTTGAGCTATCGTTGTTTATGATGGCATTGAAATACAGTATTTATCTATCACAGCATCACACAGTAAGTGTGAGCAGTTATTAGATTGTTAGTAGTAACAAAACATGCACATGCCCCTATTTCACACTTAAGTGGCAGTCACCTGTAATGATGCCTATTTAGCCATATCTTTTATATGAAACCATTTCCAATATTTCCATATCTAATCTCTCTAAAGCCCCCCATACACCTTAAGATTGATCCATACAATCTCCATTGGATCTACCAACTACTGTGTAGTATAGTGGCCTCCCTGATAGAATACATAGTGATTGGAAGGATTAGAAAGCTCTTCATATTACATGGTTTTGGTAGAAGAAAATGTGATTGTACAGAAATTGTATGGAAAAAGTGTGTCTTATAGCCTGAAAAAAATTATATATATATATATATTGATTATAAATTAGGCCAGCAAATATTTGTATTTAAATGGTGGGAATTGTTATTTATTTATTTTAGTATTTTAAAACCAAATTGGTTGATATGAGCCAATATGATTTGTTGAACTAAATTCTAGGTAAGAATTTGTGTTTGGAAGACACAAGAATAGGATCTGGCTGAGAATGAGAGGAAATTGCATTACAGAGAATAGTGATTTGTTAAAGTGAAATGATGAAATGCTTATAGTTGCAGTTGGGCGTTTTCCCTATAGTATATAATAAAGTGGCTGTTATTTCAGATAAAATGGAAAGCGACCAGGAAGCAACTATTTGTAAAGCACTGACAAATTTTTCTTGGCCAAGTACTCAAAAACAGCACACACTTCACTGCCTGTCTGGAAAGTGTGATGAGTGCCAGCCATCACATTGCGAGACAAAATTCTTCTCTTTACAGTAAAATGCTATTGACGGCTAACATGCTACTTTCTAGCCCGCATTATCAACTCAGACTGCCTTACTAATATTGTTTGGCATCCTCTATCAAAGTTTTTTGTAAGACGCTCCCTAAGGTGATGACGGATTAGTCGTCGGCAGAGCAGACTGGCCAGACTGTGAGTGACATGCCTGCGTTATCCTAACAAGCGACCACAGACGTGTTTGCATTGCTCACAGCCCATTTTGATAATCTGGCATTAGGATTTCAACCAATTTGTCAGTGAAGTGCCACACACCATTATTGTTTGTAATTACAGTAATTGTTGATGGATTTTCACAGTTCATGAATAGTGCCAAGGCAGTCGTGTGACATATTGGCACTAAAGGCTGAAAAGGTCTGGAGAGGCAGAGAAAGTGCCCGTGCAGCAATTATCTGCTGTCTGCAGCCATTGTATTGTTCCAGGACCCCAATGTGTGCCTGGCTTCAAGTCGCCTCAACAAGCAATGCGATTTATCCATGGGCAAACCGGAGTCTGAATCAAGTGCTGTCCACGGCAGGCATGTCTGGGATTTGTATAGAATAGATAGGATAGATATATTGGTGATTTCATCTGTTTTTAAGTTAGGGCCCCCATACACCTTTAGATTTCTCCGTCAGATTTCCTTTAGATCTCCTTTTGTTTAACCAAAACCATGTAATATGAGGGACTTTCTAAACCAACAAGTCTACCTGTGTCCAATCGCAGAGGATCCTATACTACATAGTTGTTGGTAGATCTAAAAAATATCTGACAGAGAGATCTAAAGGTGTATGGCCAGCTTAGAGTTTTCAGTTGTGGTTTTATACAATGAATTGTACTTCCAGTGCGTTCCTGTTTTTCACATTAAGATCATGAGTTGGTTTAAAATATTGGCTGCAGTCAAGTAGTTAGATGTGTACATTTAGGTTTTAATTTTCAAAAGAAGTAATTTGATCATGTGAAATGGATATGAGTGCAGTCCTGTCACTTGTTTCCTGGCGGCTTCCTATGTTACATTGATTACTGGCAAAAAGAGGGTTCTCATGTCTGCTGAAACAGCTAGATCAGATGACAATCGTATGTCATGTGCAGCAAGGAGCCTAGGATTCGATATGTCTAAGAACTACTGACACTACCATCAAACTGATTTAAGCCCCACATAAACCCTTAAGATCGATCCATACAATCTCCATTAAGCTAGGCACACACGGGTAGATTTGTAAAACGATTCGAGTACAATCAATCACCGTGCGCGGTCACGGTGATTGATTGTACTCGAATCTGCTTACAATCCTTCCTGTGTGTGCTGTCCTTTGAGGGGGTTCAATAGAGCCCCCTCGAAGTACCTCGATTGAATGGGTTTCCAACATGTTGGAAAACCACATTCAATCACATTCAATCACCAACACTCTACATGAAAGAATTTTCATGTAGAGTGCAGGGAAAGCCGACATCTTCATACAGAACTGACAGCCCGCGCTGATAGAGCAGAGTCTGTGTGAAAGGGGCGGAGTCAGCACTCTTAACTGCAGCCGGGCTCTACGGGGAGAGAAGCTGGCTGGATTTCTCTTCAGTTTGAAGCGTGTTCGGCTTTACATGCTGGATGCCGTAGAGAACTCTAGCTAGCCATCTTCATTGAACGGTAATCGATGTGCCCATGTGGTGCACATTGATTTCCGTTCAATTGACCCCCGATCAATCACAGCGTGGTGATGTCACCACGCTGTGATTGATTGGTGGTCAATTGCACGGGAATCTACCCGTGTGTGGCTAGCTTAAGATCTACAAACAACTGTGTAGTGTCCTCCCTGATAGAATACATAGTGATTGGAAGGATTAGAAAGGTCTCATATTACATGATTTTAGTAGCAGAAAATTTGATTGTACACAAATTATATGACAAGATTGTAAGGTGTATGGGGGGCTAACAAAGGATGTTTACTGTTTTTAAAGCCCCCCATACACGCATAGATCCACAGACAATTTTGTGTCGGACCAAACGGCATGCCCACGGATTGAAGCTGCATATCTAGAGCAACCGAACCATGTCGGCACAAAATCGCAATCGGTGACGAATATGTCTGTTTTTCTCAGGTTGATTGCATTACCTCCAAAATATCGACCAAAGAATAGCTCACAAATGGTGCGCCACGATTCTCATCATCATGACATCATCACGCTGCAATCGGCTGTTCGAGGATCGCGCTGGGATCTATGAATGTATGGAGGGGCTTAACACAAAATATTACAAATTTGCTCTTAAATCCAGTTATTTAAAGGTCCATTCTAGGCAATTATTAATGCATAGGAACTCACCTGTCCACCAATCTCCTTGTTGTGGGATCTTCTTAGAGTCGGAAGAGGAGGAGAGGCAATAAACCTACGTGATAGGAGTATGTAAAAGCCAATCAGTGACCCAGATGGTGCCTGAGAAAGTCCCTCGCCTCTGTCCCTCTAGTGCTGGCGGGGGATCAGCAGACAGGTGTGTTCCTTTGCTCCCACTATTCCACCAATGAACGGGGGTGATTGTATATTATATATTGCAAAACATTACCTCAAAAAAGGCTTTTTGAGATCTTTGAGGCATATAACGTTTGATGATATATATCACACAAAATACGTATACTACAGTGTTCCCTAATGCTTAGTATAAATAATTACTTCTAGCTTTAGCTTTGTCATTTAAAATGATAAAATGCTTATACAAGTCAGTATATATTGAAAATGTTATGTGCGGCCCTCCATTTCAATATAGTTGGGAACCACTGGTCTAGAACTATCGAAATTCATTGCTGTCTGGGTTCCCGCTGCTGCCCATGGTAGCACACAGGGCTGTGGAGTCGAGAAGTCGGAGACATTTTTGGGTCCCTGGAGTCGGAGTCGGCAAAAAATGGACCGACTCCGACTCCTACTAAATTTAAATGGGAATTAAAAAAAAAATTTTTTATTAAAAAAAAATTACTTCAAATGTCGCAATTAACAAACAGTCATAATGAACACGTACCGAGTGGGGGCCGACAGACCAGCTCAGATGAGCTCTAGAGTGCAGACTGATGAGGTCATCACTCCGCTCTCCAGAGCTGACAGCAAGACGCCGGTCTTCATTGAGACTAACAGCATCGGCCAGAGATTATCGGACATGTCCGCTCTCTGGCCGGCCGAGCTGTGGGGCGTCAGCAATCTGTCACCCCATGTGGGCTCCCCCAACCGGCATGCACACATGCCCATCGGTCTGCAGCAAAAGTGGCCGCCGCTCGGTGTGTGTATGGTGGCCTTAACTCTCGCTGATAATGAAGTAAATGTTTGTTGCCGGACTAGAGACTCTTGTATAAGGGAAGGGAATGGATCGCCAATAGTTCAAGACTGAACCATAAAGCATTTGGAAAACCACTGTCATTCAGCTGAGGCGACAAATACTTAGATTGTTAGCTTCAACTTTACACATTACTATGGGATTCCAGGGAAATCATGAATCATGTTTGAAGTGCCCCTTCACCCTGCCTCTTCTTGGAGCCTTCCACTGCCCTATCTTCAGCAGAAGATCAGAACACTAAAGCTTGGGACACACGGGTAGATCTGCAACAAGATTTGAGTACAATCTCACGGTGATTGATTGTACTCTAATCTGTTTATAAACCTACCCGTGTGTGCCTTCCTTCGGGCGGGATCAATATAGCTGGCTCGAAGGAACGTGATTGAATGGGGTTCCACCATGTTGAAAAGACCCCGTTCAATCTCCAATACTTTGCATGGAGATATGAGTCTTCATGGAAAGTATTAAAATTTATAATATATCGGGGAATTTATCGACCGACTCCACAGCCCTGGTAGCACATTAGTGCAAAAGCCTGAAACATGTCTCAACAAAAGCTCAATGTGCTTTGCAAAAAAAATAATATTTATTATATATAGAGAGTGAGCGTGGGAACCGATGTTGCAGGTCAGCCTGTCAGATCCAGCCTTGTATAAGGTCAGCCAAGGCTGTATTTTTTTCAAGTACCTGATGCTTATTCAACATCGGAGACTTTGTCAGGATAACATTTCATCTTGATCCTGCAGACCCCCAAAACATCGAGCAGGTTATGAGGAGGAGGAACCTTACCTTACTGAGGGGGTATTCCTCTCAGGTATTGGGCCAGGTACTTTGTCTGCTGTGTTGAAAAACAGGTTCTCTTGACATGGTAACCTCACACCCTAGGCACTGAAAATGTGAATTTTCACTGGACAGTGTTAAGAAAGGCAGACAGTCAGAACACAAGATGTATTTTTAGAAGCAGGTCATAAAGGGCAGTTTTCAGAATTCCTCAGTTTGGGCCTGCTTTAATCTAAATGCTTTGTTTTCTATTTACCGTATATATTCTCGAATATAAGGTGAATTAAATTTTATGAGCACATTTCAGGTGCTGAAAAATTCAGCTTATATTCAAGAATATATACGGTATATTCAGGTAAACATGTTATCATCACCAAATTTGCTGGAGATGTAGAAAAGGGTTGTGGGAACATTTGAAAAAAAAAGTGTTGCTCTAAAGGCCCCCATACACGGGTCCGTTTCCCAGCGGATTCCTGGACAATCGATTCCGGGCGCGTGCACGCGAAACGATCATCCCGGAATCACGTGAAGCCCACCTTGTCCGTCCGATCACGTCCGATCGTTCGGGGGCCCAGAATCGGATCGGACAGAGAACCAACATGTTGGTCTTTCTGATCCGATTCAGCACACATCAGGGGAAGTAAGTGATCGGACACGGAATCGTCCAGGAATCCGTGGGACAAGGTGGTATGTAGCGATCGGACAGACTTAATTGGCCGATCGATCGGACCTCCGATTCCCGCTGAGATCGCCGGAATCGATTGGATAGGTGATCGATCGGCCATGGAATCCGACTGTGTATGGCTAGCTTAACACGTAGTTTTTGCATAAATTAGGTTCAAATCAAGTCAAATTTGAACTTTGTGCAAAAACTTGATATGCTAGAGCAATAGTTTCTTATTTTCAATGTTCCCATCCTCTACACCTCCAGCACTTCTAGTGATGATACCATGTTCAGGGGCTTTGTAATTAAAAGTTTACCGAATTAAATAATAACATCTCCCAACAAAAGCACATTTCCCGGCTTATACTCCAGTCATTCAGTTTATCCGGATTTTCTTTCTAAAGTTGGGTTAAAGTTTACCTCGGCTTATGTGCGGGTCGGCTTATATTCCAGTACATATATGGTGTGCTCCCCACTTCTCAAGCGTGTGCAGATCACAAATCTTCCAGAACAAATATAGTATTTTAGACATTTACACTAGGCATCATTTTCTAACGTATTAATAATACAGGTACGCTGAGCTAGGTTTTGGCCCCTTGTGAGTACCAGAGTACCACTTATGTGCACCCCTGAGAATAGCATTAGACATCTAAGTATTGTCTGAAATTTCTTTCATTCCTTTATGATAAAACAGATCTTAGCTATGTCCACTCACCAGACAGATAAAACTGGCATTTTGCCATGGACAGCTCTTAGAAATGAAGGTCACGTGCGTCTTTATTTACCTGCCTCTGTGTTCATCTATTTTATGGTCTCGGAGAGCAGCACTTGCTCTGTCTGACCTCTCCGGATATAACTCATGTATGACATTGAAAGCGTATTATTAATGAGCTCTCTGGGTATTTCGCTGACAATGCTTTTTCCTTTGCGCTTGTTATTTAAGTTGACAAAAAGTGATGAAAATTATCCATCAGAATTACCGGTTTTCTTTAGCGAACATAATTTCACACCCTGCCAGTACTGAAACGTTAGTATATTACCAGACTGCCCTAATAGCCAGCCATCTATTAGATCGCCTGTGTGCGACCTTCACAGTACAGGTGCTTAAATTGGTGGTGGAGGTGAAAATTGTTCCATCTCTTTCGTGCTGCCTATTTCTATCATAAAACACTCCGAAGTGTTGCTCTATCAAGAGTTTAATGGGCAGTTTTCAATGGCCTACCCTAATTACTATGCGCATTGGAGGCTCCATTAACATTTGAGATGTTGCTTCATCCATTGTGTCATTATTTCTCTTTTGGCTGATTAATACTGTACTTTTAAGAGAAGAGTTCAAACAGAATGTTTATATATTATATTCACTAATAAAAAAGGTTATTAGTGCTGAAGTCTGAATTTGTACAAGTGGGCTTTCTGGCTATTTAGATACATTTCAGCATTAAGTTGTTTGCAATGCTAAAAAGGTACCTGCGTGCTGAATTAATGTAGACAGCAAAGCTGCATAAGCATAAAAAGCATTGTGTATTTTAAGGCCACCGTACACCTTACAATCTTTTCATACAATTTCTGTACAATCAACTTTTCTTCTACCAAAACCATGTAATATGAGGACCTTTCTAATACTTCCAATCACTATGTATTCTATCAGGGAGGCCAATTTACTAAATAGTTGTTGGTAGATCTAAATGAAATTGTATGGAGTGAGAAAGTTTTAGAAAGAAAATTATTCAGAAGATTTCCGGAGACTGTCACTGTACAGTAACTTGACACAGAGAGATATCATGGTAATAGGTATATATCAAAGTAAACCTGGATTCTGTCAATGTTTATACCCACCCCAATGGGTTACATAAAAAAAAAAACTCAGACTGCATTACTTAAAGTGTATATACATCCAAAAATAAAATGATATATATCTCTGGGCCAGCATGAAGGTGCTGTAAAAACGTGCTATTCCCTGGAAACATATGAGAGATTCCATATTTAGCTGCCAGTCTTCCTGGGGTTAATTCAATGCATTATTGTGAGTGACCACTATAATGGTTTTCAAAGGAGAAGACATGTCTACAGATTCATTACACATCGTGATGATGCATTTTCCTACTGTCACTGCTCTTATGTGCCGTGGCTGAGAAAAGAAGGGAGGCCACGAGGGACTTTCACAGTTTACTCGTTATAGGTACGATTTGTTTTGTTTTGTTTTAAAGCTGCATTCTGCCCTAATATGGACACTTGCGCTTCTAAACATACCAAGCAAAAATGCCAGTGATAGGTCCACATTAACCTTCCTTAAAAGATGGCAAGTTCTAGGAAAGTTGTTTTGGAAAAAAACTCTTGAAGAACAATGATAATATTTTTGCATAAAATAAGTTTAAAGTCAAGGCAAAATTTCTCAAGTAAAATTTTCAAATTTGAACCTAATGTATGCAAGAGCTAGAGCACGTAATGAATTGTTTATGTTATTGTTCTCTTGCTGAAGGACGTTTCTTAGGAAAACCTGTATACATATCTACAGGTGATCCACTATATAAAAGGAAAGGGAATAACGACAAATGTGCTAGAGCTGACAATATTTGAGAAGTTGTGTAATCAAGAAAACAATCTTAAAGGATTGGTGGCTATAATTTATAGAATGCTAAACGAAAGTGATTCATGGAGGCCCCCATACATGAATAAATGGGAAAGAGCAATAGGAGAAGAAATACCGGAAGAGGGTTGGAAAGAGATATGGAGAAACGCAAGTAAAACATCAATTTGTGTACTCCATAAAGAAACAATGTATAAGATCATTTACCAGTGGTACTACACGCTGGATAGGCTCCACAAAATATACCCCCAAACATCAGAGGTATGTTGGAGATGTAGGAGGGAGAAAGGAACCATTGAACATATCTTCTGGGAATGCATAGAGCTAGGTAAATTTTGAGAATTTTGAATTTTGAGTAAACAGAATAATGGAAGAAATTGTAGAACATAACATTGAGATGGATATAAAAACACATGTATTAGGGGCCACCATGGAACATTTAAATAAGAAACAAAAAAAGATGACACAATATATTTTGACGGCGGCATGTAGCCTAATAACTATTGGAAATCTGGCAACACACCAACATATAGGGATCTAATATAAAAAATATCTGATGTTAGAACTATGGAATACCTTACTGCGAGCCTTAAGGATAAATGGGAGAGCTTTCATGAAATATGGGCCCTCTGGGACTCCTATATAGGTGAATAATAGGGGGTAAGAACGTGAAATGTGATTAATGAGGTATCAATGTATGATAATGTAAGACAGTTAAATGTATATGTGAATGTATGAGCGATAATGTATATGTCTTTGTTTTATATGTATGTGGAAAATAATAAAGAAATTTGGATAGGAAAACTTGCCATCCTAAGGTAACCCATACATGTTTAGATAGCCGCTCGTTCGATGGCTGTTTTGGCTCGATCGATGGCCGATGATGTCATGGCCATCGATCATGCAGCCATATAACGTGGCCACTCCTGTCTTCAAATGGCATAGATTGATAGACAAGATAGGTGGGTCGAATCAGGATACATTGACATGTCCATAAATTCAACCGTGGATAGGGACCACACAAGCACATCACCGTACAATTCACCGTACGATTAACCCGCGTTTTAACGCAGTGTGGTGACGTCACTATGCTGAGCTAGTTCACAGGTTGATCGAACGGGTATCGACCAATGTATCGGCCCAGGGGGCTTTAGTCTCCAACACGGTCCTCTGTAACCTTACTAATCTTCTGTCCAGCATTGAACAGCTTCAAACCCAACAGCTTTGGGTCCAGGTGGACAAATACTCACCTTACTTTTGTTCGGTGTGCATTTATATGCTCTACAAATCGTATTGTTTTTAGGGCTTTATAACATGGGTCAAGATGTAAAAAAATATACCTATATTGAGACACTGTCCTTTCGCCACTTGCAGATATTCGCAATGGCGGATATTTGTCATATTATGCTTCAACATTGTTTACCGGCATACATCGCACATATTTGTGCGCATTGTGAATGGGTATGTGCAATACACATAGATAGAGCTAAGATCACAGAATGAAGATGAGAAGCTGTAAAGCTGAATCTTAGCGAATCATTGGGCACGGGCACGCGCAATGGAAGGCAATAGAATACAGATGATTTGAATTTTATAAATTTAGAATGTTTCTTTGTATATTCACGAAATTACGCAAATTCGAATATACCATATGCTGCTAAACACTATTGATACATTCCATGGTGATTGTATTAAAATTGTATTAGGATGCATGTGCTTTGTGGATATAATAAATACCAGGGTGCAGTCATAGGACTTATTCCACCTGGAGTAGTTTGGATTGGATGTTGAAACATCTTCAACTCACTCAACAAGCCCAACTTAATGTGTCTACTGCTAGATTTAGCATTAGCTTTATGAATAAGAACCTACACATGTGACTAGAGATGGCCGAATCATTTCGTTGGTTTCGACTTAATTGCAAAGCCCCTGAACATGGTATCATCAACTTGCTGGAGATATAGAGAAGGATTGGGGGTATACTACAAAAAAGAAAGTAAGTCTCTAACACAAACAGTTTTTTCCACAAATTAAGTTCAAAGTCAAGTAAAAAATTCGAAAATCGGAATTTCGACTTTAACTTTGAACTTAATTTATGCAAAAACTACAAGTGCTAGAGCAAAACTTATTTTTTTTTCAAATGTTCCTCCAACCCTTCTCTACATCTCCAGCAAGTTTGGTGATGATACCATTTTCAGGGGCTTTGCAATAAGCTCACAAAGTTTGCAAGTCGAAACATTCGAACATCTCTACATGTGACTACACAGATTTGTGTCCGTTATCAGATCTGTGCATAGGGGTCAAAGTAAAGTCAGTATATAAACATGTAAATGATGACAACATAAGCATAGCACATACATGATGGCTTTTAACTTTGAATACATTTCTTCTTTGAGATATGTATTTACCTGTGTTTGATAATGAATCAACAGTATATTACTTTTTGTCTTTATATATTAAAATACAGAGCGCATCATCTACCCTTTATGATTTCTCATGGCAAGATATTCAATGCAGCTGCTGAAGAAGAGTATAAGCATACATTGCCCCTATAGCATCACTATGTTTTCTACACAATGGAGATGTAAACAATAGTATAGACTGAATGCAGTATAAGCTCACTCCAGAGAAGATGGAACATGAAGCTGAAATGCAGAGAAGGAAGAAATGGAAAATGCTTTTGAGGAAAAGTCTATTATTACTGTTATCATACATTTGACTGTCCCAGTATAGGGAGTATTGTGTAATTTATTACTGTGTCTGGGCTGTCAGTTCTGCACGACCATTAGGCATATGTAGGCGGAATGTCTGACATTCATATGGAAACTGTTAGATGTGATGGAATAATTAAATAAAATAATGGCTCTGTGATGACTATGCAATTTATCACAGTCACAGTACTTTAAAAGAGTAAATGAGATTGCTGCCTCTAATTAGAAAGCTCTATGATAAGCATCATTTGCATTGTCTAAATGCAGCCAAGAGCTGAGAAGTTTATGCAACACTAATTTTACTGTGAAAAGAAAATCTTGATTATTTAAGTCATGTGACTTTGTTTAATGCTCTATGTCCGGTACATGCTGGGAAGCTGTGACCAGTTGGGATGTCCATTTTCTCAGAACTCTGCATGTGCTTTTTTTTTTACTGAAATCTATTGTTTTTAATGCCAGGACATCAGTGCAAGGAAAACAAATTAAATTATATAATTTAGCAAGAGATTGAATTCACAGGATTCACTTAGCAATATACTCCTACATTGCAAGAATGCATCTATTGGCAAATCCACCACAAATACTTGGAGTGTTCCTTGGCTTCAGTTTATGAAATAACTAACTTTAGTTTTACTTTTAAAGTGTATGTTTCTTCGGAAGCAGAATCCAACTTGTGTAATCAATAAAGGAGGTTTTAGTATAGACATTCTGGTTGCCCTTGGTATTAGTGCATCTTCAATAAATTCGCGTCACTCGAGGGAGAAAGTAAGTGTGGCCTGCATTGTGTGAATCCCTTTAAATTTGCCTGTTATATTCCAGGGGAGGTCTGGCTTAGGGAAGCAATGCATCTCATTTGCATGTGATGTACATATATCTGTATAACATTGCCACACAATTTTCCATCCATATTATCCTATATACTTGAGTATAAGCCAATGCAAATATAAGCAGATGTACTTAATTTTATCAGATAGTGGAGTTTTCAAAATTAAATTCCACCTTCTCCAGTTAAAATGAACAAAATGATGGATCTGCTGCGCAAGTTTGTTTACATTTTACAAGCCGAGTAAAGAAAAAAAGGATCAGTTATCAGACCACCCACAGAGGCTGCATGTGTTCCGTCAGATTGAGCCCTCCTTTGAAATGAGCCTCCCCGGCGGCCGGATATACAATGACTTCAGGGGGAAAAGTTCACTCCTCTATGCTATGCTGCTGCTATGGACAGGGGACCCATCAAGATCAGCCTCCCTGTGTCACTGATAGTTCATTTTACTATGGACAGTGGACACAGAGGGGGAGGCTGATCTCGACATGTCCCCTGTCCATAGCAGAATGGCAGTGACACTGGGAGGGGGGGGGGAGAGGTGACCCCCCTGGTGCTATAGCGCTGCCTCTGCTGTAGCACTGCTGCCACCGAGGCTGTGCTCTGGGTTTGCTGGCAGCTAACATGTACTGAAATAATATAAGTATTGTTTCCATTACCTTGGGACCCGACATAGCAGATAGACTTACCTGCTTGGCAGAGGATCTGTCTTCACGGCGCCGAGCTGCTCCGCCGATGTAAGGCTGAATGTAGTTGAGTACGTTCAGCCTCTGCACCAGCGGATATGTAAACAGATCATCCGCCAAGCAGGCAATGTCTGTGTGATACGTCAGGACCCCCGCTAAGCGTATACGGGTGTCCCGATGTATAATGGAAACAAAGCCTTAATCAGAAGACAGAATATTGTCTGTCACACAGCCCATTGCTCCCATCTCGATAGAACACCGGCGCCCGCATGTAGACCAGTTAACACCCGGACAGGTAAGTGTGACCCTGACCCTGACTCCAATATAAACCTCTGCTTATACTCGAGTATATACAGTACTCAAAACATGCAATATATGCCACTATGGGATGACACCATAGGTTTCGAGCACCAGGTGAAACCAAACCTAGCGATCCCACTTCACAGGCCTACTACATTCAAGTCAAGCTTTGTAAGTAAGGAGTATTTAAGTAACTTGGATGGCACAGAGTAAAGTTTTCTTTGCACAACCATAGTTTCCTAAAAAAAAAACACAATAGATTCTGAATCAGTGAAGATCTAGTATACATAAACCTCATCAGAATAACAGTGTGTTAATTTATAGTGACTTCCTTAATGAGCTCCAGTGCAAACCTTCTGTGCATCTGTGCATTGTCTTCGCTGCACCATATTTAACCTTCCAGCAATATAACTGTCACGTCCTAATCTAATTCTCACAACATCACATCTAGACAGATCCCAAAAATCAGCTAAGCGAGGTGCCTAAAACATAAAGGGTTATTTATGTTGAACACATTATCCAGGTCCTGCTGACTCCTGAATTTCCCATAATACGCTGTCCACCACCACACAAAAAGTGTTGACTATCTCAGAATGTGCCAGGCTACACGCTTTCGAGAATTGCCAATCTTCTCCTTTCTGTCATGTTCAATATGTTTGGCACAAAATAACAGCTTTTTGATTTTTTTTTTTTTTTTTAATGAATGGGATCATTTCTGCTTTAACAGTGAATATGCAAATTCACACAATAAATAACCACCATGATTAGTCAGTTGTTTTGTTGAACTAGTTTTTATGCATAATTCAACTTTACTTTTACTCAGAAAGAATACATTAATGCATTATTCATTCAATTTATGAATAAATCTAATTGCTATGCAGATGCAATTAAGTTGCTTTAAAAGGCAAAAGAAAAATAGTAGGCCATATGGTCCTTGGTTCACAAAAACTGGCTATAGACAGAATTTACACATGAGGGCGTGCGGAGACGGGCCTTAGTATCGCTACGTTATGCTGCTTTCTTCGGCACTTTCAAAGAAACGCACTAATCATTATCGTAAATGATATCAGGGGATTGTTGTTCATTACAGTGGAGACGCATTTTAGCAGATTTCTTATCATTTTAAACGAAATATTTCCTCAAGTTTGAATTAATAAAAGAGCTATTTGGGATCTGCAAAGTAAATCAGGCTTTATAATCTGGGAGAGTGTGAGTAGTTACAGGGTGTTCGAAGTTTATGCCAAGATTATATTCTGAAAATGCCATTATCATTTCTTTTTTTCCATTACAAATAGTGGATTCTGTCATTTTCTGTGAACAATGCGTCTGAACATGCAATACATTTGCTTTGTCTGCTAGCACTGGTCAGATTGCACTGAGAACAAATGTAATGCGTTTACCACTCACCCTAAACCACTATTCTAATCCTCGTGAAGCCAGCCATAGACCTTTAGATATCAGTCAGATATCCTTTAGATCTACCAACAACTATGTAGCATAGGGTCCTCTGCGATTGAACACAGGTAGACGCCGATTCTGCCGAAGATTGTTTAGAAAGTCCCTCATGTGATTTTGGTAAAACAAAAGGAGATCTTAAGGAAATCTGACAGAGTAATATGATGAACATCGGTCTTTTCCAAATGTATTTTAAATACATTTGCCAAAAAATCCTGCCCATTTATGCCGTAAGCTTATCCCTTGATTTTTGTTCAACTGTCAAATGAGTATACATTCAAAACATCAATAGAAATTTACCAACATGTCCGATCACATATCATATATTTTTTGTTCAATATCAAGATTTTTTGGTACTCCTTTTTAGTTTGATCAAATGCAAATTTCTAATCCTGTATGGCCACCTTGTAACTAAAAAGCACTATTTGCATGTTCAACTCCAGGAAAGTCACAGTCTCTGGCACCTGAAGTGACATAAGTTATTCAAAGAGAAATGGCAGGATTCACTGTCTCAAGATAATCACAGGAACATAGCACAGGGAGAGTACCAAGGTGCCTGAAACGTGTCTACTAAGTCTACTGGCTACAGGTCTCCATCACTTTTGAGCTCCTTTGCAGAAGGGAGGGGGGTGAGTTACTATACTGGCAGTCCCTTAAAGGCTTGTGGGGGAGATCCTTCAAGGGGACTTCACCCTATTTCCTATGACAAGCTGTCTCACTGTGCTTACACCACTCTAACACATGGGGGCGTCAGTGATTGACACCACCCACAGAAAGTGTGCGATCAGTTTGTTTTTTGTTTGCTGTTGAGCTGTACGCCGCCTGTATGGACCTAACCTATTTGTGCTCACATGACTTAAGTAATTTAGTACTAATGAATTCAATTTGTGTAAAAGGAGAATGCATTATATCATTGTTTATGTATTGAGAACAATGACATATGTACTTTGTTGTGTGTGATGTGGTATAAGAATGTCCAAACTTACAATAATTCAAATGTTAAGTGATAAACATTTAGATAGCGAGGTTGTTTTTGACTGTAACACATTGATGCATACACCTAAAAAACGACAAGTACTAAAAGTGTTAAAGGATTAAAAAAAATTAAAGTATAAGTTTGGAATAGGACCTAAGAGGCCTTGTATGGGGGGATGACGATCCAGCATGAATAACAGGTTACAGCTAGCAGGGCTGGAGGAAGCCATATTTTACTTCAAATAGAATAGTAGTATGGAATCTACTTGTCTGCAAGATCTAATGTATATACTGCCATAAGGGTGCAGGCTGATGGAGGGAAGTCCTTCTTCAAATACCAGTTAGACGCTGATATCTCCTTATAGCTATATGTGGAATGTATTGCCTTCTACAAAAAACTGAATGACATAGACACTAGCCAATATGGACAACTATCTGCAAATCTCGTTAGTCTGGGTTAAATCTTGATCCCCATTCTCTCCTCTTATACATTAACGTGGCCAAGAAATTGTATGGAGTGATCAAAAGGTGTATGGGGGGCTTTATGCAGTAGAGCGTCTGATGGTCAAAAAAAATTAGGCTCAGTTCTCCAACTGGCAGAGTATAAGTTAAGGGGGCCTCTAACCCTCACTAGCAGAGCTTTTGCATGTGAGCTGGGCAGCTTGAGCCCAAGGCATATACATTACAGATGGAAGTGCCACCCGTGGGCAGCTCTTTCATCTGGCTATGCTACTGCATTATTTAGTGGGGCTCCACTGACCTAAACAATGCCGTACAGAGCTGACAGCTCCTTGACCATACATGGGGCGACTTTAGCATGATTGATCTTAGATTCAATCGTGTTGTGTTGTATCAAGCGCCAGTCTAACATAAACCTAACCTTGATTGTACTGCCACACATTTTGACCAATTTAAACACTTGATTTATGAATGTACTATGGTGTGCATGCTTCAAGATTTTTCATTTCATAACGAGGACTTTTGGTGATCGTTTTAAGTCGATCTAACTGAAATATGAAACGGTGTATGGTCACCTTAAGCTTATGGCTTGGTGGGGCCGTCTGAGCGCAAAGGCACTTTGCACCATAATCGGACTTAAATCATATACTGCACACATGGTTTGATGTTTCTTCTTCAATCTACATTTAAATTAATAGTTTTTGGTCGATCTAATGGAAATATCGATACGTGTATGGCTGGCTTTAGTTATATTGACTTGTTCTATCAAACAATAATATCAGTCATCCAACTGGTTTCCTCGGGTCTACTTTTAGATCTAAGAAACCTACCTAATGAGTGGTGAAAGACATTATAGAAATAGTAGAGTGCTGTACCGTGTTAGCCATTGATGAATATAGAGTTTGGAGTTCAAGTGATACCTGTCATTGGCTAACAGAAGTCATTACAGAAGCAAGCTTTTGGGTTGTATTAGATCGGTGACATTCTGAAAGCTTGCTTCTCTAATGACTTCAGTTAGGGATCACTTAAACTCCAAACTCTCTATATTCATTATTGAAGTAATTATTTCTTGTTTTACTATGAGCTGCATAAACAGAACCCTTACACCCATTATCCTCCATGCTTAGCTGAAATGCATGGTTTAGTGCTGGGTTTAGTAACCATCAGTCTCAGTTATATCCGGAGAAGTGATACACTGAGAAGGGTTACTGTTCATTATCTCTTTATATAATAAATATAATGTATTTATAAAAGGCAAATGTGTGCCCATGGAGTGCTGTTTATTTTTTATTTTTTTGGGTTTGTAAGAAAAGTAGCAGGCATTGATTGTAGTGCTCTAGAAGTGTTGTGTATATTTATTTAGTAATACAATTTCTATGATCATATTAATATGAATAATAATATAAAAAATGTGTTCATATTGCTTCCAGTAAAAAACAGTTGCGAAATACTTTTTCATTTTCATCTGCCTAATGAACATTTCAAGCTGAAGCAATTATCATCTCACTCTAACAATTCCTTTATTTTAATTAAACTGTACTTAGTTGACAATTGGTAATTTTATTTCATGTAGTTTCCACTGAATCACCTAACTCTGCATGGTGCATCCTTCTGGTGCAATTAAAAAGCCCTAAATGTTTAGCTGGCTCAGCCAGTAAGTAAACCATGGTTCTTGGTTTGTTAATGGATTTAACCCCATGCTTGCCATATAGCTTGCCATCTAAACAAAGCTTTTAAAATTCACATTAGTGGTTTGATATGCCGGTGAGAACACAGACATGTTTGGAAGGGTGACTATTGCATATTATTTGGAATACTGCTCTATAGATATGACAAGAAGTACATCATTATCTGGTATGACCAACGAGAACAGTTGTTAGTGAAGATTATGGTGTAAAACTCCCACTTTGCTTAGGATAGGATAGGAATAAGGATAGGAAAAATATAGAATCTGAACATATTGGAGACTATAAAACTTTAAAAAATCTGCGATAAAGACCTATATAGGTCAAGTTACAGTAACATGAATTGACGGATCTATGTAACAATGATAAAAGGTACAAGCCTGAAATAAACACTTCTTGTATGCTATGCATGACAGTGAACTATAGTCCGATGCCTTACAAAGCTATGTCTTAGGTTGGATTATGTCGCCATCTGGTGGTCAAATTACATAACTGCTTCATTGGAAGTAGGAAAGTTTTTGACAAGTTTACATACGAAGAAATATGCAAAACACAGCGTGTCTTCATTAGTATTTGTTTCTACAGCAGCATAACATGTAATTAATATCAATAGATTCAATGAAAGATGATGTAGCCATCTATGTGATAATAATCATCTGAAAAATGCGTGTGGTGTCAGTATGTTTTCAGTATGTTCTCTTGCCCTGAGGGTACCTATAAAACAGGTAGGGAAAGATATTTCATTTAACACGTTAAATAACTAATTCAGTTATTTAACACGTTCAACACGTTAAAGAACTAATTAAAAAATCTATAGTTGGTACATTTAGATTTCTTGTCACTGAAGTTGGGGAATATGCTTTGGAACTGATTTCAGTTGAACTGATCACAACCAGGAACCCATCATAATTTGTTTGTTGCGTATTTCATTTGAATTTAGTCTACTGGGAATGTTTGTTGTGACTGTACATGCCTTACCACTGACAGCTGTGATATACTGAAGGTGGGACCTGCCACGTCTTCTGATATGTGAACCTTAGAGCTGTGTGTGTTTTCTGCATTCTTTTCTAAATTATGTTTGGGTAAATTTACCAGTTCACCTGCAGTTATAGTGAGTAACACATAGCATTAAACATGAAAAGTTTGTTTAAATAGAAACTTTTGTCAGTACTGAATTCTTCTATATATATATATACGCAATAGACTTGAAGCAAGTATGCAGAAAGTAAAGTCTAATATCTTATGACATATGTGATAACCATACAGTGCTTTTCCATACTTTTAAGGTGCTCATACACACATAGATATGGGCTAAATCGATGGCCGCTTCTTCTATCTGGCGCATATCTTATGCCGCCATCCTTGTCTTCGAGTGGGATGACTCAATCCCGGTTATTGGACATGTCCATTGCCAAAGTAATGCCTGGCACACAAAGGATGCCAGCCGATCCTCTGAGGGGCCGGCTGCAGTGTGATGTAGTCATCATGCTCCAGCTGAGCCCTCATCGATTAAGAAATAATCTGTCCGTGTATGAGCAGCTTAAAGCTACCTCATGTGTCCTGTAAGTTCTTTGAACTTGGAGCATTTTATCACAACACATGCAAGTTACACTTTTGACTGTTGTTTATAGGACATATATGTCTAGTTTCTCCCTGTTTTTTGGTATGGATACAGAATAATCACCCCCTCATTTCAAATGAGTATAATGATATAATATGAATGGATATAACTTAATACAGGGCAGCTGTATACTGGAGCACGGGGAAAGAGACCTTGGCAGGGTGTATGTTCCTGGGATTTTTTTTACATTCTAAATGAAAGAAACATTAAATTCTTGAAGTGTAGTCATATCTCCATTACACAGGAACATTTTTGCAATTTTTAACCCAAATTCCGCAGTGGGAAGGGATGGTTGAATTTTTCGACTAGTTGACTTTGTGAGCTGGTTGCAAAGCCTCTGAAGCTGGTATCATCACCAAAATTGCTGGTGTAGATTTAGAGAAGGGTTGTGAGAACATTTGAAAAAATTAGCTTTTGCACATGTAGTTTTTGTATAATCAAAGTCAAAATTTGGACTTGACTTCAAACTTACTTTATGCAAAACTACTTGTGTTAAAGCCATACTTTTTTTGTAGTATACCCCCAACCCTTCTCTTCATCTCCAGCAAGATTGGTGATGATACCATGTTCAGGGGCTTTGCAATTAACTCAAAACTGTTGAATTTTTAAAAAGAAATTTGACCATCCTTAGCAGTGGGCATCATGGGTTTTTTTGCTTGTTTATGTCAAGAGAAACAGAAAAAAAAATATTTTTACCTTACCTTTCAGTGCCATTTTCTTTCCTTGTACTTGTATACGTCCATGTCTTTGGCTTCATTCTTCCATGATATAGAGTCATAAGGGCTGCATTGCTGAGGGGTGACATAAGAGCCTTGGGTAACTGTTTAGAGTACAAGCAGAGGGCAGAGCACAATATAAAAAGTTGCTGAGGGGGAGTGGTTTCAGTTGAATGAATTTAACTTTTCCTGTCCCTAGACATAAATGTGCTCAGTTAGAGTCCTACAGCAAGAGTTCTTAAATATTTGCCCAGTTTCCTCTTTAAATGCACAATTGTCCTATTTTTGGTAAACAAACAAGGTTTAATATTTGTGATGCTGAGTGTATAACTGGATCAATGTATTGTTAATTGTGATGCTACAATGTATTGTACAGCGCTGCGTAATATGTTGGCGCTATATAAATAAATGATAATAATAATAATACAATATAGTATACGCCTACACCATCCTACAATTCAACATAGAGTTGAGAACAAATCCAAGTGGTTTTGCTTTCTAAAGGAGATGTACCCAGTTAACTATGAATTCATTGAGAATATTATATGGCAATGAACCCACAAACTGGATATTAAAGTGGTTCTATACTCAAAATAAAAAACACACATACATTACATTAACATAATACTCACCTGTCAGCAGTATACATCTGTGAAAACAATAAAAAAAAACAACATACTTACCTTCCTCACTTCCTCATTCCCGCGGAAAACCTATAAGGGCAGAGCGAAGCAGTTGCGCCCATACTTCATTCTGACTATGGGGCTGTAATTCTATAAAACGGCCACTAGATGGAGCTTTGATTACATCACGTTAGATTCTGCAGATGTGAAGCTGCATTCCAATCACCCGAGACTACGGACTTCCTCCCAGCTGTCCCTGTCCCCTGATTATTTTACAAGCTTGCCGCAGCAGGTGCATCACACAGTGGGAGGAAAGAGTCCGAAAATCGCCTCTCCTGGAGTACGATTTTTTTTTAATTTTTTTTATTTTGAGCAGTGATTGCCTAATTATCAGCAATGCTGCAGGTGATACTGTAAAGTGCCCAGTGAGGTGGTAGGTCCGCATTAAGATGTAAAAATAATCTGCAACTTTAACAACCCCTGTATATGCATAACAAAAGGAGATATTCACATGTCTAATAGCACAACTATAACCATATGTCATATACAGTCATGGAGATTTGATATGCATGAAAGCCCAAGCCTACTGCATAACAAAGAGAAAGTGGTAGTTAAAGTCTCATGTACATATTGGCTATATGTTCTTCCTAGCCGAGTATGTGGGACAGGTTAAAGCTGTTCTACAATTAGGTTACTACAAAAAGAAATTGTATCAGTAACACTTCGGGAGACTTCCAGTCATTTACTCTCCACCCAGACAGGTATGGTGAGTTTTATAATAAGTGTTTGTCTTGACAAGTTCCTCTAAAAATAACACTTTAAGGGGAGGAAATGCTGGAGGTAGCGCTGGATAGTGGCCAGACATACAATTCTCAAGAGTACTTCATCCTAATTGCTGGATAAAACAAGGCAGGGGCTTAAGTAAAGAACACCAGGGGCTACAAGTGTGAGATGGATTCAGTGTAATCTTCTAGCTTTGCCCTTTGCGCTTTTTTTTTTTAACAAGCTTAAGGTTCTTTCTAGAAAAATAATGCATAGTCAGGGGAAAGAGAAAAAGTATTACATAAGTCATAAAACTATTAACAATGAATAACTTCTACTTATAAAAGCCTATTTTCTGCAGAATTTCTCCTTAATAGCATGTTTTGATTGGTGTGGAACTAAACCCTTCTATCATTTAAAGCTGAAGGACTTTTTCACACTGCCATGTGTTGCGCTGCATGTGTTGTGCATCATGTGTTGCCTAATACAGAAAGTTTTTTTTGATGTGCTGCCATTTGCTTTGCAAAACAAGTGTATTGACACCACAAACCCCAATGTGTTAATTCAGCACTATGTTATTACCATGTATTGCACTCCACACAGCGCATGGTAGTGCATATGGTAAGGCAGCATGCATTGCCAGTAGAGCATGTAATGTGAAAGAGCCTTTAAAACGCTTACTACTGGGCAATGCGCAGGCAGCACATGTAAATGGTATTAGTCTAAGGACTCTTAGGCTATGTTTCCACTACACGTCGGGACCCCCTCCAATAAGCGCATTGCTTGGCAGGGATTCCGACAGAGCACATAGACTTTACCTGCTCGGCAGATGCTGTGTTTAGACATCCGCCAATGTAGAGGCTCAACGCACTCGACTACTTTCAGTCCTGCATTGGTGGAGCAGCTCAGCGCTATGAGAACACAGCATCCACCATGCATGTAAGTGAATGTGCTCTGTCGGGATCCCCGCCAAGCAATACACGTAGCGCAGGGCATCCGAATGTATGTGGAAACATAGCCTTAATAGATCTGTAGTTCTGATAGTGCTGCACGCGTTTAACTTATAACAACCTGTTAAGGGCTTGTTAGTTTGGATGCAAGCTGACATAAGCAGATGACCAGATACACGACATCAGACATAGGGCCCCCATACAACTTTAGATTTCTCAGATTACCTTTAGATCTCCTTTTGTTTTACCAAAACCATGTAATATGAGGGACTTTCTAAACCATCAAGTCTACCTGTGTTCAATCGCAGAGGACTCATCACTACATAGTTGTTAGTAGATCTAAAGGATATCTGACAGAGAGATCTAAAGGTGTATGGCCAGCTATAAGCACATGACCACTTATTATCAGGGGCATGTCTTAAGCTAGCCACACACGGCTCGATAAAGTAACAGATTAGCGGAACATCGGGCAGCGCGCTCACGGCTCCCGATTCTCCTCTCATCTGTTACCTTATCTGAGCTATCCACGGTCCCTTTCGAGCAGGATCCATTGATCCTGCTCGAAAAACGTCGACCAACAGGTTTCCTTGGTCGAAATCCATTGCATTGTCCGGGACCCGCTATCCCCATTCAATGTTAATGGATGACAGCTGGACACGGAAACAGAGCAGCTAAAGACAGGCTGTGTTTAGCTCCGGCAGTCTGTGTGAAGGGGGCGTGGCCAACACAGATCCAGAGAAGCTGCCTATAGAGAGCAGAAGAGAGGAGGGAGGGGGGGGGTGGGGCTGGGTCAGTGCCTGTGCATGTTTCCAACTCAGATACAGCGCTGCCAGCCAGCCGAAGAAGCTGGCTGCTGGGGGACCGGTCTCCGGCGTCCAGTAATTGATGTGCCCATGTGGTGCACATTGATTACTGTACGATTGACCCACGATCAATTACATGCTGTAATTGATCGCCGGTCGATTGCACGGGAATCTACCCGTGTGTGGCTAGCTTTACGTTAACTAGGAATTGCACCTGTTTAGTAGTTATGAAATGTGAACATTATTAGGAGTCAGGATGCAATATTCTGGAAAGTACAGATTCATTTAAAAAGTTATAAAAACAAAGCTTGTACCCGTTCACTTTAAACAAGGATTACAGTGGCTCATAACAATGATGAAAATGGAAGATTGATGAAAATTCAAACAAAATACAATTCTATAAAAGACAAACTTTATATATTTATTAAATGTGTAGTCATCATATCCCAAATGACTTAAAAAAAAACAAAGTAGTGTCCTGTGTACTATATCAATGCATTTCGCAACACCTGTCACTTCTTCAGGAGAACAACAGGACTTGAGTCATGAAAAAGAAAGGAAAACAAATCTTCAGCTGATACATAATAGAAGGACTTCCAACAATGTATAAGCTCCCCTGTTGGAGTCTATAGATAAGACTAAGGTCCCCCATACACGTATCGATTTTCCTGTTCGATCGTCCTTAACCGATCGATTTTAAAGTTGATCGATCAAAAATTGATGCCTGTCCACATGGTTAGTTCTATCTAGTTTGATCAAAGTTGGACAAAAGTTTGATCGAAAAATGATCTGACGTGTCGGAAAACATTAATTGATCGAATGTACATCAAATTTTATTTTGTTGAGCCAGACCGATTTTGGTTCAATTTAAATAATAAGCATACTTATACATCCGGTGGCAGACATTTTGGTGTGTTTTTGATCAACTTTCTTCAATTATTCTTTTGATTGATTGAACCAACATCGACCAAATATTGGTTTCTCCATGTGGGAGGTAGTTTGATCGTACTTTGTTCGATCGAACCAATGGCGATCATAAATTATGATCGAATCTGACATAGATTGTAGAGAAATTGAAACGTGTATGGGCGCCTTAAAGATAAGTAAAGATTAAAACAGTTCTTTTACTGGAAATTGCCAAATGATGAGAGAATCATGCTCAAGGGTATATCACACCACCAACGGGGGAATCGGGAGCTGTGAAGATATCCACCCACTGGATGACACAAAAGGCACAGGGATTGTACGCAGGACACTACTTTGTTTTTCATTTTGACATTTTCAACTTCACATTTAATAAATATATTAATTTTGTATTGTATTGTATTGTATTTGTATAACTTTGAATTTTCATCTTCTGTTTTAAAGTCCCTATCAGTCAATTTAAGACTTGTTTCAAGTGATCAGATGCAACTTTTGGTTTTATAATTTGATAGACACTGGGATGTTGGCAGACCTATACATTGATGTAGACTTGATCGATGAGAGATTACTTTTTAAATGTATGCACTTTAAAAGTAAAGCAAATAATGCAATGGTTTGAATATGGCAATTCAATATCAAGACTTTAGATGTAGAACAAGGGCTTGGTTGTATATGTAAATACTGTAACCAAAATAACCAAATGACCAAATCTCTGACATTTGGAGCCTGTGTTTATGGAGTGTTTTGCTGTAGGAAATACTTTATAATTCAAATATAGACTATTGAGATAAAGTTCTTCATTTGACTATTGTCTTGAGAAATTAACCTCATAGCGGGGGCAGCACCATAGACCTCCATGTTAATGGAGGAGCGCCGGCTTTCCCGCCACGCAGACGGCATCAATAATGACACCAGCTGTGTGGAGAGCAGCGGCGGGAGGGAGGAAGTGAGAGGCTTTGTACACTGCCTCGATTGCCCGTACAGTGCGCTAGGAAGGTTAAGAAGATCATATAATGTTATTTACATTATTCACATGTGAATCATTGCACAGAATGTTTAACTACAGCATGCTTTACATGAGTATTGGTTACAATATGAAGCAATATCTAAATCAAGAGAAATAATAGCTTTACTTTTCCTGTTTTCACAGGCACAAATCTAGTTCTGATGGGGGACGTAGGAACGCGGCGATCCACCCTGGTCTCTAGGTTGCCTATATTTAGACGCAGCACAACCCGAAAGCAAGACTCTCTTCCTTCTTCACCTTCTTCCAACAACACTGGTGGCCTACACACTTCTTCTCCTTCAAGTACGAATTCCAGCTCAGGTAGCACTGGGAAACGTAGAAGCATATTTCGAACTGCATCCTTAGGTTTTCATCACAAAAAAGAAGCTGAACATAGATATGAATCCAGCCAAGTAACCACAGTTATACAGAGCCCCCAAAGCACTTTGGAGAACCTTGAATTGGAAGAACACTCCAAAACAAAGGCAAGAACCTCAAGCATTCCTGGCTCATGCAGGAAGATTACTAGGTCAGTAACGGAGGACTTTGAAAAGAGAAAGGACCATTCAGTTAATAAAAATGTGTTCACAAACTGTTTAGGTAAAGGTGAGGCAGATGACTCAGGTTTTGTAGATGATCAACCCAGAAGATCTGTGAAACATTCCTCAAGAAAACTTCTACCTAGATCATTTTCTTCCCATTATAGATTTTCCAAGCATGGGTCTCGGTGCCAGACTCCACCACCAGCACAGAATTCTGCTTGCCCAGCAGAAGCTCTTACCACTCCACAAACAGATTCTTCACTTGCCAAGCCAATACTTCAAAGTGCCACAGAGGTAAATGAATGCACAGAAAACTCTTTACTGTCACCTCTCATATCAGCTGATCATACAACTGCTCCACAGACACCCTCTGACTTTATATTCATGGATGACTCCGCCTCTGAGGCTGATTCCTTGCCAATCAGTGGAAATCAAAAACCTGAAGGGCAGCACATCTTTAATTCAGTTCCTACCTCAAAAACCTCTCCAACTCCAGTGTGTGTTCCTTCTGACATAAATAAGGAACTGCACGTAGCTGAACATTTATCTGAATGTGATGGTTTGGTCCTTACAAAACAAAAAGCTGATACAGTGTCCATCAAATCTGGATCACTTAGGTGTCTTGCATCTTCTAAAGAACTAATTCCAATGTCTGAACTGTCTGTAAATCATAATGTTAATCTTCAAAGTGGTACTGAACAACATAAAAATGGAGATCACTACTCCATAGAAAGTTTGCCAAAGAAATTTAATCCAGCAGTATCTCATTGTGAATTGATGTCAACAAGAGCCACCCATCAGTCTGTACCAGAGGCAAAGAGTTCATTGGAGACACAGTATTCACAGATGCGGAATGGCCATTCTAGAGGTATTTATATATCTTTTTGTAAATATTAGCATCTATTTATAGAAAATAAAAGTTGACAAATACAGTATTTTTTTGTTATAGATCATAGATTTACAGTGTATTTACAGTGTATTTACATTGTATATTGATAGTTTGTATAGTAAAAGTCACCATGATTCTAAACTTCAAAATCAGCTATTCTTTTCCCAAAGCACATGAACTAAAAAAAAAATATTATTACATTTTTACTTAACTCTTAACTGTCCCAATGGCTCAACGTTGCTCAAAAACCTAAATATACTGGCCTACCCGGCTGTCGTCTGTGGGAGTTTCCATTTTGTGGAGCTTCCAGTTTTCCATGGGTTATGGCAGCAGTAACGCAAATGGCCACTGGGGGCCGCCAGATACAATTTTTTTAAATGGACACAAAGTGAAAGTAAATAGACATGAATGTGCCATCTGACACATCATTCTCACCACGGCTGGCTTCAGAGGCAGCCAGAGATAGGAGTGATGGGGAAATACATAAATATCTCCTCACAGGCAAAGATTTTTTATCTTTTATTTACAGATTGCCTCAATAACAGTGGGTTGGCCAGCTAGGAACAAAAGTTTATCTGGTGGGTTAAGGTGCACTTTAAGTATAATCTGGCTAAATGATAAATGGAACAATTTCCTCGAAACTACACAATAACTGCTTATACAATATGCAGACAAAAATTTTATTTCTTTAAGCCCACCAACATCCCCCAAAAAGGTCCATATTGGTTAAAAAATATGCTGGATTCCTTTAATTCCTATGCATGTCCTGTTGCAGGGAAATTGAATTCATCTGCATCTCATCTGGGAAATCCAGTTAGGTCCATATATTTTTGGCCAGAAGCAACTTTTTTTTCTATTTTTGGTTCTGTACATTACCACAATGGCTTTTAAATAAAACAACTCAGATGCAGTTGAACTTTAATTCTGTGGGTTGAACCAAGAAGAAATGAGAAGAACTAAAGACATTTTTTTACACAATAACTTGATTTCAGGACTCAAAACGAATTGGTCATTTGACTCAGTAACTATTTCATGGGCAGGTGTGGGCAAATCTTCATTATGTCCTATCAATTAAACAGATAAAAGGCTTGGATTTGATTTGAGGGGGGAGTGCTTTTAGGTGAAAGATTTTGCTATTAACGTGCAGTCAAATTAGCTGTCTTTGCTGGTGAAACAAACCATCATGCAAAACCACACAGGTCCATTAAGATTCAAATTTCTGTACATGGTTTTTGCATGAAAACCCTTGCTTTAATAAAGTTTAAAACATGCAATTATGTAAAAATTAATTGCTAATTAAATGCAATAAACACATTAGACCTACTCTGGACTACTATTTTTTTCCCCCTGAGCTGGGCTCATGAATGTCGGCACCAGTGACGTGAAGGGGGCGGGGGTAGGCGGCGCCATAGACCTCCGTCTAACTGGAGGGGTGTCGCTTTCTTTCAGCATAAGTCCGGCATCTCCAGTGACGCCGGACTTTTGTGTAGGTCCTCCAGCTGAGCAGGCAATCGCGGCGGAGCATATTGTGCTCCGCGGCGATTGCCCGTGGCACAGTTTTGAAAAAAACATGCAAAGGCTGAAACGCTCAGGAGGTTAAAGTATAGTATATTAAAGTTTAGGATCGTGGAGCTCTAAGCCACCATCATACAAGCTCAAAGGTAAGTCAAACTTTCATTTTACATTTATATTTTTTACATTGAAGTCAATGTACTGAATGCATTTCCCCTTTAAACTTGGAGCCCCTGCCCCCGGGTGATGTCACCAGCACTCCGAGAGAAGCAGGAAGCAGACAGAGAAGAGAACATTGGGGACAGTGGTTCAATAATTCAGGTGAGTATTTTACATTGAATCATACTGAATAGCAGTTTCAATACAGAAAACGCTATTCAGTATGCTTTGTATTTAAAACTCCCTCTGCCACCAGCTATGACGTTATCACGTACGTGACATAGGGGAAGGAGGCGGGAGGCGATGCAGGAAGTATCAGAGAGCCAATCGCAGCCACCACAGACACCAAGGAAGGTGAGTGTGTGCCATGGGGCAGCGATTAGCAGTACACAAGTCCAGTTCGTCTAGTGCACTTTTTGCAAGTCCAGACTGGACTCGTCTCAACCACTAGGGTGATTAAATGACTCCACTTGTGGCCCCCAAAACCGAACTGTTAATGCATAGGAACTCATCTGTCCACCGATCCCACGCTTATGCCTCGTCACCAGGATCTTGTTAGAGAGGGAAGAGGAGGAGAAACGAGTGACTCACTCGGACTGAGCACACTTATTGGCTTACATGAAAGCTAATGAGCGACCCAGATAACGCCTGAGCAAGTCCCTTGCCTCTCCTTCTCATCCCGCTCTCAGAAGATCCCAGGCAAAGACGTGTTGGTGGGGAATCAGCGGACAGGTAAGTGCCTATGCTCCCACTATCCCACCAATGAATGGGGGATGATTGCATATTATATATTGCGGCAAATAACGTTATAATAATGTTATGTGCCCCATAGATATTATCAAAGGTCATGTGCCCCATATATATCATTAAAGGTTAAAGGCTTTGATGATATCAATGAGGCACATAACCTTCGATGATATATATGACACAAAATGTGCATTACCATCCTACAGTGTTCCCTAATGCTTGAAGTGTCATTTAAAACAAGTTTTGTTATTTTAAATTTAAAAAGAATGTCTTCTAGCTACGCCTGCGTAATTTTTTAAGTAAGTTAAGTAATGCTTATAAAAGTCAGTATAGATTGAAAATGTTATGTGCGGCCCTTTAGTGATGCTGAGGGCCGCACTTGTGGCCCTCCATATCAACTCAGTTGCCCACCACTGCTTTAGACAGAAAACTCCACAAACAAACAGTAATTGAAGGCACTAAAGACCTGGCAGAGCATTAGAAAGAAGGTAACCCAGCATCTGGTGATGTCCATGAGTTCAAGACTTCAGGCTGCCATTGCCAGCAAAGGGTCTTTAGGTATACCATTAGGTATTAACATTTTATTTTCAGGTTTTTTATTTGTACAATTACGTTTGAGCCTCTGAAATGAAGTGATTGTGTAAAAAAAGGGTTTAGCTTCACATTTTTATATGTTTTAGTTCAGTGCTCTGGGGAAGGTTCATTGTAACTTGGCAATCATTTTACATATATATTTATGACAGTTAAAGCAGGTATACTCAAAATAAAAAGTTAAAGTTTGACTTAGCTCTGAGCTGGTATGATCTTGGCTTACCACGATCCTAAAAAAATATATTTACTTGCTGTTCCCTGGAATCATATGAAGGATGCAATATTGTGTGTGGCCACTGGGGGCATTTATAATGGATTTTCAATGGGGAAGATCATCAATGTGTATGTCAATGCAGAGCAGAAATTAGGCATTTACCCAGCTGTTAATGCTCAGAGATGTTGGGCTCTTCCGGGGTTGCTGCGGCACGCATCGTCAGAGCCAGGGAAAGATGAGGGGCTGCAAGGTATCTTCCTAAATTATTAATTACAGGTAATTACAGGTAAGCCATCCTCCCTATTATCAATACTTATAGTGCCATTCATGCATAGATGAACTTCTGATGGTAGGTCCGCTTTAACTGCTAGCATTCAAATCTTTTTTAATATCTAGTTGTTGAACTTTCTTATATGTGTCACTTCTCCAGTT
The DNA here is from genome assembly GCA_036250615.1 of Ptychadena robeensis. Taxonomy (NCBI): domain Eukaryota; kingdom Metazoa; phylum Chordata; class Amphibia; order Anura; family Ptychadenidae; genus Ptychadena; species Ptychadena robeensis. Next base: position 150,847,455 of record CM070032.1, read on the forward strand.
CAGTGGAATGCTTTTTATATTTAAATGGTTTAAAAGTTGATTTCAAGTAATAGCATTTTATTTTTAAAACATCACATCAACATTACTTTTAGCTCATATTAGAACTTGAACATGCACATTCTTTGGTCTACTTTTATCTCAAGTCAGTTAGAAATGAAATACATGACAGACTTGTCTTCTTCTAAGTGATAAATCCTTTATGTAAATGAGGCATACACGGGGCTACTAAAATATACATGGAACAGACGGCTCAAAGTTCTGTGCTTCCCAAACTATTATGTCTGAGCATCTTCACAGCTCTTTCAACTTGAGCAGAAGTATCCATGTTAATTAGATTTTTGCATTCATATTACTTGCTAATGAATCTACCCTGTGGCAAGCTAAAATTGTCATAAACCCCAATATTGCCTCCAATTAAAATATCAAACATGTTTTCAGCCTTAATTAGACAGAGACCTGGTGAAGGAATTGATATTCAGCTTTAGAAATGATATACAGAGACAGTTAACAGACGTCTTTTACAATGATTGATAGGTTCACATGTCAACAAAGCTTTGGACAAGATGATCCATTATTAAACAAGATGATGCATCGTATCAATATCCTTAATGCAAGTTTGACATAACTTTTGCCTAGGGAGAAGGAAAAACATGTGCAGGGACATTAAAGGACATATTTATGAAGTATTGAATATGATATTCAAAAAATGCTGAATACAGGTGAATCATTCACAGGGGAGGTGTTTTACATTATACCCAGGGGTGCACATAACTTTTTTAGTGAGCTCCTCAGATGAGTACCAGGAGATGGTGTTTGGTACTCACCCCATATGTAGTGGGGTCCCTCACTGTACTCTGCGTCAGCCTCCTGCATGGTAGATTCTGCTGCAGATGGACCTCGCTATTGATCCTCCAATTAGCTGTCTCCATCCACAGGTCACCAGCTGGCTTTGGGTCAAATGTAAGTCTCACAGTACAACACGTTTGAACCCCCAGATCTCATACCTCATTTTACAACCCTGACATTTTCTGGCTTAGTAACTTACCCCTGAGACTACCTGCACTCCAAATGTCATCCTTTCATAGTCATATTCCAAATGTCACACAGTGCTTTCCTCTTGTCAGCTTTTACTCCTACATTTGACTTTCATCCCCCAGATCTCCAACACCCTTAGAAGTCCAATCTTTTTTTTTTTTTTCACACCCCTAACTATTTCATAGTTATTCATGTTTCCCTGTGGTTATCCAAGTGACATAAATTGTATACATGTAGCATTTAGCTGCGGCTGCCCAGACACGGAGCGCCTCCAAGTTGTTAGTACTCATATGAGCTTTGTAACAATAATGCCGGTACGCATAGCTAGTTTTTGGTCCCTTATGTGCCCCCCTGATTATACCTTGATTAACCACTAAGAATGTTTGATGAAAGTCATATTCAAATTTAACATTTTACAGTTGTCGGGAATAAAGGGGGAATTTTTGTATAGGAACTTGTTTAGCTAAAAAATCCAAATACTGTTTCCTGATACCACTTACTTGCAGTGATATAGAACAAGGAATGAGTAGAAATCTTACCCACATCACAAAAATAAAAAAGGAAATAAGTAAATGGTCATGGATTAGGCCTCCCTTCACCACTTATTAACCCCAGTAAAAAAAATAATTTGTTCAAGGGTCTTTGATGGGCAGTTAGTAGTACCTAATTGACACCTTACTGCCCACATTTTCTGCATTGCATTGTCTGCACTCCTTAGGTGCTGCTTGAAGTTACCCCATGTCCTGAATTGGCTGCTGAGTTTAATAGCTCAATTCCAGTCACTGTAGTCTTCTCACAATTTACATTCTAATGTTCAATTTAATGTATTTTCGGACCATCAGTCTCATGCGCTCACATGGGTTTGTCCAATCAGCCTCTTGATTGGTCGGCCATGACTACGTGATGCTGCACAGTGCCCTGAAAGGCAGGCAATGAGCCCATCATGGCAGGAGAGACACACATTATTGTTACATCGTGTATTTGCGGAGTCTGGCTGTCAGTCGTAGAGGGGAGCGATACATGCAGCGTGCCACTCTTTGCTCGAACAACTAAACACTAAACACAAAAAACGTTTCTTGTTTTCCTGCTCTAAAAACTGGGTGCATCTTATGGTCCGAAAAACACAGTAATTCTATCTCTACTGCATGTCATGCACACTTTAATGTTATATGACCATGATGTGCAATAGGCGCGGTGCATTTTGTGCACATTAAGAGGGGCATTATCGTAGCATAACACTCTTCCTTTAAGCCTATGGGCTGAGGTGTAGAATAACCAGCCCAACAAACAAGGGGTGTGAAATTAATGTCTCTCTATTGAATTTAATTGGATGCATTATGGACCAAAGCACAATAATTATGCATCACAGACTTTGACACCCCTGTGTATACACAGGGCATGTGTCCAGCCGTATTGTGTTGACTGTTAACCGGCAGCAATGCTCAGATAAAGATTGCTGAATGTTTTTGAGGCGTTTTTTTTAAAGTGGCGACTGCGCGCCTACCATTTAAAAAAGCCATGTTAACTATTACCAAAAATGCAACATTGGGTGCACTGCTTAGTTGAAGCGTCAGTGTAGGCTGTTCTATTCATCTAAAGGTCTTACTGCAAATCGAGCGTTGCAGAAATCGATCAAAAAAATCATGGACATGTCCGTAATTTTTACCTTCTGCCTTACTTTGGTACATTTGGTACATCCAAAGTAAATGCCAGCACACAACGGATGCACGTCCGATTCTCGGCATGGCCGGCTGTGTGGATGACATCACCACATACTGTAGGTCAATCTGCCGAGAAATCGGCACGACATCGAGATGTCTATGGCCGGCTTTAGGAATGTCATTTTAACATCCTTATTTCAATACTGCATTATTACAGTGATAAAGAGTCAGCTTACTTGATCTAATACATTCATATTTATGAAAGTTACTGTGTTTTTATTGCAGTTAACTATCCCAGCAGTTTCAGCCCTTATAGAGATGGGCGGTATTCGGAAAGACGTTTGCGCTCATCCTCAGAGGGGACGGCTGGGGGCAGCAGAATGGCTTTTAAACCAAAGGAGCAGCATCCTGAAGAGCTAGCCCATTTTAGGAAACAGAGAACTATTTCAACATCTTCTAAAATGAATAGCATGGTGAGTAAACTCATTCTAAAAATATTTGTTCTGTATGAGTAAGTCTACTAATCATAATAGAGAACCTTTAATGTTTTCTTTAATATCATTCACACAGGTAGCCTCATTTACCACCCAATAACTTCATTGTAACTAGCAAAGCGTGCGTATTTGGAATACAAAAAAAGAGTTATTAATTGCACATAACCTGACATATTATAAGTCTACTGGCAATAATTATAAGAAGGGTCAGATTGTAGGAATGATTTGTTCAAAGTGTAACTTACCTATTTGGGTCTCAAATGTAATGATACCCTGTCACCGAAATAAGTGGAGACCTCATTTAAACGTTTGAATCATGCTGTTATTCCTTGTTAGTCCCACATGGTGGAAAAATGGAAACATAGAAGAATGATGGCAAAAAAAGAATAAGTGGTCTATTAATGTCCAGCAAAGTCAACTTCGACATGTATACACTGTATGAATACTGTAAATGAGTGAATAGACATAGGTACCATATACAATATAAAATACAATTGGGCTTTTATACAGGGCATTTATACATGTCAGTTTAGAAAAACTCACCTTCCTACAGCCTTATTCAGTCACTAAGTGTGGAACGGATACACAGCTCTTGATCTCACACCATGTGAATGCTTTCATCAGAACAAAGCCCTGTGTGAGAGAGTCCTGCTGAAGGCAGATGCTATCAGGTCAAGACATTTTTTGTATTGATTTGAACTCACATTTTACTTTTCCTATGGAAGCTCACATTTTACTTGAAGCATACATTTATAGAACTACCACAGTGAAATAATGTGTTTGTCTACCTGCTAGACAAGCTCAATACTCTCACTTTGATGTTTACATGGGGAATATTTCTCACAGGTTTGTTCCTATTAAAGAAAGGTAGTAATGCTAAATTCCTTGATGGGAGGCTAAATGCATGTAAGGGCCTGTTTCTAACATTCAGAATCAATTTTTTATAGAATCTAATCATATCTCCTCAATTCTTAGTTTAGCTCTCAGGCTAGGAAAGTGAGAGTGAGGCTGATGGTTCACCGAATCATTGCCAGTATGTAACATGTGCACTGAGTGCACAAACACTGGGTGATCCAGGGGTCAGCGTCTTGCAGCACTTCTCTTTGTCTGGTCCCCTTCTGCAGACTGCTGCACACAGCAGCAGATTACCACCTCAACTGCTAGAGCAGTGGTTCTCAACCTGTGGGTCGGGACCCCCTTGGAGGGTCAAATGACCGTTCCACAGGGGTCACCGAATTTACTGAAAGCAGCAACACTGATGCCCACAAGTGGGGTGAAATGCTAGTAGGGAAGAGTAAATAACTAACTTAGGAGAGATGGGGCTACCTTCTAACTTCCCACTATATCAAACTGTGTGTTCCCTGCTTTACTCTTTGATATCACCCTATCTAGCTCTAAACTATAGAGAGGAGAAGCTCATATCCCAGAAACCAAAAGGAACTAGTTGTAAAACCCCAGACATAAAGGAGCAATTCTCCAGCTCCCCCAAAAATCCCAGGGTATGAGGGTACCCACTCACATTATATTCCGTCCCTCCTTGGCCTATACCAAGGAAAGGTATGGATATTACCAAAAGTTAAGCAATTAACAATTGCCCAAAGAGGGGCCCACTGCATGGGGTAACAAAATGTATGCCCATTTCAGCTTAATAATGGAAGAGTGATTAGAACTCTTACCTTCAAGGATCATGTGGAAGTTGTGGAAACATGGCAACATGTATTGATCTTGTACCACTATTTTGGTGGGTTGGGGACTAGTTCGCATTAGGGTAGGTGACTAGTGGGAATGCTTATTTTGAGTTAACTTAAAATATTGTGGACATCGACCCATTGCTAGACTTGCCCAAGGGCCTGGACAGCCAATAAAAAAAAACATGGATTCTATTTACGTATTTGATGGCTTATTAACAAACTAACCCATATATTCAGATTAGCTGTATGTAGAGTTAATTGGCCTACTTGTGTGAAAACATTTGAGGCACAGCTGTGAGTATTTCCCAACTGCATTGCATATTAACCTTCATTCTCCAGCCAGATATTTCAACTTTTATTCCTCTAAACAGAGAGCCCATTAGAGTTTGCAGAATGTGTACCAGTATTAGGAAACTAATGTCATTTGGCAGCATGATTTGGCAGAACACCTTTATGGACTTATATAAGCTGTTCAAAGCCTGGCTGGGGCGTGTGGTAAATTGGATGTTCAGCCATTTGTGTAAATAATTAGCTGTGTTTACCAGTCTCTCGCAATGCAGATGCCTGCTGTCGTGTTTAAACCACAGGTCACTGTTTTCCTTAGTAAACTCGATGCGGGAGAGGAAATAGAACACAATAATTGTTGCATCAGAAAGAGAATATATGTTACTCTTATTAATATTCTTGTATGGAATATGGTTAAACAAATAGAAACATTAGAAGATTTTACAATAGTCCTTTCTCCAAACGGATCTGTACAAATTGTGTTTTCATATGGCTCGTACCTCCACCATGATTAATGTCTTTCAGGTTAGCCAGTGTATATACCTGTTTGCTCTATCTACATTTCTAGCATGATCTCATATTTTATTTTTCTGCGACTAACATTTATATTACTCTTATTTTTCATTATTTAAGAGACCCTGTTAGAAGCAGCTACTTCTCTAACCTGACCATTCTAAAGGTAGCCATGCGCAGTTCAATATTTCCGTTTGATCGACCAAAAAACCAATCTGTTTAGGTAGATTGAACGGCAATAGATCACTGCCCACCCAGTACGATCAACCCAAAGTGATCCAAAAGGATCAATCGAAAAGTAATTGGACATGTTGGTAAATTTCAGTTGATCGTTTACATGTAGTTTTTAGGTGTTCAGGCGCCCTCTTGTGGCAAAAAACGGTAATGATGCTTTAAAAAAGGAATTGATAGGTTGTGAATCTATAACACTGTGTGGTGGTACAATCGATCGATGTTCAACTGGCGATCTTTTTTTCATTGAGCAATATGATCAAAACGCATAATAATCGACCCATCTATGTCTGCCTTAAATGGTGTCTAACAAATAGAAAACCTTACTTGTGCCTATACTATGGACATTTGCTAAATTACATTTTGTTTACAAACAGTGAAAGAACCCTTGCTCTATCTAGTTGCTTTTAACATTAAGTTATTCCTTCATGATTCAAAGTTTAAAGTCACTGTCTCTGCAGACAGTGCCACACCATAATCCTCTCCTGACAGAGGCAATAATCACATAAATTAATAAGGGGGGACTCTGATCTTGGATGTAAACACAGGCACCGCTAATCTCATACATTTAACAGCGAAATTGAGTGAGACTATCACCCGGTCCCCCATGAAACCAACAGGGACAGGGAGACTTTTAAGGCCACATATCAAATAAACATCAGTACAAAACAAATTATCACAAATGATGGGGACACTCAGCATGCTGACATGTTCAGTGATCAAGGAAACCACAAGGAATTTTATCAGTGGGTGGTACAGCATGGGACAATATATGTGCAGGGTGTATGTGGAATAGTAGAAATTGTGGTAATTGTAAACTCCGTTATTTTTTCCAGGTATTGGGACCTCTGTACTCACTAAATAGAGTGGATGACAGGAATTTGTGTGCCTCTTTGTTAAAGGGGGCCCCAGTACCTTAATTTGTCCCCTCACCTACAACACCATCTCAGTTGTAGGAATAAGACCGCCTACATTAATGAAGGTTCTCCCTATTGTTGAGGTATTACATGTTTGTTGGGCACCCCCCTATAACCAAGCTTTACTAGGCTGCATGCCTAAAGGGGGTCTGGTATAAACTGGAAGGGGAGCCATGCTTTTTTGTTGGTCCCATCACCAGGCCTGCAGAATAGTGGATGACTCCATGTCATTTTTTTTTAAATGCAACTACATATTTATGAACACAGGGGGCTTTTATGGGTTAAATCAACAGGCCCCTGCTGCCAAATGCCAAGAAGATTGTTTGCACATAAACACGAGACATATGTCCTGCGAACATCGGTGTGAATCTAGTGTACAGTGTTCAAATGGATAAGAAAAGTTTCAATTCAGAAGAACTTGTTTTCATTCTTTACGAGACTTAGAGAAAATAGAATGAAAATAGTCTGGATACACTTTATATTCTATTCAGCTTTGAAGGGAAATAATGAAAAACAGCCTCCCACATATTGGCATGTATTAGCGCTGTACTGGAACCGTTACTCCTTGCTTGTTGGTAAGCCGAGTGTTATTTATAGCTGTCATTTATATTCATTAATGTTTGACTGCCACTTACAGACTTTTCATTCAGTAATAGCAGCCACTTAGTGACCCCTGTGCGAATTTACATACAGAGTTTGCCAGAGGCACAGAGCGGCCTAACTTCACCCTCAAGCTGGTAATAAATATTTGAAGATGTAGGCACAAATATTGCTGTAGTGTGTGCACTAAGATGTTTTACTTGAATCTATGGACAAGTGATATGTTTATAGACAGCAATCAATATGCGGTTAGGTCTTTATTATTGATGTTTCCCCTGCAGGGCTGCAGATAAGCTGTTGCTGGAATGTAAAAGAAGCTGGATCAGAAAGAAAATGGAAGTTGTATAGGATTATGGACTATTTTGCCTGTATGGAAAGGAATTAATTTAACTAAGTTTCATTCAATATGCTAGAGCAGATGTATGTATATATATATATATATATGTCAGGGCATGCACAAACTTATCGACTAGTCAACTTGTTAATGTCATAGGGACAGTCGACAGCTCCTGAGAGAAGTTGACTAGTCATCTTTCTGTGTGCACGACCGTCCGTGCGCACACAGAGAGAGGTGCGGCAACTGGCATAATCCCTGTGCATTCACAGACTGTGTATCGAATTTCATTGTATTTTAACAACAAACTGAAAGAATTCTAGTAATATAAAAAATTGTGTATACATAATAAAGTCAAATCTCCCTGCAATACCTTATTCAGCCACAAGATGCCTCTAATGAACACTTGCAGTCAATGTACAGCAGTGGTTCCCAAACCTCCCTGTTTTATTTAGAAACATTATCGTGCCCCCCCTCCCTATTCAAACATAGGTTAAGAATGAGGGCTTGCACCCCCCTGTCATACCTTTGCCCCCCCCCCCCAGGGGGACGCTGCTTGCTGCAGATCTCTCCCCTCTACGGCAGTCTGCTATTCTCCATGTCTTCCTTGATAACTGCATCCACCCGGACTCGGAATACTTCCTAATTGTTACCATGTTAATGTGGGTAGTAACAACAATGCAGCTACAAAAAGTAAGTTGATGTGTAGCTGCGTACCACTTATGTGCTGCCCTGATCATGTCCTTTCCCAAGTGTCACTGTGGATGACAGAAGAGAAGCAGCCAGCAATGTGGCTGCTTTTTATCATAGCAGAGGAGCAACTCAGGCCAATTGGGATTTACTGATTACAGATTGACAAATTGTCTGTAAAATGGGGGATGTAAAGTATATGAGGTAAGTATTGAAACACTTTGATCATGTTCTACTCTGAATTCTCTTTCAGAATTTTTTCATTAAGGATAAATCGCCTCATATATAAATGTGTTCATCAAATACAATCGCCTCGACCAACAGACTGACTGCTAAGATTTTAGTTAGATCGTTGTACAATCAACTAAAATTCATGTCCAACATGTCCAATCACTTTCCAATCTATGTTTTGATAGTTATCGAACTATTATCTCCAATCGAACCATGTGTGCAGTATATGATTTAAGTCCGATCGATGTAAACTTTGATCGTTTTAAGTCGCTCGAAAGCTAAAATTAAACTGTGTATGCCTAGCTTAAATCAATCAGCTCCACAGACTAACATGAACGAGTTATATGTCTCTTTTTTGTTCCAATATAAATATATTAAAGCGAATCTGAAGGGATTTGAACAGATTACAATGGACCAACTATAGGAAAAAATTGAAGAAGGGATAAGATGATAATAAGATTATATTTATGATTGGAATTGTTGAAATATGCAAGACATGAGATTGATTTGTCCTTGAGGCTCACCCTAATACTATATAATCACGTTTGAAGAGCTAACTATTGATTAGGAACATACAGTATCTCGCAAAAATAAGTACACCCTCACATTGTGGTAAATAGTTAATAATATCTGTTAACCTCCCTGGCATGTTTTTGCGACATTATATAGTTATAGAGTTATGTGAGTTATGTGCGATTTTGCCGCTGACCGATGTGCGTGTGCACTCGTGGCCATCTGCAAAAACTTCTGCCGATCGTGGGTGCTCACATGGGCCGACAGATCCCTTTATCGGCTAGAGAACTGACATGTCCGTAACACACGCGACCGATTTTGCCACAGACCGATGTTCTTGTGCGCTTGCAGGTGCCCACATGGCTTTGTGCCCACGAAGCCCGGCATCCCCATTGATACTAACCGCTAGCACACAAAGGGTACCCGCCGATGCTGTAAGCGATGAAGAGCAGCGTGATGACATCTTCACACTGCTCTCTACAGCTCATCTGTCAGTCCCCACTCGCTACGTGTGTGGGGATCTTTAGGTTGCTTAGATGTCTGTGTCTAGAAAGGACAATTCTTCCTCACACCCACTGTAGTCAGGACCTTGCTGCATACCCTTCGGTACTATGTAACAGATGATGTTTCATGAATATTGAACACAGAATTGTATCATATGAAATTGAATTGTCACCATTGGCTGTAATGTACAAAAGCTACCACTAGATGTCACCATGCCATTACTGGAAATACAAATATCCTTGTGGCATTCAGCCATCCCAACCAGCTAATACATTGTGAAAGCAAGCAGACTTTTTTTGGGTGTAAATTTTTAATTGTATTTTTGATAAAAGCAACAAAAAATTGTGTTTTGTTCAAAGTCAAAGTTTGGTACTATTAAACTCAGAAAACAGTTTTCTTATCAATTTAAACTTCTTTCTTTTTTTAAACTCTTACATGTAATGTCTGCCAGATGTTGTAAAAGTATATCTTTGTTTTCCCCCCCGGAGCAATTGTGAATGTCTCAAAAATGTAAATTGCGTTGCCATTTTGCCCACGGTGCTAACAATGCTCAGTCCTCTTAGCAAGTGTCCCTTGGCACCACTCTTTTAAAAGTTCAGTTTCACAGTTCATGTTTCACATGAAATAAACCTGACAGCATCAATTCCAGGCCAGCCATCCTAAGAGCCCACAGAATTGATCCATTCTCCCTTGGCCTGGCATCTAAGTGTGTGGGCACCGAGTGTAAAGCAAATCTCATAGAATGAAAATAGTAATTTGCTCAGCTAACACTTTACTCTGGATATCATGAATAAGCCAAAAGCTTGAAGTTATGTCTGGTTCAGTAGCTCTGTCAACAGTGGCTAAGTGGTTAGCCCATATCTTGCAGCACTGCACTGGGTGGGTTCAGTTGCCATTACAACTTTATCTGCACTGAGCTTGATTTCTTTGCTTCTTTTTTTGTAATACAGAGTGTTTGTAGTACAGAATTATTTGAGTATCTTAAACATAAATGTTTTATATTTAAGGCTGCTATTGCCTTGATTTTACCCTAGTAACCCTTTGAAAAAACACACTACTTGAAAAGCACTTGCAAAGCTGTGAATGCGTTGATCAGCATCAGAGCCATAGATTTGCTCTGTGAAAAGAAGTAAAGCACAACCATTATGCAGCACTGCAATGCAGTACTAAGCAGATATGACAACCTCATATGTATTTACAAATTATACAAATAAACGTGGCTTTGGAGCAATATTACACTTTTACTAAATAAACAAAATGTCTGACAACTTCATCATTGTGGTGAATGGGTTTGTACACATTGGCCACCTGTTTTCCTTACTTTATTTGCACCATTTCCAAAAGATAATCTCTAAAGACCCCCATACAGCTTGAGATCACTCCATACAATTTCCATTAGATCTACCAACAACTATGTAGTCCTGGGTCCTCCCTGATAGAATACATAGTGATTGTAAACAGTATTAAGTGGTAGTTGCGGGAGACTAACCACCATGTTTTTTCAGCGTGCGCGCTCTCACCAAACGCATGGTGGTCAATCTCCTGCAACTACCATGACGGATCGACCCAAAAAGGCCCCCCCCCCCCCCGACGCGCTGAAATGAGTCGCCTACAAGATGTCTATGGCCGGCTTAAGACATAAGCCCCACATACACCTTAAGATCACTTCATACAAATTCCTTTAGCTCTACCAACAATTATGTAATTTAGTAGCTTCATTGAATACATAGTGATTGGATGGGTAAAGCCCCCCCTACACCTTAAAACCTTACCATACAGTTTCTGTACAATCAACGTTTGTTATACCAAAACCATGTAATAGGAGGATCTTTCTAAACCTTACAATCACTATGTATTCAATCAGGAAGGACCCGGCACTACATAGTTGTTGGTAGATCTAATCAAAACTGTATGAAGTGATCTAAAGGTGTATGGGGGGCTTTAGAAAGGTCCTCATATTACATGTTTTAGTAGAAGAAAATTTGATTGTACAGAAATTGTATGGTAAGATTGTGAGGTGTATGGGGGCTTATAGCAACATTCTTCTGATAAGACTAGACCCTGCCCTTTAACAATGCTCATGCTTTGATAGTTGTGATGTAATGGTTGCAACAATATACAAAAATACAAGGCAATATATGAAGGTCATCTCTATATTGTGCCATTGAATTCCTCTGTTGAAAATATATAATATAAAATGAATAGCATTATTTTCAGTATCCATTCAGGTATTCACCAGTTGTAGACTCAACTTAGCAAACATCTTTATGTACATCGATGACCTCTTGGCATTTTGTTGCTCCATCAGACAATAAGAAAAGCCAGTGAGAGATTATACAAACCTTCTTTTAAATCAGGGTGCCATTGTTGCATTTGATATTAAGCAGGACACGCAACTAGCTCTTACAGATTATAGATAATGTATTTGTTCATTGAAAAAAGAGAAGTCACCATTGAGTCAGTATTGGAGCCGATATTGAAGACCCGATAACACATACTATTCAATTGTGCTGTGAATAGGCCCAGCCTGAGCTGTGACATTTTATCCACAACAATAACTTGGTGACATTTTCAATGTTGTGGTATCAGATTTTACGTGAGAGCAAACTATTTTTCTAGTCAGAACCTGGGAGTAAGCTATGTACGGTGTCTATTTAGAGAGAATGGCTGTTTCACCCAACGTGAACCTGGACATTGTAATTCCCAAATCTTTATCCGTGTCCTATTGGCAAGGTGAGAGATACAACTGAAAGCTGTGTGTGTGTCTAAAATCAATAAAACCACGTATATATCTCCTTAGATGGGAAATGTGTGTAGTGTATGTTGTTCAGACTAAAGCTGTGGCATTAAACTAACCCAAATAATTACATAGCTAATGCCAAAAATATATATCTTTATTGATGTTTGTGATGTATTATTGTCATATTTTGTTAGATAATAAGCAGCAATGTTAATTCACAGCACAGAACAGACTCAAAAACAAGCTAAAACATTCAGTTTACCTTGGCTTTTACTCCTTCTGTCCTGGACAACATCTCTTAGTGTCTATCGGCCATCTCTTCATGGATGGCTGGCAGATTCCTTAAACTCAACCTGAGCAAAACAGAACTCATCATCTTTCCCCCATCACCCTCCAATCCTCCCCCCAACATCTACTTACAGTAAATAACACCGTCTACTCCACCGTTCCTCAAGCACGCTGCCTTGGTGTCACCTCTCCTTTACTCCTCACATACAGAACATTGCTAGATCTTGCCATCTCCAAGATACGCCCTTCCTATCCCTAGAGACCACCAACGATCTGGTACATGCTCTCATCATTTCTCGTCTGGACTACTGAAACATCATCCTCTCTGGTCTTCCTCTTCTTAGACTATCGCCTCTTCAGTCCATCATGAATGGTGCTGCTAGACTCATTTACTCCCCTAATCGCTCCTCATCTGCTGCTCCTTTCTGTAAATCTCTACACTGGCTTCCAATTGTCCAGAGAATCAAATTTAAAGTTCTGTGCCCTGCTTTTAAATCACTCCACACCTCCTGCCCCACTTACATCTCCAACCTGCTACATAAATGCATCTCTAACTGACCCATCCAATGACCTACTTATGACATCCCCGGTCATAACATCATCACATGCGCGGCTTCAAGACTTTTATAGGTCCAATCCTACTCTCTGAAACTCCCTCCCTCGCCCCATCAGACTTGCTCCTACCTTCAGCTCTTTTAAAAAAAAGCCCTAAAAACCCACCTCTTCAGTCTCTATTACCCATCTTCTCACCTCCAGGTAGAAACTTAGATATCCAGTTACAGAGCAATCTAGTTATTTTCCACCAAGAATGGAGGCTGTTGTCCATGAGCTTTGGTACCCTATAGGTCAGTAATGGCGAACCTTTTAGAGACAAAAATCCAAACCCAGCATATTTATCTCAAAGTGCAGACTTGGCAATTTAATCTGAATTACACACACATCATATACACACACGAAACATGTAAACACACACAATTTCTTATAAGATACAATAGGAGAGGTGTGCAATTAGTAGAGAGGGGAAGAGCCGACAGCATTGAGAGCCAATAGGCTGCAGTTCTTCATCTGTGCTGGCTGACAGCTTGAGTGCCACCTCTTGCACCTGTGTCATAGGTGCGCCATCACTGCTCTAGGTCCTAGATGGGCCTTTATGGGAAGACTATGATAATATTTACATTAGCAAAGTCATTTTAGAAAATGTATCATGGAGATTCAGTGACATGTTTAATCATATATGAGATGTTGTAGACTCGGTTTAGATCCACTTGAATGCTCTTGAGAAATGGGGAGAGTAAAAGGTTCTTTAGACCTTTGAGAGCTACAGGCAATGCCAAATACAGGTGAGCACCGAAAGCAGTTCCTAGGCTTTTTCACGACTTACCAAATCCCTTATTTTATGGTGTTTTTGGTAAAGGTAAAATATATTTTCTGTGCATCAACCATTGGGAAGGAAGAGAAATGTTGTCAGCTGCCTAATAAATGGTCTAGAAATCTTGTGAAAGATTATTTAAAAGTTGGAATACACTAATGAGATGAAGACCTTTTATCCTTGTAAAACACCTGGAGGCCAAGGAGAATAAAAACAAAAGCCGCGAAGCTGAGTGTTTCTAACCAATCATGAATGCAGGTAAGAAAGCTGCCTGATCTCTGCCCCAGGTGGCGTTTTCTGTCTGCAAAGTCCAGCATAAGAAGCGAAACAAACAGGCATTTTCTATTATAGTTCACAACAGCAGATTGCAGATTTCCTGTCTATCACATCCCAGCAGGCGGCCTTTGGGCTATGTTCTTAACAGTTCAGAAATGTTCATACTCATTATCCATTGGCTCTGTTTGTTTGAGATTCTAAACACATTAACTTTGTTCCTTTATGTTATTGTGGTTACCAATATTACGTGGGCCTTTAAAGGGACAAATTCCTCAGTGAAGATATACCCGTCTTTTTAGGAAAAATGTGACTTGCATTTACATAAGTTGTAAAACATAGGGAACTGTGCATGGTGGGTTGCTATAATGCTAGAAATTTTTTTCTTTTTTCTATATTCTTTTAAAAACTTAAATTTTGCATTGGAAAAGTTTCACAGAAAAAAGTAAACACTGGTTTAAAAGCAGTAACATTGCTTTTGTAAGAGCAATTACCGTATTTTTTGGACCATAAGACACACATAAGACACCCATAAGACACACATAAGACGATTGCGAGACCCCACAGGTGGTTGTGCTTTGACTTCCCACCAGCTCTCCCGCCCTGGAGATTAGCCGGGGAGCTGTCAAATGTGAGATCCGCCCACAGCTAGATCTACCTGAATATAGTCAACATTCTGTACAACTTTTCATCTGTTCTCTAGGTCCATTAAACCCCCCAAAGCAATACCATAAGCTTTTAATATGTTTAAACATAATGTCCAGCCAATGTCATCAGTGTGCAGCAAGTGGATATCTTCTAGTAGAGTGAGAACACTTATTTTACTTAAATTACATGTGACAAAAGACTGGTCATAGCTAATAATTTTTTGACTATTATTAATTTCAACAAGGAAAATGTGTAATGTCAGGTTTAGCTAGTATTTCATGTGAGGATATGGCGGTGGCCCTAAATCAGTTGCAGCACATTTGATAACCTGGTAACTACTTGTCACTCATGATCAATAGATACATCGCTCAGTAATCATTTGGCTGTTTGGATCAACTGCTAGCAAAATCCAGGCAGCGTCTAGCTTGTTTCTGTTAGGCTCAACAAATTGGCATATAAAATATTAAAGATAAGGGTCATCATTTTTTCATAACCAGGGTAAGGACTTGTAAGGACATTAAAGTATATAGAGTTCAGGCACCTCTATCAGGTTGCTACGATGGCAATTAACAGGTTGATGTGTTAGCTTTTACTTATATATGACATAGGTCATCGGATCCGATTTGCCTTTATCATAGAACCTTGGGGCCCTATAATTACAGGTTAATTGGGGTTATAGGTTCTTGTCATATACAGTTATATCCCTAAACAAAAATCTGTTATTTTGGCCATCCTGTATGCAAGGGTATTCTAACTAAATGTTGTGTCTAAGAAAAGGTAAAACTGGGGTTTTTATTTTTTAAATAACAATGGTGTGTGGCATACACTTGCAATTAGAGAAACATTTTGTATGTGTACATTTGCCCAAATGTGTATGTATATATATATATGAGGGAGCCGGCAGTTGGGAGATCTGCACACAGCCTATATCCTATCTGTACTGTATTGGCTATATTTGCACAGCCCCGCAGATATAGCCAATGCACAGTGTATGTGGGGAAAGCTGCACGCTGGCAGTTTCCTCACACACACAGCTGAGAGGAGGCAGGGAGTACAGATTCCCCTGAAGAGATGCCAAAGTCTGCTCTCTAGTGACACAATTTTTGTGGCTGAAATTGGGTACTGCATAGAAAAATCATAGAAAGTTCAAATCACACTCACACTCTTTATCATACAAACAAGATTTCTTGATTGTTAGTAGTGCAGCATTCACAAATACTCTTCAGCATAATAAATTTAGTCATGTTTTTAGTGTTTGCAATATTATTTGCATTATGCATTCATTTTGTAATACACTTTTTGTGGTGCAGGCCAAGGAACCTCAAAAGCGGCCAGTGTGGTTTCTGGTCTTTTGGGGGCCTTTTGCAAGTTCTTGCTAAGGGCCCCCTGTCGAACGGGAGGGGTGGGGGAGCGCTGTTGAGTTGGAGCTGTCGTCCCCTGAGGGTGCTATTGGTGAAGCTGTCGCCCAGTGGGGGGGGGG
>CM070032.1:150878880-150897747 GCA_036250615.1 Ptychadena robeensis
TTTTTTTCCAAATTTTCCCGGTTTTTTTCCAAGCTTCCCATCCCTACTAACGACCATGACTCACTAACACTCACAGCTTATACAAAGTTTTTATACTCCAAATAAAACTACTTATATTTTATAGACCTTGCCGTGAACATTTTTTGCCTTGTACTGTTTTATAAAATTCTATCTCTGCAGGGAGATAAGCAGAATTCTTTATTGATGTTGAAATAAGAACTTTAAATCAACTAATACAATAAATATTCTTCTACAGAAGAAAGCTGCGAAAGATTAAGCATATTTATCACCGACACTTTCCTGTTATTACTTTTTTTCTGAAGATATTATTTTTAGATGGGCTAATCCCTGCAATCTGAATCTTGTTTAATCCTGGTAGAGATAGACATTATACGCAGTTGTACATTATTTATTGCAGTTGTAAATGTTTAAAATTCATCAGAGGAAATCTTCTCTCCTTGCGTAAAGAAATCTATAATTTGTATGGAAGGGTTACACTCACAGTGTTTAAATGCCTATGGCTGGATTTCATACAACATAATTTTACATTGTGTGTCTACACTGTAAAGCCTGGCATACACGCACCGATTAGCGGCCGATTTTGCTGCAAACCGACAGGGGTGTGAGCTTGCGCCGTCGGTCGGCGGCGAAATCGGCCGCAAATCGGCGTGTGCCCACATGGGGCGACAGATCCCTGTCACCCCACAGCTTGGCCGACCAGAGAACCGACATGTCCCATGTTCTCTGGCCAATGCCGGCCGATGCTATTAACTTCAATGAAGACCGGCGTCTTCATTGAAGGTAATGGCCGGCACACAAAGGGTGCCCAACCGATTAAAGCAGCCCCAGAATGCAACGTGATGAAGTCATCACGTTGCATTCCAGAGCTCATCGGAGCTCGTCTGTGTGCACCCATCTGTGGGTGTATGGCAGGCAATATACTATATACTAACACAGTGCAAGGACCAGTGGTCTGTAATAATTCATGGTAACCAAGTTCTTCGTTCTTTAATGGCCTAGATATGTTATCATTATAGGGATCTAGTTCCTACGTTTGCTCCTCAATGTTTTTTATTTGTGCTGTTTGCCTGCTTTGTCAGGTTCTTTCCAGACTGTTGTGATCTGAGATGTTCTCACTTTGTTATATTATCTTATGTTGAGTCATCCAGGAAGCTAAGTCAAGTGCTGTTCAAGTGAATTTAGTCAGGCAAAGTTTGAGAAATTTTTAGGAATTTTTTAGAAGAGAACCTAATATTGAGATATTAGAAACAAAATAGAACACTTACAGTAAAGAAATGTCAGGAAAGTTTGATAAATAAACACATTTATGGTCAAATATCATCAGGGTTGGCAGGAAGGGGTTGTTTAGTTGATGGTGGAGAAGCAAGAGAGGAATTTAGAAAATTGTTGTAAATTAGGGCAGATCGAAAAATTAGCAATGCAAATTTTTTTATCTAAAAATATGTTTTGTTGATCGCTTTTTATTACCTTCATTACGCAAATCAGCACATGCGCATATTGCAAACACAATGCATCTTACTTTACCCAGAATTTAAAATATATATATATATATAAATATGTAGGGTACAAGTGGCCACTGGGGTCTTTTATAATGGTTTTTAATGGAGAAAGGGTGGTTTTTACTCAAGGGTCTCCTAAGGGTTTTCTAGTGTAATGGAGCAAATCTGTTATGGCTGTCATACACATGCTGATAAGCGCCCGATTTTTAATCTGACCGACGGGCGCGCTCACGCCGTCGGTCAGGTTAAAAATCGGCCACTAATCGGTATGTGCCCACATGGGGCGACAGATCCCTGTCGCCCCACTTCTCGGCCGGCCAGAGAATGGACATGTCCGTTCTTCTCTGGCCGATGGGAGCCGATGAAAGCTGCTGCCATAAGCTGCAATGAAGCGGCGTCTTCATCGCAGCTTATGGCCAGCACACAAAGGGTGCCCGGCCGATTGAAGGGGCCCCAGAATGCAACGGGAGGCTAAACGTGATGACGTCATCACGTTTAGCATCCCGGAAGATATCGGAGGAAGATATCGGCGTGTGTCGGTAAGTGTATGCCTAGCATTTTATATTCTGCGCAACTCCACCTAAGCATAAGTTAATTTTAGAAAGGGGCAGACAAAGCCTTTTCACAGGCTTCACATTATAGTGGATTTCAGCAATCAATTATACTAAATGGGTGTTGGAGATGTGCTGGAACGATTTCCTAGACACTGTTAGAGGTGAGAGGTATTCTAAATGACATGTTTCTGCATTATACGATGCAAGACCAGTTAGTCCATTTCCTCTTCAGACACATTTTACTGTCGCTAGGTGTTAATTGTAGATCATTGTCTTGCCATAGTTGGGATGGCCCTGATTTATTTGAATATATATAACTTGATTGTATACTGTCTTCTATGAGGACTGTCAGTTGTGTAATGACCATGGAACTTGGATAGCAGGAAGACAGTATTATTTATAATACATTCATAAAATATTACATCAAAATTTTTTACAATGTCTTTTCATAGAAATGTCCACAACAGAGATACTTTACATTTGTTAGAAAATCATTTTACAAACTATGCAGGACACATTTGAAGTATTATTATGCTGCATAATATAGTGTGTAGGAAGTCTTTGTATTCACACAGTTGTTTGGACATTAAATCATTATTGGATTTTGCATGGCTTTTTCAGCTGTCTTGAAATAATGAGTGTCTATATCTAAGCTTATCTTAACATAAATGCCTGGAAGGATTTTTTTTTTCAAAAACACACAGACTGATGAAACTTGTTAATAGTCAGTGTGTAGCATTTAAATTGTGTGCTCCCCACAGCTTTTGGATCCACGGGAGGCACTTTTTGTCAGCTTTGTATTTTGTTTTTAATAAAGATGAATAGAACATTAAAACACAATAGTCTTTTTGCTTCTCCCTTGGAACATTCAATAATCTACTTTATGGTTATGTTTAGTGATCTGGTACTATAGATCCCCCTAGACTTATTGTCTTTGTGTAGCCTGTCATATGCATGTCTAGTTTATTTACATGTCACATGTTCTGAACTGCTCCTTCTTCCATTGCTTGCTCAAATGTGTTCAGTGGTTTTATCTTCATCTGCATTCACACTGGCTCGAATAAAGAAAGTGATTGATGGTATTACCTCTCTCTAGTACAAAGCTTGGCCAGCTTAGCAAGAATCTATGTCTGTTCTACAGGGGAACAATCTCTTCTAACATTGTTCTTGTCTAATCTAAGATCAACCTGGCTGACATCTTCCTAAAAGTTTACAGCCAAGGTGCAAGAAAAAATGCATTTATCTTGAGAAAGCTCTAAAATGGGGCACTCGTGCAGGATCTTAACCTGTTCAGCTGTATGATATACACTCAGCGGCCACTTTATTAGGCACACCTATCCAACTGCGCGTTGACGCAAATTACTGATCAGCCAATCACATGGTAGCAACTCAATGCATTTAGGCATGTTGACATGGTCAAGACGAACCGCTGCAGTTCAAACCAAGATTCAGAATGAGGAAGAAAGGTGATTTAAGTGACTCTGAACGTGCCATGGTTGTTGGTGCCAAATCAGCTGATCTGAGTATTTCAGAAACTGCTGGTCTTCTGGGATTGTCGCGCACAACCATCTCTAGGGTTTCTATGCCCTGTTGATGGCAGAGGTCAGTGGCCAGAGTGGTTTAATTTATATATATATATATATATATATATATATATATATATATATATATATATATATATATATATATATATATATATCTATTAAAACTTAAACATAAACTGGATTATAACATTTCCAATTAGGTTCTCCATAATAAATGGCACCCTTGTTTCCATCATAAGTGGCTGCTCATAAAATTATTAAAGGAGGCACTAATCACTGTACTACATTACTACTAGGAGTATGTCAAGTGGCCCAACATCCCTGGTAACCTCGTTTTTACAGTAGCTTAGCCTTCTTTTATGCCTTTTTAGGATCCTTTAGGTCTACTTGCTTTTCTTTGTTATTTATTCCCTGGGGTGGAATTTTCTGTGTTTTAAAAAAAATTGTGGTGAAATTGTGGCAAACGAATATTATCAGAGGCCCTTGAGCATTTCAGCTTTGCTTTCATGTACAAAAGTCAAACTGTGGCTTTTTCTGTACAAAACTGCATTTCTATAGCTCCTATCCTTTTGCTGCATAAATGAAACTTTTAGCTTTGACAGAAGAAAGACTTCACAACCTTGAATCTGGGTGTACCCCAGTAAACGTAAGGCTAAACTTTTTGCAAACCTAATACAGTGCAGTAGGAAAGTATTTTCATACTTAGCCTTTTTATAATCTTTTAATACAAAGCGTTAATACATGGTCATTTTATATATAAGCCATTAAGTTTTAGGTTTTGACAGTTTAATGTTGTTCATGCTTATTAAATATGAACTTTCTATGGGTTACTCTAGTTTGACATTACTGTTCATCATAAAGATGCAGGAGGTGTGAGAGGTCAGATTTGATTTGACATTACACTTTTTTCCACTTTATTAACAATTTAACTGGATTCAAGATACACCTCAAACAAATAATACAAAAGGAAGAAATATTAAAGCTCACTCAGCCTATGAGCTGAAGTTTTTTTCTTTTATATCTATTCTACAGTGTATCTGGTTTCTGATCACTTTTTAGATTTCCGTGACCTTAAACTTCAGATGCAGGTAAAGTTTTTACATGTCCCTCTCAACATCATTTTAAAACAGTAGCAGGAGAATGTGTTAATTACATTGACACATCATTAAATCCAGGGACAGGTGAAGTAATTAACATTGATTATCCTGTTACATTGGCTGTCTAAACGTATGGGATAGCTTGGCTAGCAATTGAACAGTCAGTTCTTGAAGGGGATATGTTAGCATCATCAGAAATGTGTAAATTGTGATGGGTATACCACTGGGTCAGACAATTTATTTGCAGCTATACAGTAGTCCAGTGAAGGGCAACCAGTGAACTTTCACCAGGGTCCTGGGTGCCCAAAAATTATTGATGGGAGTTGTGAAGTGGACAGAAAAGGCCATCTAGTCTAATCCCACAGAAGAGCTTATGTGGCAAACATTGCTGAATACTGGTCATAGGGAAAAGGTGTTACAAGGTTATGAATTACACAATGGATCACATCATGGATTCCATTAAAACTTCTAGTTATAATTAAAAAAAAAAAAAAAATAAATACATAATAAAGTGTATTTTACGTAACATTGTGAGGTAGACAATAAATGTGTGCAAAGCAGTGGTTCCCAATGATATTCCAGGGGGGCACGGTCGCGAAGGTATTCCAGGGGGGCACGGGCCCCCATTCTTCACCTGTGTTTGAATAGGGATGGGGGGCTTGATAATGATCCTAAATAGAAAAGGGGGGCCCTGCAAGGAAAGTTGGGAACCACTGGTGCAAAGAATTGTAAGAACGTCATGCCCCTTCCTCCTTTCAGCATTGACTTCCACTATATCAAGATACATAATCATTGGAACATTAAGCCCCAAAAATTCAGCTACTTACAAAGATAAAAACAGTTTAATACCAAAGTCAGTGTTCATGGTCAGTGACCCCCAGGCCACCAGGTAGACACAAACCCAGCCAGCAATGCCAATGGATGCTCACTGTGAAATGGCACCAATAGCGTGGTGACATCAATGTCATTCCATAGTGAAATCACAACCTCACTTGGTCACAAAATCAACCCTCGTGTTTACATCCATGTGCCTAAGATGGTTGCAGCCCGATTATGTAATAAAAATATATATATATATATTTGTTTAAACCGGTGCATTCATGAAACAAATGTGAAAAGAGAAGAAATAATTGTGTTCTTTTATGGTGCAGCAATGGGAGTTTGGCAGCGGTTTTGGAATAAATTAATTATAGTTAGCTTAAGGTTTTCCACAAAAAACTCAAAAAACGTATGCAGCGTGAATGGTAACATTGGTTGTCTATGTAAAAACGCGTGCAGTAAAGACGCAACACATATAGTGTGAAAGGGCCCTAAGTGATTATTGTGCACTTCAGGAATGTTGAATTGTGCATTTTGTAGAATTAAAAACATTGCTTATGTATTATAAAAATAAATTCGTATTTGGGAAAAGAAGGCTATAATTCGACAACACCTACAACTCGGTTCTATGCTTCAAGCAGTATTTTGCTAATACTAGATGAAGTTTTACTTCTGTCTCCCCTTAATGTGAAAACCAACTTATGTAAAGCTATGCTAACTTATTTACCCTTTATAAAGGTATTCTATAATAAACAATAAGGAGAACAAGTGTTTGGTCAGCACTTGCGGAAATACATTTTCACATAAAATTTCATCCCCCAGAAGCCTCTGGCTAGAGCGACAAGGAAAGCTGTATTGTTTTAAACAGTAAAATCCATAAAAATACTGCTGCGTAAGGTAGCAATGGTTTTATAGAAGTGTTTGAAAGTCCTGCAGCAGTGAATTTGTCAAGCTGTTTGCAGTTCAGCTAGTTTAAGGAACATATTATTCTCCGCTGAGTGCATTAGCTCACGGCAGCGAGAAAGGTCTTCACAATTCTTAAGAATGGAGATAGCTTAGTTAAGGAACCTTTATTATTTCTCCATTTTCTGCTTCATTTTATATTCTCTTTATCTCTGCTCACATGATTAAATAGCATGTCGCAGAGCTCCCGAGAATAATTAGGATGAGCAAAAGCATTACTAATGGGAAAAATGTGCTGCCTCCAGCAAATACCTTTGCTTATTAGTCAAACTGCCACCCTATGAGAATGCAATTCATTTCATAGGAAAATAGACACATGTTGAACGGATGTACTGTAATCCTTTTCCAATTTGTTCTGGAGAGAGGACGTTCATGGTCTAACACCTGAAGTCTTTGTTTCGTGGATTGATTAGATCTCAATTTGAATATCTTTGGCTATAGTTTTCTTGTAAACAGTTTTACTTTATAGACAGTTTTACAAACATTTGTTCTGTGATTTCACAGTTATTTTAAATTTAGTTTGGATTGGAAAGATTGGTAATACAACAAATCAAGATAGTCATATGTGAATATTTTAAGATTGTGACCTTGAAAACAAGAGGATTCTCCTGATCTGGGCAAGGCTGATCTTCTAATGCCACTTTTTACTCATCCACCCCATCAAATATGCACAAACCGCTATAATGTAAATAAGGAGTTAAGACAACCATACTGGATTGATAAAACATATTCACAGTGTTTTAAAAATACAAGGTCCCTTACAGTATCTCCATATGCAAATATTTCATACCAATTGTACTAGCCTCAACTTACACAAACTCGGTAGGTACTAAAACAACAATTACTTTTTCATAATTATTTTTACCAACACCAACTGGGTCCCTCTTAAGGGCTCAATGTTCTGGTCCATCACCAGCCGGACACCACTCAAATTATATTGCCATTTTCTTTCATTGTAACTGCCAAGGACACGCCAATGGACCCACAAATGAACTTTAAACAAATGCATACAAAGTGCAAAATTTTATTTTATGGGCTACACCCATTTACCATGTAATTTCCTTAACCAACTAACCTTTTGTCAAACCCCAACCTGCCCAATCAAGTGCTCCAATGTCAACAGTGCATTGGCTTCAGGCATTCATTCCCATGGTTACTGATACTGCTGCATATGTGAATGTATGAAGGCATAGATTTATATATATTGCTGATATGCACATATTGGTGGTATATGCGCTAGCCAAGTAGGTTCATTGTATCTAACTTGTTTTGCAACTGTTGGGTAGAGACATCTTATAAAGATGTACATAACATAAGAAGAAGTAGCACAAACATTGACAATATGGTAGTATTGAAAAAAATATATACACCCTTTTAGAAATCTGCTAAAAAGTGAATTCAGAGAACAAATAGTTGCGAACAATTACACAGTTGAAGTGATATCAGTGGTCAAAAGGTATCTCAGTAGGTGTATGAATGGGTGTAAAATGGGTCAGTATAAGGCATAAGTGATTAGGTTGCATGTAGGTGTGCAGCTCGCAATAAGAAGGGGGAGTGGGGCCCCCCTGTAACCGACAAATAGGAACAAGGACACAAGGTGCACAATCTAGTACAACAAAGTACTGGAAATTATTAAATTAAATAAAAAATACAAAAAAAATAAATAAATGAGGTGCCACAGGCTTAGCAGAGGCTGTTCGCCTACAAGGTCATATGCCTTCAGCCGTGTATACCAGGATGATGTCAGTTCCTGGTTACAGATGCTATAAGGTTTAGTAGGATTATTGGGGCACGTTTTGGACGGCAGCCTTTTGTCAACCATCAGATGGGGATGGTATCATAGCTCCCCTTAAAATTACTGGTCTTACATTATTTAACATTTAAAGTACTTCAATATCTTGTAGAAATAAAAGGTGATATTTCTGTAACATGGACTGTCTTTCACCTGTTCAGAGGGTGATAACAATTATCATTGATACCATCACCATTACATTTTGAAAATAAGAACACACACACACATAAACATATACAAATTAAACAATAGAGGGATTTTGGGCTTGTTAATACATCTGGAAACATTACATAGCCTTTTATGTTGAATGTAGAATGACTTAATATGCACACCTAAATGAAACATTATTTTATTAGTGTAGATGTTTTTTCCATGTTTAAAAAAAAATGACATAAACAGTCTGAAGGAATATATATATGAATCCCCTTTTAGCATTGAAAATATGTTCCATCCTGGACATTGGTTATGCATTTACCATATGGTCTGTTAATATGTTAAATTTCCTCTGCTTTTCCAATTTACACTATGTATTCATGTTCAGGCATCTTGACTGAGGGACTGGCCCAGTGTAGTATGGAAGGTTTTTAATTCATACTTTATCATTTCAACGTCTATGTTTCTGGGGCTTTGAATACCTCGCCAAGCAGATTTGCTCATCCGTGCTACATCCATACACTATTTAATACCTTTAGAATGAAGCAAAGACCTACATTATCTAAATTCAGGGAAATTGTTTCATTTATACAGAACACATTCCACATTATGTTAGCACATTTTGACAGTCCAAACAGATTTTTTTTGTATCTTTATTGAAAAAGAATGAAGAAATTTATTGGATTCCATGGAGCATGAAACAACAACATTTTATTCCATTCATCAGACTGCAAGTACTGATTGCATAAAGATGTTTGACATTTAAATATTGTATGCATGTATAAATACAGTAGTAATTCCATTATACATATAATAGGAGTTTTTATAACTGTTTAATCTACTAGTGAATGTATATTGAAAATCAAACATATATATTTAAAAACTAAAAAATCATCAATCCTAAAAAATATACATACCTTTTTGGTTACTAGTCTTCTGCAGGGTTAATTACCTGCAGTATAGCAAGGGACCACTGAAAGGCGCCAGATCAGGGTTTGACTAAAAACCTTACTAGGCGTGCAGCTATCGAGTCTTCTCCCTGGCGCATTGTGACCTCATCAGAAGTCTATAGTGATGAGGCATTATCAGTATTTACCCATTACAGGTAAGGATTTAAATGTTCTTTTTTTCACAAATTGTCCCTATAATGTGGAGTATAAAGCCGTCTAGATTTTCTGTTCAATCAACTTAAAAAGATACATTTTTTTGGGTCAGGGAAACCTTTTTGGGATTGACTGAAAGTGTAATCAGTTTCAATACAACCAATTAAAATTTACCAGCATGTCCAATAAATTTTCAATAATTTTTTCCCCCAATTTTCATTGTTTTAGGTCGATCTAACCATGTGGGCTGCCATAGATTTTCAACCAATCAACCAAAAAATTGATTGAATGAATTTGATTGGATGAAAAATCTTGACGTGTATGGGGGCCTTAAAGCCTGTCATACACACGCCGATTAGTGGCCGATTTTGCCGCTGACCGGCGGGCGTGCGCACTCACGCCATCGGTTGGCGGCAAATTCGGCTGCCAATCGGCGTGTGCCCACATGGGGCGACAGATCCCTGTGGCCCCACAGCTGGGTCGGCCAGAGAGCACCGTCTGTCGGCACCCATCTGTGGGTGTATGGCAGTCTACTTTGAACTTACTAACTTCCTTTTAGGAAAAAAAGTACAATGCAGGTTATCTGAAAGGCTGAGTATTGTAATTGTTAAGAATATAAAGATCAGTTTAATTCATGTGTGGGAATTTGCTCTCAATATTACAAAGTTAGGAATAATATGTACAGACAGTGTTGGCAGTATCTTCAGATTTGTGAAGATAAAAATGACAGCCAGCTTTGGAATATATGGAAGGCGGATTTCTTCAGTTCCTAGTCTGCTGCCAATGATATCTGAAATGTGTTGCTAAATTTAAAAAAGAGGGTTTATGCTGTTAAGTAACTCTATTCTATAAGATTGTACTTAATTGGCAGTTTAGTAGTATCATGTTAGACATTGGTGATTTTTGTGTTATTGCAAATTGAGTATGGAAGTGTTGTTATTAGTTTTTAATTGTATTGAA
Source organism: Ptychadena robeensis (assembly GCA_036250615.1). NCBI lineage: Eukaryota > Metazoa > Chordata > Amphibia > Anura > Ptychadenidae > Ptychadena > Ptychadena robeensis. The sequence continues at coordinate 150,889,386 of CM070032.1, forward strand.
TGTGCTAGGTATACATTGTTTACATTTGTCAAGGACTATGTTGAATACTAATTTCCATTTGTTAAAAAAAAAACATTTGCCCAATTAGTACATTTGGACATTTTATTCTTGGAAATGAGTCTTCCAGGAAAATATGATGTAAAGATTGCAAAATCCAAGATCTGTTTCGTGGCTCATAAAGCCTCTAGCAATGCTGGAAGACACACTTACTTGGCCAGAATAGAGTCTGTAGAATGAAGAGAGCGACATAAAAGTATGGATGTAAAGATTTTGTTGCGGATTCAAAATTAGAAAGGAACACCTCTTCAACGACACCATGGAGATCTGCCCATGATGTTTCTTCTGGCATTTGAATGTCTCGACGAGTGCACAGAGAAGAGAATAGAAGAGCAGGGAAGCCTGGGCCGTGTTTAGGTGCATTGGTAACTTGTTCTTCCATCATTTGGTTCCAGGCTTCTGGGAGAGCACATTCAGTGTACCTCTCTAGAAGTGATGGGATGGGGATCTGAAGTGCATGTGGTGAAGTGATGTGGGAGAGATCCTGATATATGGCGATTTTTTGTCCTTTAGAAAACAATTGTAAGTCTAATCTTTGTGGTATTTGTGAATGGTATGTGGGGGAAAAGCCTCCTTATTGTGGCCTACTTCTGATTCAGCATGGCTGGATGCCTCTGGATGTGATGCAGGGTGTAACAGCTGGCCTTCCGATAGTTGATGGCAACATTGCTGGTATGATGTTTAAAGAACAATCTCGTGAGCCAAATTTAATAACACCATGGGCCAGATTTGGTAGAAGTTTGACACCCCTAGTGTAGAATATTTGTACATAAATAAATAACAAATTGCCTATACAAACAATAAACATCCATAGAAAGTTTTTGAAAGACTACCAGGTAAATACATTGAATTGTACATTGTTTCTAAACAGTATACTCAGCACTAGTGATGGGCGAACTTCAGCCAGGTCTGTTTCTTTAGAATATTCAAATTCCCCACCTGTGGGGAATTTGAACAAAGAAAAACAAAAGTAGACATCACTTCCGGTACCTGGACCTAGTTTCTCTATGCGGACGTGACGTCACTGACGTCACTTGCGGTTTAAGGCAGGTTTCTTTGACGAGAGACCGTCTTCTCTCTGCTGTCTCTAATCTAAGAATTCTTCCACTGGCCGGATCATTCTGCTCCTGATCCAGCCAGCGGAAGAATAGTCACCTTCTTTCCGCCAGTGAACAGGGTGGGTCGAACACTTGCGGACAGTTAATCTATCACTGCTCAGCACCCATTTGCAATGTACATGTTCATCTTAATATTGTTTGTAATAGGTTGTGCACAATAAGCAATTTTCTTATTAATGCTGTTAAAATATTGTCTGGCTATTTGGGAACAAAGTCTAGAAATTCTATTATTAGCATATTTATGTATATATATATATATTATTTTTTAATTTGTAACAAATAGGTAAAAGGGTTTATTATTTTATGGATAATGGTCGCCCGTAAAAAAAATGATTATTATGTGATGGTGAAGGAACTCTTTTTGCTGTTCTTTCTGAACTACTTTATCATTGGCATAATATTTAGGGCAAGCATTCGAAGCTCTAGCAGCCAGCCTACATGGTAATGTTGAATAAAAGAAATGCCTGGAAGGATGTCTTAGACGTACAAACTAGTGAGCGCTTCACAGATAACAAATTAAAGAGCATCCTCCTATTTTATTACCCTGTACTTGTTGTGCCCCTTAAATATGCAGCTTGCCTTTCAGGGAATAATATCACATTGCGAAGAACACATGTTTTTGTTCTGTGCTATCTTTTGTACCTATATATCTTACCAGTGTATGTTTCAAGCCTGCTAGAATGATTACCCACCATGTTCACACTGTGCAAGAGTAAACCTGTACATTTTTTTGGGAAAAGTGGAGTAAAAATATATGTTTTTAAAATGTTATCATTCAAATCTGTCATTTAAACATAAAATAAGCATTTTCCTAACATCTTTCTTTGTGTTACCTGGCTCATACATAATCCACCAGCTTTTGGAATTCACTTTGTACAGCAATAACGCAGATTAACAATAAACCCCCTTAGTGGTATTCCTGAGTGTGGCTTGGTGTAAGTTGTGCATGTACCTAAAGCAACACCAATAAATACCAGTTCTAACACCAACTTGGCAATGACTCTGTGGACTTAATGGGAGTGTGCAACACTATGTGATGGGATCCGCCTTAAGGGAGCATGGAGGTGCTGTTGGGCAGAGACACTGTGATTGTTTGCGGGTCAATCGTTCAGTAATCAATGTGCAACACATGGGCACATCAATTACTGGACAATGGAGACCCAGTTTCTCAGTTCCCCGGCAGCCAGCTTCTTCAGCTGGCAGCGCTGTACCTAAGCTGGAGACACACAGCACGACCCAGCCAACCCCCCTGCTCTTCTGGCAGAGAAGGCAGTGTTGGCCACGCCCCCTTTACACAGACAGAGCCGTAGCTGAACACACAGATTGTGTGTTCTCCGGTTCAGAACACACAGCCGTGTCTCCAGTTCAGCTGTCATCCATTGCATTGAATAGGGGATAGCGTGGTCCCCTAATCAATGCAATGGATTTCGACCAAGGTTTTCCAACATGTTGGAAACCAGCTTGGTCGAGGAACCGTGGATGGCTCAGATAAAGTGACAGATTAAAGGAGAAACGGGAGTCGTGAGCACGCACGCCGCCAGATGTTCCTCTAATCTGTTACTTTATCGAGCCGTGTGTGGCTAGCTTAAGAGTCAGACAAAAAGTTATCACTTCTCCCTGCTAGTGTATTTTAAACGGAAACAGCAAATGGAGAGGACTCAAGAGGGGAAAATGTTAGTTGTTCAGAAAGAGTTGTTCTGCAATACTTGTAACTTTTGCATTTTAATCCATCAAATGGCAATATAAGGAGCAGGGATATTATAATTTAAAATGTATTTTCTAACAGTGTTCCTACTGTTACTCCCACCTCTAGGGCTGCCATTCTTGCTACTGGTCCTATTGTGACTACAGGGAAATAGTTTTAGTGCTGTTTGCTCGGTTAATTCAAATATTCAAAAACACTAAACCTCCCTAGCGGTTTGCCCGAACTCAGTTCGGGCACAGTTTGATCGCCGATCAAACTGTGCCCGTACCGGGATCGGGCAAAACCGCCGTCTCCCTGTGTGCCGGCGGCTCTGTAGAAGAGCCGCCGACACACGGAGCCCTTCCAGCCCCGTGTCTTCGGCGTCATCTGTGCAGAGAGCTGGGCGGAGAGCCAGCAAGCACAGCGGAGTACAGTGTACTCCGCCGCGATTGCCGGTGACATGAGGTTTTCGTGCCATAAAAAATGGCGCGAAAACCTCAAACCGCCCAGAGGGTTAATTCAATTTTTACTTAACTCTAAACTGTCCCAATAGCTCAAACTTTCTCAAAAACGTAAAAAAATATAATTACCTATCCTGCTGCCGTCTGTGGGGGTCGACATTTTAGATTCAGTGTTAGCTTCCAGTCTTGAATGGGTTAAGACTGCCATAACGGCGGCAGCCACCGGGGGCCGCCAGATACAATGTCTGTCAATGGACAGACATTGTATATGGCGGCATTGAAGTGAAAGCAGGATAAAAAAAATTGTGGACAGCTGCAGAAGGAATGTCCCATGGTAGACACTGAGAGGAGCTCAGCAGCGCGGCCCTGGTGAGAGAGAGCAGTGAGGGGGGGGATACAGATACATCCCCTAACAGGTAAGGATTTTTTATATTTTATTAACACATTGCTCCAATAATGGGGGGTTGGCTAGCTAGGGGGAAACATTTGTCTGGTGGGTTTAGGTGCACTTTAAAGTTGAGCTAAAGGACGGTTACCAACAAAATCTGTTGCAAAGTGCATCTATAGGCAGACATTTTAAAGGTATGTTTCCATGATTCTTGTACTTAATTCAATAATTGCTAAGCAAATTTGTAAACTTTTCTTAAGCCAAAACTTCAGCTGTACTCACTAAATCGGTTGAAGTAAATTGGTTTTCGTGTTGGGTGACACCAGAGCAGCGGTGACACCGGTGATTCACAGGTGTGGACCCACTGGATCAACTTGCATGGTTGGCAGGGGTGCAATCCGGGGCGCAGAGTCTAAGGGGACTACCTGGTATTCACCAGTATTTCACGCAGAGGTAGTTGGAATTGGCTGCAGGTAATGCCCAGGTTGCAGTCCCTAGAAAGCACCTGTGCAAGATGGCTGCTGAACCAATATGTAGTGCCAAGCGTTTAGGAGTAAGAGAAGTCCGATAAACAAGCCACGGGTCAGAAGCCGGGGAGTCAGGAGAGATACCAGGATGAAGTGCTGAGGATCAAGACGTAAGAGTAGTCCAAAGAACAAGCAGGGGGTCAGGAACTGGGATGTCAGGCAGGTAATACATGAGACTGGAAGTAAACACATAAGACCCAAAGATCAGGTGACTTCCTGTCACCTGATGCTCCATTATAAAGGCCAGGAGGGAGGAGCAACGGTATTGCAGGACCATAGCATCCAGCAGAGGGAGCTCCAGGGTTGGAAACTTAACCCCTGTTGTTAAGGACAGTTCCTTGAGCTAGAAGCAGCTACAGCAGACTCAGATGCTCTCGTCCTGCTAGGATCTGTGACACACGTTTAATATTTCTGTCTAATGCTATGATTAGCATACTCCATATGTGACATCATTATACAGTATGTATTCATTCATATGTAGTTTAGGTCCAGTAACCAGATCAGCACAAAAAAAAACTTCTGTTTAGAAAAGCAGCCATTTGCCTGTATTTTCTTTTAAGGATGAGCATGTACTCATGGTAAAACTTTCCAACAATGTTGCAAACTGCATATACATGTAAGGGATTTTTTTATTTTCCATAGCTGTTTTTTCCTAAAGAACGTGCTCATGCATTACCTAACAGTAGACACTAGATGGCAGGCTGTCTCTGTAATGTTAAGTACATCTTCCCACACCAAATGTTCATGTATTAATAGAAAAGCATACCAATATATATATATATTTTTTGGTCCAGCATGTATAAACCATTGTTTAGTCTAAAGTTGTAGTGCTACAGAAAAATTATAATATTCATCAGTTGTTTATCTTATCTTTTTATTCTTCCAAAGTCAAACTTTGGCCCACAAGTCTTGGCATAACATTAGTATTTACATAGCTGCTGAGGCTGTGCAAAATGTTGACAATCAATGCCATTTTTAATAGAGGATGTATTGTAAAGCAGCCATAGCCAGTGGAACTGGTCATTTTTTTTATAAGAAGTAATCTTTATGACCAAGGTCAAAGCTTGAGGCAACCTTAAATTAATCCTCCCTCTGGCGCTCCGTAAAGCTCACTGTGCCTAGTGTTTTAGCTTCGGTTTTAGAGATATGTCTAGCCGTACACCTGCAGTGATAATGAAGGAGCCGTGTCTTACAAGAACATTTGACACTGTACTGCAGTGCCTTCCTTGACAAGTAAATTATCCTGACAACTACAATGCCTCCTCTCACACTTCTGAGTTAGGAGAGGTGACTCAGTGACCCAGAAGAACGTGTTGTTGGACCTGTGTGCTTAAATGACAAAGATAAACCCCCAGGCAGCTTTTCACTTAGCTAATTTTAGTAACATTTTGTTATTTTATGTATAGTGACATATGGCACACTACAAAATTTTATAGAGGAGAAAATGTGATAAAAGTGGCATTGCAAACTGAACCTAGGTTTTCTTGACCTTATTTAAAATTTTTCCACTGTAATACAATTACTACAGCCTTAGCAACTAATATTAAAAAGTGGTATGTGTGTACTTGTTTTTCTTCAATAGGATAAATATGACATTTTATATTTGTCATTTGCAGCCTGCAGCCTGCAGGTGGCGCTATAAGCCTCAAATAGCAGCCAAAGCTAAACAACCAAAATGATCCACTATGATCACATACCCTTTCCTCTTCCGTTATAAGACAGCAATCTAAAAAACAGAGTCTGCCAAAAAGCAAAAAGGCTGATGCAGGGCTTTTCCTTTAGAAAGCCCAGCATTGTGTTTAAATACAGTTTCCTTTACATGGCCCTTAATATTTGTGTGTTTGTAAATAAATGATTTAGACAAAGCAGAAGACTTTAATAGGAGTTGGGGATACTCTGAACAAACATTTTTCTAAATCCACCATTACTTTACTATATACATGCTTCATTTTGGCAATTAACATCTATTTAGTATCATAAATGACATTATCGTGACCACACTTTCTGGAGATGTAGAGAAGGGTTAGATGAATATTTGAAAGACCAAGCTCAAAGCTAGACAAAGCTAAACCAAAACTTTATCTACTGTGAACTTGGGGGTCCGGCGTTTACAGTCACCACACTGGAATTCAAAGTCTTTTAAATCAACAAGGCTTTATTAATGTCCAAATGAACAGTTTGGCTTAACTACAGCCATTCAAAAACAACAGTGCTTTAGCAAAGGCAAAAAAGTAAATATAAGTCTCATGTGGGGAGAGGGTTTTTCCCAAAACCACCGTTCATCCTCTCTCAGAGGGAAGGAGTCCAGCTTTTTCTGTCCTCCAGACAGTGTCCAGTACTCTTCCCCCTTATTTGGTCAGGTGACCTGGTTATAACACTGCTTTGCACCAAACACAACCCCACAGGTGCTGGGTGGGGTGAATAGGAGGCCCTCCTGCCTCTTCACACTCAAGGCCCTGTTAGCAGTCTAACAAAGTTGCAGTCCACAGACTGCCATTCAAATCTTGGACTGTGTCCATCAAGCACCCTAGGGGTGACCTAAAAGGGGACACAGACCAAAAATGGACGACACGTATACCCAATGTAAGAACCGAATATAATTCCAATCCTCCTGATTTGCAAACATCCAACAATGTGTCTTCCAATTAGCTTAAGGAAAATCATATAACTGGACTCCTGGTAGAAACAGGCCTAGACTCCACATTCCTTCTGAGCCCCCCTGTATCCACTGCTCAAGCAGTATACTGCTATCTGGTCAGCAGCCTTACCTGGGTGGAATGAGAAGGCCCCCCCCCCCCCCCGAGTTCCTTCCTCCCCATTCCAGAGCCTGAGACCCAGTAGTCAATACTAGATAAAACACTCAGCAACCAACATTTGCTGTGCATAAATAACCCAGGATTTACCACTTGGCCAATTTACACTGTGACAGACAAATGATCTGTCACAATAAATATATGTGTATATACTTCTTGGCTAGTTGCCATATAGTATTTGAACCTTAGGAAATTCTTAATTTACTCTACAATATGAGAACACAGAAGACGTTCATATCCATAAGTATTAAGTACAGGTTCTTCTTTCATGCGTACAGGAGACAGTGCTGGTCATCTTTTCATTGACAGTAACATATCCAGTCACAAAATATTTTTGCAGCAGCACTAAGGAGAATGACCCTCCTGTATTCCACTACCATATATTATACTGGAGACGTACTGCTATACTGAAATATGCATTTTTACATTTCCCTGTGAATAAGTTATAAGTGCTCAGCAAATATAAGAATATATTTTCAGGGTATTCCACTGTACATCTTTGTCTCTGCATAATAAATTGTTTTTGGCTGTGCCTAAAATTTAATTCTCTAATGTCTGACTAGGTTTAGATTTCATTTCTTTTATAATGTATTCTATTGTCTGCTAAAAGCATAAGGTTGCAAGCTTCAACTATTTCAAACTATACTCTCAAATTCATAGTTTTAATTCCTCATTTAAGGTGAATCGTTTTATATCAGAAATGTATTGAAATTCACAAAACTGACCACTGCAGAGATAGAAAAAGTCTAAAATATATGTGATAGGACTAAATGAGTTGAACTCATATAGGACTATAAGACGCACCGATCCATAAGACGCACTGACCCGTAAGACACACCTAGTTTTTAGAGCAGGAAAACCAGAAAACAATATTTAATATATAAGTTTTATAAACTATTGGGTTAATGCAATGGATTACATTAATGCAATATCAAATTCAGCCAGTAGACGTCACTAACAGCAGCTCAACACGTCATCCTCCTCACTGATCGGGAGGAGGGGGGTATGGGGGGAACGGCTGCAGATATCTGTGTGAAAAAATAGGTCTTATAGTATGCATACCTGTAATAAATAGAGATTCCACATATGTCCTTCTGTCAGGCTTTGTTTACATAATCTCTCCTTAGAAGCATGGCACATATCCTGCTCTGGTGAGTTGCATGGCATTCTATGGGTTGCCCTTACATTATCTGTGAACTAGGCCTTATCATTAAAATAACAAATTAAACCTGGTATCCTTCATTTCCTAACAAAAGGCCCCCATACACCTTACAATCTTACCATACAATTTCTGTACAATTACCTTTTGTTCTA
>CM070032.1:150914817-150925155 GCA_036250615.1 Ptychadena robeensis
CCCCCCCCCCCTTTGCATCCCTGGCCCTGCCCAATAACAAATGACACTTGTTAGAGGACACACAAAATGTTTTTGGATCAACTTTGTCAGGACATTCTTCTTTACACAGACAGTTCCTTAAACGAAAAAGAAATGTCATTAAACTGTCAATAAAGGCAGTTTAACTTTTGTGTGATTTAAGTGATCTATTACAATGATCAAAAGATTAATTTTTGCTTCATTCTTCCACAAAAGATCATTTCAATTTATCACGTTCATATTACATTAAAAGATAGAAAAAGTGGACACACTAAACGAATAGATAAATGTCTTTTGATTACTAGCCCAAATTTTAACAGGACAATGGAATTGCAGTGCAGGATGAAATAATTAGTACATAGAACGTGGTATATTTGGCAGTGCATGTTGTATCACTTCTACTAGCGTTTTCTTGTAGAAAACTCATCGAGTAATTTCTTTCTTTCTCCTTTTTTTTTCTTTGGGCATTATTTATGTCTGTGTTCAATAAAATTTGAGGGGTTTTACGAAACTGTTAACAGCTTGGGTCAATGCCCATCAGTACTGCCCTCCAAAAGGAAATGGAGACTTAAGCAAACAGCAATTAGTCTGCGTGCACTTAAAACATAATTGGTACAATACCTGCCAGACAACAAGCTATCCCATTAACTCCAGAGCTCCATTTTCCGGAAAGATTTGGCTCACAGATTTCATATAATAGAAAAGCTGACCTTAAGCATTGGATTACGGTACAGTGGCCTGTCACAATGGAAAGTATTAGTGTGTGAGTTCTCTGGCCAGTCAAAAACCTTTTGGAGACTAACAATCTCTTCTTTAGGTTGAATTGAGAAAGCCAGTAGCCCATTTCTAATGATCATAAAAGATTCAAAGATATGCAGCTATGTTGAGAGATTTGTTGATATGCTTTAAAAGGTGCAAATATCATCTTGATATGGCCTATGGTGAACAACGATGAACAGGAATATGTTCTTTGTAGCCACTATTAATCATACTGTACTGTAAGCTCTAGATGTTCATTGCAGGAGGTTTATTGAACAGCTGGGCGGCTGTTCAGCTCAAATCTATACTGCAGTTTGGGTTTATTAGACTTAGCTGTAACACGCAATAAACTTTTATTGTTATCAGGACTTCGAGTTGCCTATCCAGAGCTCAATAAAGAATTAGGTAACTCTGAATGGTTTATTAGTTTCAGACACAGGATACAAGAAAGGATTAATAGGTCGTTATTCAAAATAGAGATGATAGATATTCTGTTTGCTCTTAATAAGAAGCTAAGATGCAAAGTGACTGATTTTATTTTGTATTTTATACTTACAAAAGTGATAAATAGCAGTAAACTACTTGATCTCTCTTATTATGGGGGTAACATTTCTAGCAGTCTGTGTGATATTTGACATAATATGTGTACTTCTTAACCTCCCTAGCGCACTGCCCATACCGTGCTGTTTTTAACAGCACGGTACAGGCAATCGCGGCAGTGTACACAGTACACTGCCTGCAATTCCCCCCCTCCCCCCACCTCTCTCCACACAGCCGGCATCATTAATGATGTCAGCTGTGTGGGCTGGAAAGCCGGAACTCCTCCATTAACATGGAGGGCTATGGCACCGACCACCCCCCACCCCCTTCCACGTCGCGATCGGTGACGCCGCACAACCCCGGAAATGCTGCAGCTGGTGAGAGAATCACCGTAGCATTCCGGGAATATGCGGCATGCACGGGAGCCCAACTCATCCAGAGTTTGTTCTTCACACAAACTCTGGACGAGCTGGGCTCGTCACAACCGCTAGGGAGGTTAAGGGAGCTGAGGAAACACTTTGTCCTAGCAGGTCATACATTTGTATTTTAACGTGTCGATACAAGTTAATGTGCCCATGACTTGGAGTGATGCTTAAAAGGACAGAAAAGTAAATATGGTACCAATATCAACATGGTGGCGTCCAGTATACATCGGGGCTCGGGCAGCGCATACCTATAGTTTTGCGCTGTCCTGGTGTCCCCGATGTGACATGCTGCCAGCTCCTCCGTCTCTTCTCCCCCCCCCCCCGAGGGGATCGGGGAGGCGGCGGGAAGTTTGAAAAAATCCCTGGTGTGATTTTACCACATCCATCACACCAGGTTAGAGAGGGTTAACTGCAAATGGGCACATCTGGGGCACCAGAGACTTTATTTGGAGCGAGATTTAGTACATAGCAGCATAGCTTTGTGCCCTGATTTTTGTGTTTTCTCATAAATTTTATTATAAAATAAATGTACATTTTACATAATTGTTTGTTTTAAACATTAATATATTCAGGATGTCTATTAGACCCTTGTACGGACAGATTTTGGGAAGTTACAGGCCTACAACATAAAGAAAAATTTACCCTTGTACAATATGGGGCTGGTTTCCCGGTCCCCCAGGTCTCTCCTTTCCCCAGCCGGAGAAGCAGGCAGCCTGCACGCCCCCCCCCCCCCTTCACACACACACAGCCATAGCTGTCCGCACAGCCTGTGTGTGTAGCTTAGCTGTCAGCCCGTCCATTACATTGGATGGTGATTCGCAGTCTCCATTCAATGTAATGGATTTCGACCATTGATCCTGCACGAAGGAACCATGGAGGCTCAAATGAAGAAACGGATTAAAGGAACATTGGGTGCCGTGGCCGCGCACGGCGCCCGATGTTGCTCTAATCTGTTACTTCATCGAACCATGTGTGGCCAGCTTAATTGGCTTCTTCCTTTCCATAGTATTAATGTTATAGCTTGATTAAATGCTAATAGCCTTTTGCCAGCATAAAACCATCACGGTTATTGAAGCAATAAATATGCTTGTTGATGGTGATCGTGATGGTGTTAGTGATGGTGTTAGTACTAGTTCAGTAGGTCTTATACAGTAAAACCTTCAATAAAGCCCTCTTCAGTTTGGCCTACCCTTTTTCTTATACCTAACATCACCACCATGGCAGTCCCATCCCCCACCTATTGTATACTCTGTTCCACAATCTATTGGATTGTAAGTTCAATCGGACAGGGTCCTCAACTGCTCCTGTGTCATAACTTGTACCTGTGTATTATCTTATCTTCTTATCATCTCTAGTTAAATGTACAGCGCTGCTAATATGTTGGCGTTATATAAATAAAAGTTCATAAGACTAATAATAGACTTGTATAGGGTCATACACAAAATGTACCTTTTATTCTAAGGTCTGGGTAAGGTTATTCTGAAAAATTGTTAGTGTCCTGCAAAAAAAGATTTGGTCAAATAGGATATGTGACACTTGACATGACCCATACTGATATGTGATATGATATGTGACATGACCCATACTTTAACAAACACTATGTGTATGCATTGGGCCTGACTGTGACTGCGCTTATTCTTATAAGTGAAATAGGCAGCAGATGAAGGAGGTTTATTGTAAATTACATCAGGAAGCTGAGGGAAGGTGGATACGTTTGTGACAGGTACAGCTGTCCTTTAAATCTGAGATAATTCTCACAATACATATTTATATCTTTTAGATTTTCCTCAGCTCCAGTGGCATATCTGAATCATTTTTGTTTCACAAAATCTATAATTTGCCCTCCAGAGTGAATAATAGTCCCAGCATTGTATTTACATACATTTGTATTCCAAGTATTTGCAAAGCAAATCCTGGTGGAATATGAAGGTGCGTTGTTTTGACTGTGCAGATAAAACTAGAAATACCAGAAGCAACCGAGAACAGAATGAACTAAAGGCAAGCAGAACTATGCCAGAACATTAAAGTCATTGAAGCTACTGCTGAGATTCTCCGAACTGTCTTGGCGACTGACTGCAAGGATTCCAGTCATTAAAATACATTTGCCTGTGTTTATTTGTCCTCGGTACCAATGTTTAAGAACTTCCTCCGAAGACTTTTTTTTTCTCCAACTCCAATAAACAAATGCTATTTACTCATCCTGAGAAAAAATGAGCTGTAGGTGTATTCACTTTACTGCTGTTTTTTGGAGATAAGGAAATATTTATTTAGGGAGTGTATTCTGTATCAAATAATTTGATAAGGACGTAGAACGTTTTAGGCAATAAAAGACATAAAACACTGACAAATACCAAAAAATAAATAAGTATCTGTTGTACAGGACAGTGGATGTTATTTAGGAATCCTTGAGATATCCATACAAGACGATTTGATGATAATAATCCCACTGAAAGTAATTATGGGGTGATGCATTCTTAGCACCTTAAATCCACCAGGAGCAGCTCCATTCAAATGGTAAGGTTGGAAATACTTGACATTACCTGGGAGCAAACCCTGCTTTAACTGTCACAGATTGTGATCAAAGTGGGGTCATTTCTAGCCCTGTATGATGTTGCTTTTAAAAATATCTTTAACAATGTTGAATTTGCAGAATGCATTAGAACAATGAAAGAGAACTGAAAGCAAGAACCTTTGGCAAAAGTCTTCAAATCGCGTTAGAGCATTGGAGTCAAACATTGGGCTGCCCAGCAAATATTCTGCTAGATCTCACTCTACCAGCTGCACTCACCACCCTTCCATCCTCCCACTCTAGGAGAACTACGAGTCCTGGATGCTTAGTGGTGTGTTCCAGTGACGTTCCAGTGAGCACTTGCTGTCTGGAGTATTCTGGGATCCGTAGTTCTCTACTCACAGAGTTGAAGACAAAGGCAGGGTGAGTGCTGCTGGTAAGGGGGCTGCAGGGAAAGCAGAGTTGGATAGAGGGGTACCAGGATTGGTCTGGGGAAGGCACATGAACTACCCAGTCACTGTACACACAGGTATAGGGCTATAAATAGAATACACACACTGCATGGACACCAGAGGCACCAGATATAATGGTTTTCAATAGTCTATAGACTTAACAGATGTGATAGCTTCATATCTTCTGACTGACATTGTGATTACAGATGCAGTGGTGCTGCTGAAAGGTGAGGAGAGAGGGGAGGCAACAAGGGACATTCAGTTCTTTTTGCTTGTTCCCAGGTGGTTAATAGACACAATAGGCTGCCCTCTTAGTGTTGTAATAAGAAGTTGGTAGGCATTTTCAACGTCTGTTAATGCAGGGCACCCAGGGCTCGATTTTTTAGCAGATCAAGGAAGCCCATCCATGGTGCGATGACGTCATTGCAGCTGGCCCCATATCGAGCCGCAGCACTTCTGCCGCTGCCAGCCCGTCCTATACTTTGGATGGGAAACCTGTTCGACCAAGCAGGATTGATTGATTGAAGAAGGGCACACATGGCTCGATGTTTTAACAGATGTAAACACAATCAAGTGCCATGAACGTGGATGGTGCTCGATTAGGCTTGAATCAGTTACAAAATCGAGCCGTGTATGCCCAGCTTTAGAAGTTCTTTGAAGCATATCAATTTCTTGCTAGCCTGAAAATTACTTTCCCAGATTCATCCATCTTTCGAATGCTGCCACAGATAGCACAGGTCTTGTACTGTCCGGTGACTCATGTCTGTTTTTTTTCTGTATTTTCAACCTCTGCAATGTTTATCCGGATGGGGTCAAGGTCCTTGGGACCAATAATTCTGTTGCTGCCAGAGCATGCAGTCCACAATTTCACCAGTGTTGTTCTGCATTTTGCACCTTGGTTAGTCACAATATTAATATACTGTAGTACTATATACTCTATGTCCACTTTGAACAAAGCTCTAGAGATAACACAAATTTTAGTTAGACAGAATATAAAGGTCAAAAACGGTGTAAATAGGAAAATTAAACTTTTTTGCTTTTAAAAGTTTTCACTTTCATTATTTTTTTTTCTTGTGGGTTTTCTGGAAAATAAATCTGCTACATTTCAGCTAGGGCAAGTTAAACCCTCTATCAGATATTTATTGATGTGGTGTGATTGTACAAAGAATATACTTCACAGAAGAGAAAAGGAAGACTATCTGACAAAAAGACCCTACAGGTCAGTGAAGAGGACAAAAGTTAGAGGGAATCTTTCCAACGTGTCAGAGCAAATGAAACAGGTGCTCTAACTTTTCTTTACTAACTTTTCCCCAAAAAATTTGTAATAAAATATTTAATTTCTATTGGTATTGTTGCATAAAATGTAAATGTTTAACATTATAATGTTAGGTTCACATTCCTATTTTATAACTATAATTCTCCAAAGCACTATGACTTTAAATGGAACCATTTTAAGATGAACAAACCTTTGAATACATTAAAAAGATTTTTTTGATTGCTTAGTTGATTATAATGTTTGTAACAATAAAAATTCTAATAAATATGCATCAAGGATACAAGTTATAGACAAAAAATAAACTCACCATGTAGCCCAAGTCCTCCATTCTGTATATTGAACTAAAAGCCAGTCAGGTAAGTTCAAGTAAGCATAGTTAACGGTTGTTGTCATCAGTATTGATGGTGGTCCCAAAAACTTTTGTTAATGGATTAACGCGTTTCACTCTCAGTTTGCTTTTTTTTAATATCGAGACCAAAGCTACAGTGGTCAGTGAGCTAGCTAGTGAGTCTCCACTACCCATGGCAAGAAAGGAGCATGTGTCAGTGTCGTGCACCCCCATCATCCATGTTAGATCTAATGGTTGTTCCACTTGTGTAATTTTACTTTTCTAATCTTCTATAGACTTTAAATTCTCTTTAATATCCAGTATACTTTAAGTAGGTAAATTCACTAATACTTGCACATCAACTGATACTTTCTTTCAATATGGTGCCAAGCATTAGTCCTGATTGTCACACACTGATGGACAATCAGGACACCACATCTCATAGCCGGTAAGCTGCAATTTACAAACCTTTAATTTTTAATCTTCTGGAATAAATAAACGAAACCATAATAACATTAAAGTGAGGTAAGGGGAGGGGAAAGGACAGTTAATCAGTCAATTGATCATGTGCTTCTTCAAAATAGTAATGAATGGCATAGACAACATTCGTACTTGCAAAATATCAAAACTTTTTCAGCTGATAGTCACAATACATTCGTAAATAGTCATAGTTACCTTCATTGCACAAATCAGAACTTGTACGTGCACATATTGGGAATGCAATGCATGGTACTTCCGAGTACTGATGTAAAAAATCTTCGCAATTACGAAGATATAGCACTACATTCCAGATCTTCGCAATTTCTCGAAGTGCTGATATTTGCAATAAAAATGTGCGATTAAAATTATTGCGCTCAACAGCCCAGGTGTAGAAATTCTCTGAGAATTTGCCATCCTTAAAGAATCTATGTAATTCTTTGGCTGTGGTACATAAGATTGTTAGCACCTCTGGGTTAGGGAGTTGTATGGTTGGTTATGTCTTGTGTGATATAATGATACTAACTAATGAAAAAATAATGTTCCTTTTGTGAATACCTAAATAGCCACATTACCCTTTTAAAATGTGCTTTCCCCAAAAAAAATTAATAAGCATATACAGTACTTAGGGATCTGCTTCCAGTATAAAGGAGGAATTGAGCCATATTAATAGGCAGATTTCATTCTCTGCAGCAAAATTCCCCTTCTGCAATCATATTATGAAAGTTCTGCTCAACTCACAACAGATTTCTGTTTTAATATGGAGCACTCTATGTAGGAAATGTACAATTTAATAACCAGATATATATTTAGCTGCCCGAGAAAATATCCTGCTTTATTAATAACATATATTCTTATAATTAATATAATAAGAGTATGACTTGGCTTCTTTGCGTTACATAAAATAGTAATACAATTATCAGTGCTGGGCAGTTGTGTTCATTAAGGTTTTTTCCCAATCGACTCTTGCTAAATGACCAGAGTTTCATTGGATTTGCTATGAGGTCAGATTGTTTTGTGGAAGCCAAAGTAAGAGAAGTAAGAGAAGATTTTTTTTTCCTTGAGCTTTGTGCTCGAGTTCATGACTCAGCCCGTTCTCCTTTGGCGTGCAATAAATAGCTAAATCAATACTTACCACGTTTGAGATGAGTTAGAGATATTGATAGTGTTATTATTATGTCTTGTAATTACTATCTGTTGCTTTGTTCTCGCATGATGAAATGCCTAGGGTATATATTAGCAGTAAACTTGTTCTTCTCATTGTTATATAACAGCTTTCGTGGTAGAAGCTCGTTTTTATTGTTTTCTTCCTTATCCGTTCCAGTTCAGCGACACACATGGTGATTTTTCTGCAAAAAAACTTTATTTTTTTGGCTGATCAGCAAAACATGCATTAGAATTGGTTCTAAAAAGCTAGTTCTCAAAGTAATTTGAATGGATACATGATCCAAAATGTCAGTAAAAATACCAGCTTTCCCTGCTCCTGCATCATATCTTTTTTTTTATTAACCAACCATCTCTCTTAAAAAAACAAAACAAATGTATCAGGGTAGGGTTTTTTTGTTGATTATTTATATTACTATTTGTGTATTCTGTTATACAAACTTCTAAGTGCAAACAAATTACAGGGAGTGCAGAATTATTAGGCAAGTGGTATTTTTGAGGAATAATTTTTGAACCACAACCAGTTCTAATGAACCCGAAAAAACTCACTTAATATCCAAAGCTGAATATTTTTGAAAGTAGTTTTTAGTTTGTTGTTTAGTTTTAGCTATTTTAGCGGGGATTATCGTGTGGTTGGTGCAGGTGAGCTATTACTGGTTTTGCATATGTTATTAGGTCACACTGGCTACAACAACGTAAGGTTTATGACCCATTTTCGTTTCATTATTTATTTTTCCAGTGAACGCACATCTCAACATTCACAACATAGTACATTTCTGGGACCATTCAAAACAAAACAAACAACAAACCAGCTGACTCAATATAGCCACCTTTCCTTGCAAGGACACTCAAAGCCTGCCATCCATGGTTCTGGTCAGTGGTTTTGATCTGTTCACCATCAACATTGGCATGCAGCAGCAACCACAGGCCTCCCAGACACTGTTCTAGAGTAGGTTGTACTGCTGTTTCCTCCCTTCGTAAATCACACATTTGATGATGGACCACATGTTCTCAATGGTGTTGCAGATCGGTGAACAAGGAGGCCATGTCATTAGTTTTTCCTTCTTTTATACCCTTTTACCACTTTTCTTTTGCCAGCCACTGTGGAGTATTGGACGCGTGTGATGGAGCCTTGTCCTCCATGCAAATCGAAGAATGTTTTTCTTGAAGGATGCAGGATTCGTCCTGTACCACTGACCACTCCACCTGCTTGAAGAAGGTGTCTTCCAGAAACTGCAGTACGTACTGGGGAGTTGAGCTTGACTTCTCCTCAAACCCGAAAAGGCCGCCACAAAGCTCATCCTTTGATGATACCACGCCCAAACAGTACTCCACCGCCACCTTGCTGGCTTCCCTGATTACGGACGAGCTCTCTGGCTCTGCCCTTTACCATCCAGCCACTGGCCCATCCTCACTGGCCCATCAAGACTCACTCTGCATTCATCAGTCTCAAAACCTTAAAACATCAGTCTTGAGATTTTTCTTGGCCCATTCTTGACGTTTCAGCTTGTGTGTCTTGTCAGTGGTGGTCGTTTTCAGTCCTTTCTGTCTCTGAGTATTGCCACCTTGTGCTTTTGGGCTCTCCAGTTGATTGTTGCAGTTCTGAAATATTGGCCAACTGTGTGGCAAGTGGCATGCTTGGCAGCTGCATGCCTTGGTACCTTTTCCTCAGTTCATGGGCAGTGTATTTTTTGCGCCTTTTGTGTTGTTCCACAACGCTTCCTTGGCGACCCCTGTTTTGCTTTTTTGAATGAACCGCTTGATTGTGTTCGTGATCACGCTTCAGAGCTTTGCAATTTTACGCGGAGGGTGCTTGCCTCCCTCGCTGCAAGATTCGTTGCCCTAATCATTATTGCCACCTAATCTAGGTTGTTGATGTCATTAGAAGCCCCACCCCTTCTCATTACAGAGATGCCACATCACCTAATATGCTTTTGGTATAGCTTTCGAGCTATACCCTTGGCTTAAGACAACAGCTAAAGAGGATGATGCGGTCAAAATACTCATTTGCCTAATAATTCTGCACTCCCTGTATTTTTTTATTATTAATTTTTTATAATTTTTTAATATATTTTATTATTATTATTTTAAGTTGTTTTGCTTTCCAACAATAAAAAAAAAGATAGCATTACAGAATTTAAGCTATGAATATGGATTCTAAAACTAACATATTCTAAAGCTAAAAACATATTTTAGTGTATGAAGCATACTTAAACTCTAAAAAATGTAAAATCAAAGTTTGACTTACCTCTGAGCTACCGCTGAGAGATTCCATCTTTATTTGCCAGGCTTCTAAGGGGTAACTCAGGGTTCAATATCGCAAATGGAGACTGGGGGCATTTATTTGTAACTGAAGGATCTGGTGGTGAGCCAGCTCCTGGTATTTTGGG
>CM070032.1:150936825-150947164 GCA_036250615.1 Ptychadena robeensis
CCCCCCCCCCCTCCCCAACTCTAAAACCCCTATGGGGATCATTTGGTCATAACTAATAACTAATATATCAGTGAAATGCTTATACATATGTTTGTTGCTGGAGTGTGATAAAATTTGTTGTCCTGACATGGCAGTCATAGTCTTTAGCATAAAAGCCCTTTCACACTATGCATTGCGTTTTAAATAAACTTTATTTACCGCACACATTTTTTTACTGGACATGTTTTTACATAGACAACCAATGTTACCATTCACACTGCACATTTGATTATATATATGACACAAAATGTGCATTACCATACTACAGTGTTCCCTTTTTCTTGAAGTATCATTTAAAACAAGTTTTGTTATTTAAAAATGTAAAAAAAAATAATGTCTTCTAGCTCTGCCTGCTGTCCTCTTTAGTAGGGCACTTTTGGCCCTCCATATCAACTCAGTTGCCCTCCACTGCCTAGTCTATGCTATGCCCCACCACAGGTGATATATAGCTGCAATGTATAGATGTAAATGTGGCTTAAATGTTTATAACATGCATACAATAAAAATATATCTTATATTGTATATACTATATATAATATTATTGTTGCATATTAAGATAATTTAACAACTCTATTTATCTATTGATTGTATCAGTTGTTTCCTTTTGTATGCATTTCATATAACAGCAATCCAAATAACACATATGATTTGCCCAAGTGTCCCTGAAACAACAATCATGATTTATGGAAGAGTTCAGGCGCACAAGAGTGTCACCTTCATCTTGGCTTTGTGGATGGAATTCAAACTACACAAGACGAACCTTGAAGCATTATTTCATTTTTGTTAAATATAGGCCATACAAAAGACATAACTATGACACTAAATCTTTGTTCGGGGAAAATGCTTTGACAGACTACACTTTAAAGTTGAACTCCAGTCAAACAGCTTAATATACAGCTGAAAAACGTATATATTAAAGTATAACTAAAGGCAAAACTATTTACTTTAGATAGAGTAGAGGATACAACTGCTGTCAGAAAATCCACCTTTATGCATACACTGGTGGCAAATCTCAAGGTAAATTGGCTCCAATTTACCTTGAGATTTTGATAATCAGGACAATTAAATATAGTAAATCGGCCAGGTGTGTCCGCGAACGGGCGGATCGGACTTTTAAAGAAGTCTGCCGTCCGCCCGTTCGCGGATAGACTCTCGCGGGGAATTTGAATCGGAAAAACCGGATGTGACGTCAGTGACGTCACATCCTGTCCCTGGAACGCATAGTTCCTGGTTAAGAGAGCCGGACTTCCTGTTTCCGAGATGGTTTTTCACTAGGAGACCAGCTTCATGCCCGGTCTTCTAGTGAAAAGATTCTTCCTCCGGCACGGTCACGCAGGTTCTGATCCTGCTAGAGGAAGAAAAGAGACTTTCTTCTCGCCGGCGAACGGAGCGGATCGAACACCCCTACTGCTCGCCGGTGAGAAGGAGGGCGAACATCCATGTTCAGCCATCACTAATAGGGCAGTTCAGCCATCACTAATAGTAAATCCCTGTAACAGATCAGGACACAGACTGCATTACAAACAAGTAAAGACAACCACTTATAAGTTTATGCAAATATAAAAAAATAAAAAAGTGTATCCTTTAGATATAATTGAAATAATTTAACAAGGAAAAAATGGAGGTTTCAGTAGGAACAAAGACAATCAAATATTTTTTTATTTTAATTGATTACCATAAATAGGGACCTGAAAAACCACACTATTGATATATTTTATTTGTTTTGTAATAAAGGATTTGTTCATCGGTTTACCAAGTGATTAAGTCGCCCATGCCACTCTGCAATCCAAAACAGCCGCTACAGCACATATATTTGTAGAAGGCAATAGATTAAATTAGTTCTGACATATCTATTATGGAAGCTTCCCCGGCAGCTAGGGGAACCACTTTCTACTTACTTGTCATAAAGCAGGTGGCTCAGTAGCTCCTCATGCAGAGCAGCACATTGAATTAAAAGTAAAATTACCTTTCCAGCATTGGGTTGGGTCATTATTGGGTTCTCCTTCAACATGCAGTCATGTTACTACATAAATCGTTCAGAATCAGAAGACCCAGAATGCAAACAGGTAAGTAAGACAATTGGCTACATGAAATGACATGGCATCTACCTGCTGCCTTATCCTCTAATCAACCTAGTGCAACAAGGTAAAGTGCTGTAAATTATAAAAATAAAAGATAAAATACTCACAATAAAGACGGTATAGCTCAGGCTTAGCTAGGGGTGTTCTCATCCAAGGCCATATGTCTTCAGCCATGTAAATCCCAGGATGACGTCACTTCTTGGTTTTCGGATGATATCACTTACTGGTTACAGATGCTGTAGGGTTCAGTAGGATCAATGAGACACATTTCGGGTGGAATTGTCCAAGAGTCATGACCTTCCATCCCAAAGACAGATTTGGGTGCTTATACAATTTCTAAGTATAAATATTTTTTTTTACAAATGGCATAGCTGCAGACCAGTGGCACATTTCCTAGTACGTCTGTATTTCTTTACACCAGTGAGATTTTTACTCTAAGGCTATCCGTCACGGCTCAGCCTTCCTGCACTTAGCCTGCGAAGCATAGCTTTATGGGGCAAGTGTATTCTATTACAGTGTTATAGAAGAAGTAACAGTCAGTGGACGGCTAAAACTGAAGTTTACAATAGCACATCATGACCGCATGCTTCACACTGAGTTTGACTTTTCGAGAAAAAAAAAACAGATAATGCCACAACATGCCTGCTGTCTGAATAATCATGTTCAATATGTGGAAATATTAAAGCTAAAGGATACTTTTCACTTCATTAGTCAGCAGCTGCAAAAACAGAATAATGTTCTGTTCATACATTACCAAATGTGTTTCTTGTCCAATTAAACATTTTACAATGCTGCAGCAGAATGCCTGAATGTTGTTTTGAGTTTCCATTTATACTGGTTCTTTGTACCCGGCTAATGCGTTCTTAGAAAATGAGTGATTTAAAATAAAGTGTTTTTGCCTTTGAAAAGATTGATCATTTAAGATAAAATTCCAAATCCCCCCCTTTTTAGAAAGCTTAAAATTGAATGTTTTGCAGAGTGGATCCATTAAGTGCTGTTTGATTTCTGCTCGGGCTACACACACACACACACACACACACACAAACTTGTATATTTAGCAATGACTTGCTTGATTTTGTGGCACATTTCCTCTTACAGTAAACCATGTGACACACAAATGCAAAAAAAAGCACTTAGAAATATCTATACCATAGAGCAGTATAGCACAAATGATATAGTTAGCTTTTAGCCTGCACTTTCACTGCAGTTTGTTTCCAGGTTGAAGCCAAGGCATGGATTCCATTAGTGCACCCCTGACTATTTTATGACGCCTATTCCTATGACCAGTAAGCCAATGCTTAACACCCATTGTGTTATGAAGTGTTGCACAGGATATGCAGAGTCATTACATTAATTTTTTTTTTTTTTTGTTCACCAGTTTTAAAATTAAATTAGTATTAGTCTTTTATATTTCCTGTACAACACAGCTAAGATTGGGATAGCAACAAGCATTACAAAATAAAAAGCGCTATTAGATATACAAAGATTCACTCTACATTGTGCTCTTTTTGCTTAATTTGTCAAGTCACAGTCTGGGGCAGATTCATGGCATCCATAGATTAAAATCAAAATAGTTTTTTCCATCATTCAGGCCAAAGTACAAATCATATGAAAAATAACTGGGCTTGTTTGGAAATTGGAAAGCTCTGCATTGGAGTTAAATATCCCAGCAAAAGCCTGTTTTCAGCCTTGCTTATTCTTTCCACGCTGTTTCTTCTTCTCTTAGGCTCCATATACAGTAAAGGTTTTCACCATGGTTATATTATTAGTAGCATGCAAGAATCATTGCTTCACAATTGATTTTAACCCCCCCCCCCTCCTAATGTCTGTGTATGTTGACCAACCATTCATCTTCAATGTGTTGCCTAAGTTCACACAGTTGTTCAGGAACTACTAGTTTTCTGCTCTCAATGTCTGTGGACCACAACTGGGAGGTCCATCCCCTCAGTTGTACAAATTAAAGTAAGCAAGCAGTTGCGGGTGATTAACAGCTGTTTGCTGACTTCATAAATAAATAAAGCAAAAGTTTCCATAGTAAAATTGAGTACCTAATCAAACTAACAAATACCATGCAGCACATATTTTGGTACTGCAGTGCAAGCATCTCTCATACACTAGCATTGTAAACCAAGCGCCAGGACCGGGACAAGGCTGAGCTGAGGCAGAGGCTGAGCTGCCCAAGTGCCCCCCCCCTCCTCTCCAGCCGGTCAGAGCGGGGGGGGGGGACCTCGCCGATCCCACATGCTCCCCGTCCCCGTGTGCTCTACACCCCCCCCCCCCCCTCTGACCGGCTGGAGAGGGGGGGGCGCACTTGCTTGGGCAGCTCAGCCTCTGCCTTGCAGAGGGGAGATATGCGTGTAACACGTCCCGTTTCTACGCTGCTCAGGGGGAGTTTAACCCCCTAAGCAGCGCCCAGATTCAGCAGCGCTCAGAGGCACGTGCCTCTTCTGCCTCTGCCTTGTCCCGGCCCTGCCAAGCGCAGTGGGATGTGTTAATACAAGGTTTATTTACCTGCAACGTACCCATTTCCGCATTACCATGAACGGGTCCATTGCTGGTAAACGAATGCTCTCCAATTTCAGTGCATGCAGTGTGAAAATACCCTCAATCATCAGCTGCTCTTTAACCATACATTTAAACTTAGCATTAATGCAAAGTCTTAACATATGCAATAACTGCATAAATGAACCTTTAATAGCTGTGTAGCTATTGTGCACTGCCTACACTGTAAGCTTTTCTTAAAAGGAAAAGAGAGCTACACATGGAAAACCATGTGGTGATCAGCCACTTATGCTCATGGCAGGGTATTGGTACCACACCTCGTATTTTTAATCATAAAGAATAGAAATGGGGAGAAGGGGAGCAGAGAATGATAGGGTATTTAATAAAATGTCCTTGGGTTGGGGGAACAGTTTTTTAGAGGCTTTTAGGATACCTTAATATATGAGACCAAAGGTATCAATAGTCAGCATCATTTGGTATTTAAAAAAGTACATGATTTTAATTCAAAAGTAGGTTAAAAACCAGTGTATATAAAAAACATCAAGTTAAATACATGTAAACAATGAGCATCACACAGGCTCAAACACACAATTCATCCCCCAAATACAAGGGGGGGGGATTGATGGATACAGTCCTTTAGTACATACAGTCCTGACGCGTTTCGTCCTAAATGTTAAGGACTTCTTCAGAGGACAATACTGTCTGTATTCTTGTTCTATATTGCAGAAAGCATAATATCAGTCAAAAGTTACAGAAAACGTCATCACCAAAGCTTACATCGTGACATTGGGTCACTGTTGTATATTGCTTACTTCGAATTTTAGAAGAGCGTAACCATATATCTAGTGGTCCTAGGTATTCCCAGGATACCTATCCGGTAGCCTCCTCAACAGGGGGGGCTGACGGTCACGAAGTGTATCCTTCCACAGGGAGAGGGGGACCCAGCATGGGAGGCACCATATAGAGAAGCGTCAGTTCTAAAGAGATATAAAGGAATGGCATGTAGTGCAGCTGACATAGCATATGATCAACCAGGATTGTTGTTCCTTATCAGACCGAGAGGGTACATGTGTTTATAAGTGTTATCAATACATCAACAATGTTAGGGTAGCTGGACAGAGTCCATGCGATGCTATGCAATACAAGCATCATTATTTCATTCTCACGAAATGAAAAGTACCTTCTAAGATATGTTCTCCCCAGTTGGTCCTTTATACTGCCATCAAAGGGTAGCGTTAGGGTGAAGATGTCTCCTCGTGGTGGATTTCCTAACGTTTTAGACGCCATTATGGCGTTTTTAAGGTCTGGCTAGAAGCTGCGCTTCTCGTGGGGGAGAGGCGTCATGACGTCAGTGCGCTGTAGCGACGCCGGTCTGAAGGACCCGCGTGCGCATGCGCATCGCGTCATTGAGGTACGTCTGTCACAATAGTGCGCAGGCGCATCCACGCTCCAACCCCCTATATGGGCGCCCTGCTCTGACAGCTTGGAATTAGCTGTCAGTATGTAGCATGCCAGGTTTATGGCTCATGCCTCCACTCGATAGGTGGCTATGGGTGGAGACCCGCCCCTAAGGGCGTTCCCACACCCCGCCACCGGAATCAGTGGGAACACAGCCAGCCTGGCCCCCAGATGAACCGTAGCCACCATAGGGCCATATAGGGAGGCGCCCGATTAGGTGCTTCCCAAGGCAAGGGACCCCCAGCCTGAACTGGAAGTAGTATTTCGGCAAGGGGATCAGCATGTGGTTGCTTAGCAGCAACAGACAACACACAATGTTGGAAAGGATGGTAAGCAATAGGTTGCTTAGCAACAGCAAGCCCATACAAAATGTCACGTATAAGCTTTGTGTACATTGGCAATGGTAAATTTTACACGTTTATAGAGATAAATCATACATACATATGAAGATATCGCTAACGAATTCACCCAGTGTCATTAATACCAATGGGGTATCATTGCAAGTTAAGATTAGCTGTTGGTGCAAATTTTGATTGGATTTAAAGGAAACATTTGAAGCTGACAGCTTCATTTAAGCCAGGTGGATTTGTGGCTTTCAGGTTATATATCCATCTGGACTCAAGTTGTAACAGTTTCCTGTTCACGTTGCCCCCCTAATGGTCTCCGGTATGTGGGCCAGGGCAAAAAAACTAATAGAGTCGGTGGCCTGATTGTGGCATGTGGTCACATGTCTGGCCACCGGTTTTGAGGATTTTTTTGTAATGTCATGAATATGATCGCGGATGCGGAAACGAAACTCCCTTTTGGTTTTTTCTATGTAATAGGAGCCACATATGCATGTCATGCAGTATATTATACCGGTAGTTCTACAGTCTACTCTGTGTTTGGGACTGGGTTTTTGTCCGTTCGGGAGGGTATGTATTCTTCCCTCTTGGATCCATTTACATTGATTACACTTTATACATCTGAATGTGCCAGGGGTAACCGTCTCCTGAATTTTGTTGGGGGTAAAATGACTGTGTACCAGATAATCGCGTATAGATTTCGCTTTTCGATAAGTAATTGCTGGTTGGTTGGGGATGAAGTTGCTTATTAGTGTGTCCGAAGTCAACAGGTACCAGTATTTCTGAAGTAAGTCTCTAATTTCTGTATGTTGTTCGGAATAAGTTAAGATTAAACGAGTAATGGGGGGTCCTTCTGCTTTGTGTTTTTTTCTGAGGATAGATAGGAGTATTTCTATCTACCTGTTTGACCCTTTGGTAAGTTTTCTTAAGTAGCTTGTTACTATAGCCTCGATCCCTCAAACGTTGCCGGAGCACATCGGCCTGTGCCCTACATTCAGAGTCAGACGAGCAGTTTCGCCTGACCCTTAAGTACTGGCCATACGGAATGGAAGAATTGTATCCATCAATTCCCCCCCCCCCTTGTATTTGGGGGATGAATTGTGTGTTTGAGCCTGTGTGATGCTCATTGTTTACATGTATTTCACTTGATGTTTTTTATATACACTGGTTTTTAACCTACTTTTGAATTAAAATCATGTACTTTTTTAAATACCAAATGATGCTGACTATTGATACCTTTGGTCTTATATATTAAGGTACCCTAAAAGCCTCTAAAAAACTGTTCCCCCAACCCAAGGACATTTTATTAAATGCCTTATGATTCTCTGCTCCCCTTCTCCCATTTCTATTCTTTATGTGTAAGCTTTTCTTGTAGACCTTGGCCTCTATAACTGTAAGCCTTGATTCAGGGTTGAGTCAGGCCCCTCTTCCCCAACAAATAATACAACACATTTGCAAAATAATTTTTCTCCTGCAAAGCATGAGTTCTCAGTTAGGTAATTGTAGACTATAGCTTTTTTAAAGCTTTTTCTTTAATTAAAAGTAAATCTTTTAATACTTGCCACATATGCAATAGTCAAATACAATTGCTGTTTCATACATTAAAATGTTAAAAAGGAAAGTCACACGGATTGCCAATAAAAGTTATGCATGAAGAACTGCTTTATGCTTGGCTAATGTGATGATTCTAAAGAGCACCAAGGCCACCAGCTACTGAGAGATAGCCAAATGAAAAAAGCCCTCTGCAAAAGGACAGTGTTGTCAATTACAAATTAATTAGCTAGTTACTAAATTATTTTACATTTGATGACCATGCAGTGCATGGAACTCATTTGTTGAATTAGGAACTCCTTCTGAGCCCTTTAATTATATGGATTAATTCACTCTTATTAATTTTAAAGGTGAGAAGAGCTGCTGAGCCAAGATCTGTTCTGTGCTGCCTGTGTGTTTTTCTGCCTGTATACTTTACAGCATAGAGAGCTTACATTAAGCATCTGACAGCTGGGCTGTATTAATCCACTAAAATCTCACAAGAAATTGCCTTCACTGATAGGTAACAATTTACAAAGGTAGGGTGTGTAATATATATATGACAAATAGCTCTAAAGTCCCAAATACAGATTTTATTTATTTGTAAATGTGCTTCTATTTCTTTAGTGGAGATGACAATAAGTGAAATGTTTAAAAATGTTACTGCTATATAGTGGAAGAAACAGTCCTCCTGAAATTGCCTGCCCGATATTGCATATAGTGTGTGAAGGCCCTTGTCAAGTATTGAAAAAGTCATCATGTTAACCTTGTGGGCGAGCACCGACAAAGTGCAACATTTGGCTTTACCTGGGAGGCTATGGTTCTCAGGCATCTGACCTTATTAATGAGCACTCATTTTCTATGCCTGGATAGGCTTTGTCCCTTCCTTAAAAAGAAATATATATATATATATTTATATATATATATATATATATATTTATTTATTACATGCTCCACACTCCTTATGTTTTAAACATTCTATATGTGAAAAGTTCTTTAGAGGGGGGTATTTCAGGGGGCATTCTTAACCTGTGTTTGAATGGGGAGGGGGGGGCTTCGAAAATGTCCCTAAATAGAAAAGGGGGTCCCTGCAAGAAAAGTTTGGGAACCACTGGTGTAATGGATGGATGCTTAGAGGGGACCCTCTAAGTAACTGGTGGTAAAAGGGGCCTGTCCCAAGTAAAACATAATAACTTTTTAAATGGTGGTCATCAATTGCAGCCCTTATGTTGCTTTCAAAGCAGGCGTGCTGTTTTTTTTAAAGGCAGGTTAAGAATTCAGTATGCACGTTCTGGGGGGTGGGTCTTTGATTTGTGATAGAATGGTTAGTTATGACAAAGAGGGTAATGGGTGTCAGCTCACAAAGAAACACGCCATGTTGTGTAATGGAAAAGTCCTAATTTGCCATTTAGTTTAGTTACTTTTCTGTAGCTTCAGCGTCCCAATTGTATTATTTATTTTAAGTGACATAGCTGTGGTGCTTCCCCTTTAGTAAACAATTTCATGCCCGGTTTGTTTTAAACAACTTTTCAAATTTTGAACGTCTGCATTTGTGTTGTCAATTTGTTGGCCATGCTATATTAATTTAATAGACAGCTGACACGGCACTGTTTTATCTACTTGGCAAAGGTACAATGCTGGTCAACTATGTATTGCACCTTTCTAAATGCAAGGTAAGAATTCTGCCAGTTCTAATCTTGGCCAAGACTCCATCTCTATAGAGTTTGTGTGTTTTTGTTGTGTGCCCCTTTCCTCCAGTTCTTTTTCGACACTTTATTCCAAAACATACTGAAATGTTAATTATATTTTTCCAAAATATTTTTAGGTATTGGGATAGT
Organism: Ptychadena robeensis; assembly: GCA_036250615.1. Taxonomy (NCBI): domain Eukaryota; kingdom Metazoa; phylum Chordata; class Amphibia; order Anura; family Ptychadenidae; genus Ptychadena; species Ptychadena robeensis. The sequence continues at coordinate 150,946,618 of CM070032.1, forward strand.
TATATAATTTTTATGTCTAAACTTTTTAATGCTCTACCAAAGGTGAGTTGAGGATTCATAACTATTACACCCTTATGCTTCCTATCTAGTTTTTCTTCTACAGTGACAACTTTTATACATTGTACATTTACTGTGGAGCCTGTGCTATTTTATCCAACTAACCTATTGCCTCTACCCGAGGAGCCTGGTGTTCTTGTGCATTTGATTATACGGCACCGATTGTCAAATAAAGTATTCCTAGTATGTGAATTGGAATTGAAAAGTGATTGAAAGGAGGGTAAAAATCGTAATGTATATTCCCTGTCCCATCATACTTTCATTCAGTCACATGGACTGCACACTGCCCATTTCCCTTTGCCTAAATGAAAGGAATTATTTATCACTTAGATTTTCTACTTCATTTGTCCTGCCTTTCTCTAGCCTTTTGCAATACTTTCTGTGGAATGCAGAATTGTCAATGTTAAATTTAAATATATATATATATACAGTATATATATATATATATATATATACAGTGCTGCTTGAAAGTATGTGAACCCTCCAGACA
>CM070032.1:150952799-150964898 GCA_036250615.1 Ptychadena robeensis
TAATAAAAGTATTCCTCAAAAATACCACTTGCCTAATAATTCTGCACTCCCTGTAGTTGTGACGTCACTTTCGGGGAAAATTTATTTTAAGGGCCCTTTCACACTATATGCGTTTTTTAAAGGCCTTCGTTTTTTACATTACATCTGCTTTTGTGTTTTGCATTTGCGTTTTTTAACAAATCAATGGAAAATGCATGAAAAATGTATCAAAAATGCATACAGCAGGGAGTTTTAAAAAAGGCATGCAGAAACGCTGCATTTCAAAAAAACGCACATGCAGTGTGAATGGTGACCTTGGTTGTCTATGTAAAGACGCGTGCAGTAAAAAAACGCGTGTGGTAAAAAAACATGCACGTTTTTTAAACACAAAGCATATAGTGTGAAAGGGCCCTAATGACTGTATGTGTGTAGGAGTTGGGGGACCTGACATTGATTTTCAACGTTTTCCTTCCTTTTTTCAGGACTAAGAAAGTTGAGAAAGTTAGTAGTAAAATATATATATATGGGCAGCTCAAAATCAAGTGGAATAAAAGGATCTGCAATAGTAAACTTTAAAATTTGAAAAAAATTACAACCATCATTTGTAGTCATGGCATATGTCTGCTAGTGGTCTGCACAGTGTACAAGAGAACCTGGGGTCACCTTTCCTAACCACCTTGTCTCTCTGTACTTCTGCCGCTAATAAGAGGAAGGAAAAATAAAGTATTATTTCATAAACAAATCTCAAAATGTTTGCCTCGCACAATTCAATTAATTTCAAGCAACATGGATGCTCTTGAAACTCTTGCCTGTAGAATTTTAAGTAGAAACTTTAAAGGCTGTCTGGCAGAGACAGATTTTGCCTTGTTATCAGCATGAGAACATAAATAATTTATCCTGTTCAAAGCTTTTTTTTGTGATTACATATGACCACACTTTTGATATCTGTCTTAAGAACTAAATAATGAAACCAAATAGAAATTAGCAATTGTGTCTGGCTTTAAAGAAAAAAAAATTATTAAATGATGTAAGCAAAAGGAAAACTTAGCTAAAACTAAGCATGTCGCATGCATGCAGACCAAAGTAAGAGACACAATGGACTGGCAATTGTTAGCTAAATAGACTGCTGTTACATCTTAGGTTGCAGTGACTGAAATATACAGCGGTACAGTTGTAGTAGAATCAGCGAGATAATGGAGACAGATATTATCAGGGCACAGCAAAATGAAAAGAAAAAAGGGTTAGTACAGCAAGTATTTTCATTGCATCCGTGTGCTAATGCGTCAACTATTAGTATTCACAAGAAGACTTTTTCCATTTCTTAGCACAAATTTTTGTTTCTTTCTGAAAGCATAGGTACGCAGCGAACTTTCAGAGCTCTAGAGTTCTCTGCAAGTAACAGCTTAACAGTCCCACTGGGTTTAGAAGCAGGAAGTGGCCAGCACCCCAGCTGTGTGACAGCATCCTGCAGAAAGTAAGATTGTCCCACCGCTATAGAAAAGTGCAAATCACACCAAAATGTGTGATGTTTGTCCTTATGAAAGTTGACAGCTCCATATGTTTCATCCAAAAAAAAAAAAAGGATTGGATAATGACAGTACAAATTCAACGGTGTATAGCACATACTGGGAAAATGTTCAAGTTTGAATTTAAAATGGTTAGAAAACTTTAAATGAATAGATCACAATTTAAATCTGTTATGAAACCGTATTAGCATGTCTATAACCTAAACTGTACATGTTGGGGGATTACTGACTGCTAGTAGCATCTCATTTGTGTTGGTTTTATACATATTATGCGGTACTGCACCACAGCCATGCAATGGTGTGCTTTACAATTGTGAGATGTGCTATATCCGTTTCATGAGTTTTGTAAACCAGTAAAATGACTAGGATTATTGGGCACAGATTATCTCATTTCTGCATGATAATATGGGATCTCTAGTGGTACTTGACCCAAAATACCGTTTGTTGGGAAATTTTGAGCTTGGGGTAAACAAGGCAGAGACCTAATTTTTACACACTGCATTGTATCATAAGTTGCACGATTGTGGTATAGCCCATGACTCCCACTCACAATGTTATTGTCTGCTCCTTTTCTGAAATGCATTTATATGAATAAAACATAGAAAACAATAAACATAGGGTACATGGACGTCCCTGGCGGGCTTGTGTTCTGATGATATGTTGTTGCTCTTCCTTCCTTACTGTAAACCTATCTTTTTTGTTTTGGTCTTTTCCACATTCCAGGTGGAAATGGGACTCTGTATACGATAATGCTGCCGTGTGTTGTATTGTTGCATACTTCATGATACCATATATCAGTGATGGTGAACCTTATAGAGACCGGGTGCCCAAACTGAATTACTGAATTTATTTATCTTGAAGTGCCAGCATGGCAATGTAAACCCTTAATCACACACACACACACAAATGATATACACACATGAAACATGTAAACAAACAACTATTTTTTTTTTTTATAAGAGGGGAGGGTATGGGGCGCTGTGTGCAATCAGTAGAGAGTGGAAGAGAACTGACAACATTGAGAGCTTATAGACTGCAGTTTTCTCCTCTGTGCTGCATGTCCACAGAGAGGGCTCCGAGTGCCACCTCTGGCACGCGTGCCATAGGTTCGCCATCACTGCCATATATGTTGTATTCATTGAGAGTGATCATCGCATTGCATCTTTGCATTTACATTTTGGGGGGTTTTATTTTCTATTCCTCTTTTTTTAATTATTGTACCGCTGCTTTGACTATAAAAAGTTTTCTTTTACTTGAACAATACATTTCACTGTTAGCAAGTAAAGAAAAAGCAAGCAAAATGAAATGGGATCCGAATGTGATTTTTTTCTGCTGAAAACATGAATGTGGTAAATTCTGTGGTGAATATTTATTACCTGCAGTAGTTGAGAAACCAATGTCATACCGAGAGATGGTCAAACTTTTTGTTTTTCATTTTGACTACCTAAGATGTGAGTTAAATGCAAAGCCCCTGAACATGGTATCAGGATCATAACTGAAATTATTTATGTAACATTTAACTTAATTTATGCAAAAACTACATAACTATGTACTAAAGCAATAATTTCTTTTTTATAATGTTCCTACTTCTCCAGCAATTTTGGTGATGATACCTGGTCAGGACAGAGGGCCAGAAGTATAGTATTCATAATAAAAACATACTGAGGCTTACATGCAATATATTGGCTGTCTATTTCTAAAAACATATCAAATTCCACGCCATTTTACACCAAACTGTTTTCATTTAATATCTATAAATGTAATACTCGCAGCCTTTAAATTGGCCCTTGAGAAACACCAGACAGTATTGTTGTCTATTGCAAAATCGAGGTTAAAACATTCATATTTCATTCGGACAGCAAGGTTAAAATCTTTAACTGGAAATTCAAAGTGCTGATATATTAGCATGTGTCCTAAAACATCTGTCTTCTGTATTATTCATAATGTGGTCTTTTGTACTGAAGTTAAAAGGTTTCCCTAATATGAATTTTTAGTCTTTAAATAAGAGTATATGAACAAAGACGTTCAATGTGATCATTGAGAATTCGCTGTGTAGCTGCTGCATCATCTTTGTAGGTTGAACAGAATGCGGCTGAAATTATCTCTAACAATAAACAGCAAACGATAAAGCTATTATTTCACATAGTAGCATCAAGTTACCATTGGCACTTTCTACTCTCCTGGGTTGTAACACATTCTGAGAATTATGCTGGCACTTGGCAGTAAATATATAATTATCTTCTAGGGCTGTTAGAATAATTCACAAAGGTTAAAAAGCACATAGACATCAACTAGAAATCATGTGTCACTTATCTTACTATAGTAAGACATTCTGTTGATTATACAATATTTCTTTTTTTTTTATTATAGAGCCCATGCTCTTATCTTTGTATATCAGCATTATCTATCTCTGTGAAGTTGGATGGGGTCAGTCCTATGCTTTTAATTCAGTTACATCTGAAGATTGATACAATGAAATAAGCAGTAATGCAGGAGCACCAGAGTAGTTCATGGTCATGTGACAGGTCACTGTTAAGACATGTAAAAGAATCAATATAATAGGTCTGATCTATGTACTAGTTGTGTACTAGTCCACATTACAACATGAGATCAGACACAAGGGTGTATAAGCGCAGCAAAAGTTTTTCCAGCAGTCCACTAGGCACTAAGCAAAGATAAAGCAATGTTAATTACTGCAATATACTTCCCTACACACCAAAAGTATGATTACATATAAAATGTATCCTCACATACAGTATAAATTTTTTTTCTTCTGCAAGACCAAATTGTATTTTGACAGCTTGTATTTTTTAAGTACCTTTTTCAGCTTGTCATTGAGGTTTGTCCCACATCTCAATATGAAATGCATGTCTTTCTTCTTCTGTATTTTTCTGCTTGTTTGTGAGTATTGATTTAAGTCTAAATGCCTTTTTCTGCCTCCTAGTGTTGTAAATTATTAATTCAACCTGATTCCAGATACAAGGTTGAAAGAGTCATTTTCAACATAGGTGGCAGAATGGGTCATAGATACAGGAGACTCAACAGCTGGAATCAGGAGTAGTAAGTATGTGATCTTCCTACCAGTAAGGCCCTTATTGAAAACAAAATATAAGCCCCCTCCATAATTCAAGCCAAACATGCTTTCCTCTTTCATCTGGTTAGAATCGAAAAGCTGGTTTATACTTAAATAATGTTACAGTCGAGCCCATAATTATTTATACCCCTGGCAAATTTTGACTTTAATTTACTTTTATTTAACGAGCAAGTTATTTTTTGATGGTAAATGACATAGGTGTCTTCCAAAAGATAATATGACGATGTACAAGAGGCATTTTTCAGCATGACAATATCCCAAAACACAAAGCAAAAGTGGTACGACAATGGTTAGCAGACAACAACATTAACTTTTTGGAGTTGCCCAGCCAGAGTCCTGACTTAAACCCAATTGAGAATCTGTGGAGGAAGCTAAAGATCAGAATGATGGCAAGAAGACTCTCTAACCTGAAGCTCATTGCTAAAGATGAATGGGCAAAAATGTGTGGAGACATGCAGGGAGCTGGTCTGCAATTATAGGAAACATTTGATTGCTGTAATAGCCAATAAAGGCTTTTCTATTTATTATTGAGAAGTGTATGAATAATTTTGGACATGACACTTTTTGCTCACATGTAAATAAAAACCCACAATAATGGGGTTTTTTCCCACAATAATGCCTCTTGTACATCATCTTATTATCTTTTGGGAGACACCTATGTCATTTCCTGTCAAAAAATTACTTGCTGGTTGAATAAAAGTAACTTTAAGTCAAAGTTTGCCACGGGTATGAATAATTATGGGCTCGGCTGTATACGTAAGTAAATATAGTATATTATTAAACAAGGCTTTGGGTGAGAGCTGCATTGTGTTGTGTAGTATAGGTTATTTTTACCTCTATAGATTTCTACATAAGGTACACTACATTAACTTTAAAAGTGCAGCTTTCCTACTGCATTTAGTCCATCCACTATACAATATGCAAAAGAGGCACACCCAAAAGAGGTACACCCAAAAGAGGTACATTTCCCATAAATGTTACACCCATATTCATATTCTTCTGCCACACAGACAGATAGTAGATTAAATGAATACCCAACTGTAAAGAAATAAATGTTAGATTTTCTTAACTTTATTCATTTTAATTAAATTCTTTACTTTAGCTGGAGTTAGGCTTGACAATGAAGGTTTCAGAGTTTGGGAGACTTAAGTCATGTCTCTTTTGGTGTGGTAAGATAGTTGTAGCTACATGTTGGCAGATAAGTCAAAGAATGCCATCCACAGAACCAAGTCTCTCAGTACACCTACATATCTTCAGTCAGCCTACAAAACATGTTAGCTTCCAGATTTTTGTTGACTATTTCAAATTTTCAAATGACATGCTATGCTGTTTGTAAAATACAATGTGTTATATTTTATGTTATCGTAAAATGGAAAATAATGCCCAGTTTATGCTGAATTTCTTATTCAAAGTTTGTCATTGCACCCTGGAGTGGAACAAAACCGGAGCAGTTTACAAGAGTTTGATGACAGTCTGATTGCCGCCTGGCAGGTATTTTGGTTTTAAGGAGCAGAACGGAGGCCGCTTTTCATAATAAATAGCAGCATCCTTGGGATTTCTTTGTCAGCATTTTTTTACTCTGGCTAAACTTTGAGTTACAGAACTATTGGTATTTAGAAGCCTAAATACAAGTGATGCACAAAACTGGAACAGAAATGTCTCTTAACCTTAAGCACCCCATTCTTGCGACTCAGATAAGACTTGTCAGTTTGTTTTGATATTTTTCTTATACAGTAATTGCTTGTCATATGATTATTGAATTCAGAAGTGTACTTTGAAAGACATATTGAATACACTCGCTTAATGCAGGCATACGTGAAATCTTTTTTTGTGTTGAGTGAGAGTTATATATTAAAAGCTAAATGAATACATAACCAACCTTTTTGAATGTAGACCCTCTGCACCTTTTCCTTAACTGTAAATATTGTACCCCAAAACTACAGCAAGGGGGCAAAGGACTTCATTGACTCTGGGCTCAAAAACTGGTGGAAAACTATTTAAAAGGTGCAGACTTTAAAAAGCCACATAAATGTGCAGCAGGCAAAGTCCTTTAGAAGCTTAAGAAATAGTTTGTGACGCATATTAATAATGGTTTCCTGAAAACATAGTTACTCCACTCTTGTATTCAAATCAATTTGCAGACATTTCCAACCAGTGCAGGAGTGGGTTTGGTGGTTTACTATATATGTCCCATCCCTATATACAGTAGTTCTATCTATGACATAGGTGTCAAACTGAGCAAATATTTTTTGCTGAGCACCCATACCCAGTTGCACTTACCAGTCCTCTGTCCTCCCACTTTGGTAGTACAGAACTACGAGTCTTGGCTGCTCAACATTCCATTCCAGTGACATCCTGAGAATTCTGGGATCCATAGTCCTCTACTCTCAGAATTGGAGCACAGGGGCACGAGTGCAGCTGGAGAGAGGGCTACCAGGATGGGTCTGGGGGAAGGCAAAGTACACAAACTATAATCACAGGGATAGGGGCACATATAAACTACACACACACACAAAACATACAGGGATAGGGGGATACATGGACTACAACTGTGGTTCCCAAACTGGGGGGTGATGGGCCTTATTTTTAACCTGTATTTGAAGAGGGAGGGGGGGCTCCATAATGTTTCTTAATAGAAAAGTGGGGCCCTGCAAGAAAAGTTTGGGAACCACTGGACTACACACACTTTATGTACTGTATGTACATTTGATTTGTAGCCCTGTTTGCTGCCCCTATGCCATTGTGTACAGTGTGTGTGTAGTCCAGGGATGTCAAACTCTGGCCCATGGGCCAAAAAGTGCCTGGCAGTAAAATCATATATTTAAATAAATATGAAGTTTGGCCCTTGTATGACTTTTTTAAATTAAGCCCCTGTATATTTAATCTTGTTGAAAGCTTAAGTGCAGGTAGATTGTAAATGTAAGAATGGACAAAGCTTTCTAAAGTTAGATATCATAGAATTTGTTCAAGCATACACTATGCAGCCCTCACTTGGATATTTGGCTATATTTTGGGTAAAACCGCTCACACATATTCATCAATCAAATTCATCAATATCACAATTACATTTCTACTAAAACACTCTTCAGCAAAATGTCAGGGTAACCATTTATTCTTTTACAAACCTAATAAGTAGGGCAACAATCAGTACCCCGCTTTAAAGACAAAATTGCTTTTTTAAACTGACAATTCCATTATTTATATATGAATCCCATAAAGATTTAGGGTTTAAATTAATAAAGAAATGAAGGAGAACTATGAAGGAGAAAAAGTATGACTTATTTAGAGACATCTAGATCTTCAAAACCTCATCCATCTCACCATGAAATGTCAAAACTTTATTTTGTTTTGTCTGAACAAACTTTATTAACTAAACTTTGAGATAAACCATTCTGTAATCTCCCAGTCTTTGTAAGAAGATTAGAGATAAGGAGAAACACTATATGCTGTATGTATTTTCTCTGGGAAAATATATGTAAGGAGTACAGAACAAAGTCAAAAAACAGTTTGTTGTGCTAATTATAAATTTAACCTTGTTTTCCCATAGGAGACTGGGATTGAAGTTTTCAGCAAACAGCATGTCTGTATCAGCAGGCTTTGTAATTATCCAAATAAAATGATATGCAGTTTGGTGTTTTGCAGACACATACTAATAATGATATTATTAATAATTAATATAATGATGATGATGATGATGGTGTAGATGTTCAGCAGTCTAGATGGTGTCATATCCGGATGACTTCATCTTTATTATAGAAAGTAGATTAGTGGTTCAGGCTCTGTTTGGATTAGCTAAAGAATTGGGTTTGTGGCAGCGGAGAAATATGTTCTCGCCTTAAAAAAAATTTAATAAAAAAGCCATGCCAGTGTTTATCATTAATGAGCAGCAAACATTGTTTTGTGACCTTTTGTAGGAACCTGCTTAAAATGATACACGACTAAAATTAAAGTTAAAGCAATGCTGAAACACATGTATCAAAGCAAATAGAATAAAACGGTTAGCAACAAAAGCTTTGTGCTAAAGGTATTTTATTTTGGAAGGTCAGGAATTGCTTTTTTATGGCTAATGCATTTCTATTGCCTAATAATTTTAGATATTAGACTTGTTTCTTTTTGCTTTGTAAAACAATGTTCCATACATTGGAGCCATTTATTGTCATTGGCACTCTAATGTATTATTCAGCGCCGTGTATGCTTTCCCAGCGGACTCCAAACTATGGGAATTCCCTAACAATAATTATACAAATTATAAAAGGAAATCTGGGTTTTATGAACTTTGTGTATTAACATGCTCTAAAACAAACTCCTCTTCTGGATTTGTTTCATATAGTTAGCCCACAAGGTTTTATGGTCCTGATTTATTCCTGCAGAATCCATACCTGAATATCCCTAAGGCATGATTATCATTTTCAGATATGCTGAAAAAAACGTAAAAAAAAACTTAAAGATACCTTGGGAAGGCTTGAGGTGGACCTGGTGGGACTATTGCATTTGACCTATAGATCTGGTTGTCTATTTTGTTTATGCAGGAAAGATGTGGAGATTTTATTGTTGTAGTTTGCTTACTTAGAAACAGGGATATTTGGTAGTGGTATCATTATCTTCTTTATACAAACTGCTTTTAGCTGAGTGTGTGGGTGGATTAATGTTATATATGAAATATGTGTCATAAAAGAAAGGAGGGTTACTTTACTTTTTACTGTTCAATGGATTTTTTTATTTGGGGCATACAGCTTGTTTTGTTATTGACAACATTGCAATAACGATTTTATGCAAAAATAATAATCTATAGTGAAGCATTTGAAACATATTAATGCAATTCATTTTTACATGCACAAAGAATTTCATTTGTGTGACCGCATATTAGTGTATCATCACATATTTGTCCGACAAAGTGTTCCACCTATTGCCTTCTACCGTGTTTTTGTACCATAAAAAGCACTTTTTCACCCCCAAAATTGGGGGCAAAAAGTGCCTACATCTTTTGGTCCGAATGTGCAACCCCCTGCGGCCACTCGGCCGCCGGTGGTCGCACCTTGGCTTCCCGTGAGCTCTCCCGGCACGGAGATTTGCCGGGGATGTGGAGGAGCTGTCAGATGTGAGATACTGGTCCGTGTGCGGCTCTCCCATCTGAACTGTGTAATTGCCTATGCCAAATTAAAGCTTCAGTGCTCATTCACACTATCTACCCATTGTGCACTTACATGATACGCATGTTTTTCATAGGAATCCTGTAAAACATTCAGAATGCCATGTGTTGTGCTTTGTGTTATAACACTTTCTGCATGCATTTTGGGTGTTCATTACCAGTTCCAATTAAGTTATCCATTATGTTTAAAATAAATGCAAGGTCAATTGTCTATTTCGATTTTTTGTTTTTTCAGCTTAAATGTAGTAGAGTGTTGTACCTTGTGAGCTATCAAAGAGTTTGGAGTTCAAGTGATCCCCTTTATTGGCTAACTGAAGTAATTGAAAAAGCAAAAATGCAGGGTGTCTCACATGTCTTCTTCAGGCCTAAAGAAGGGATCTGAGACATCCTGCATGCTTGCTTTTTCAATTACTTCAGTTAGCCAATAAAGGGGATCACTTAAACTCAATATGATCTGCATTCAGTTTAAATGGAAATCTTTAGAGCATTGTACATCTTTGCATGACTGTATACATTGAGAGACCTTGTAAACATTTTTCACGTGCAAGATCTAGATCCCTTCTAGACTCGCTGACTTGCCCTGAACTATCATGTCCTAAACATCAAAACAAATGTGTTAAAATAATTATTTTTCAAAACATATGTTTTAATGTGTATGGCTCACCTAACATCCATAGGTCATCTCTGGACATTCTTTTACATGCTTACAAAATAAACAAAAACTTTGAAAAATATAAAGCACAATTAAAAACAACAATACCTATGAAATTAGTTTATTCTTTAGCGGCTTTCTTGTGGAAATAATATATTTCTCAGCTTGAACAGTTCCACAAAAATGTTTGGAGGCAACAAGCTAAAGTTACCTGTTTAAAAAATATGCAAAATGCTTTAGGACAATTAATGTTGTAATGATAACAACACACTAATTAAAAGTGCAAGGAACAAAGAACTTTGCTGTAATTGGAGAGTATCATGAAAATTATTGAAAAATTGAAAAAAGTAGGTTCTAGGCCATTATATTTTGAACATTTGCTGTTACCAAAAGGAATAATATTGACCTTTTTAATTCTTTTGAATGAATCAAACACAACATTTAGAGGAAGATAAGGACACAGTAGTACAGTTGGGTGTGAGACTGCGCTACAACATTCCTTTAGCTAGTAATAATTCTATAACCCAAAAGGTTTTAGTTTTGAATTGTATAAATATAAGTAACATCCATATTAGCAAATCCCATTATTGTTTTGAAAGTGCACCTCAATTATAATTCTGCTCACATAACATATAGCCTTGACAAAGAACACATGTTGTCTTGACGTTTCACTGTTTTCAGCCACCAGATCCTGCCAGGGACATTTGCAGTGACCATACAGTGACCATTAAGGGAACATACAGATCACAGCATAAGAACTAAATAGAAAGGATGTATTTCTGAATCCTCAATAATAAAATTATTTACATAAACCTGCTCCCATTTCCTATACATACAAAAGAACAAAAAAATTGCCTCATGGGAATTTAGTTGGAACAGTGACACCAAACACGTAAATCCAAAAAATTCCTATACAAAAAAACAAAAAAAAAAGTACTATCCCCTTTTAGGCCCACCACTTTTTTTGTGGGAATACCATCCATATTTGTAATCTTTAAACCTCCTTCACTCCCTATATACCTCACATGGACCCTGACCCTTTATACCTCCCAAGCTCTTTTTCCAAAGGCTTTGCTGTGGTGCTAACCATGGCACAATAAATCTATCTGTTGTGAAAAGCCAGAAGAAATGAGCAATTACTACACATGGACATACTGGCTTGATGGAATCAGATCATGTTAAAATGTACCTCCTGTTGTCCAGAAATGTCTAAATAGCTATGCCGCTCTAATGCTAAGTCCTCGACAGAGTTTTTGTTCTTTTCAAAATGAAAAAAAAATTGGATGTGATTATGAGCTGTAAGGTTTTGCATTTATGCTGCTTCTGTGTGTATATTGATTTAATTATATTTTTAGAACCATACCAAGTATTTGTCACTTTTTAAGAAAGAAACCTCATTTAAACTGTAACCAAGATATATGAAATAACCCCCCCCCCCCCCCGGCAGTATTCCTGAGTAAATTGTCAATGCCAATGCCCTCTGTGTCCTCCAGCTATGCCTGCCTGTCTTGTGTGTCCCCTGGCCTTGCATTACAGGCGTCATTGATCATATCACCCATGGTGTTATATGGTGTTATCGGGTTATGCCCACCCAGCATTGGTAACCCCAGATTCAATTATGTACTATTGATGACACCACAGATACAGGGAGTGCAGAATTATTAGGCAAGTGGTATTTTTGAGGAATACTTTTATTATT
>CM070032.1:150964998-150989159 GCA_036250615.1 Ptychadena robeensis
GAGGATGATGTGGTCAAAATACTCATTTGCCTAATAATTCTGCACTCCCTGTATATGCTGTGACACACTTGGGGTGCAGGATAATTAACTAATTAACATTGTAAATGTTTACCGTACCACTGTACAGAAGAAAAACATACCATGGGAGAGGGATCAGCTGCAACCAAGAATTTTATTAGTTTGCCCCCAGAAGCCTAATAAATGAAGTTAGAACATATTTGCTTAGAGCAAAGCTTGACTTATAGTCAACTTAGTTCTTAATCTCACCTTTAATTCTTTCTACTTAATGCTGCAACTGTAAAGCCAGTTTCACACAGTTGATCAGGAACTGCTTGCTTGCAGGTCATTGAAGGGGCTGCGATGCTTCACAACTACCCTGTGTTTATACTTAGTGATAATGTTGGAGAGGTTGGTCAATGATTGACATCTGCCTACCACCTGTAAAGATCGTATTGTCAACTATTGCACTATTGAGTGTCAGAGTGATTTAAGCCTAAATAAAAAATACTTGTTATCTTGGATTTATGGGCAGAACAATGACAAACCTTAGTAAATGGTGAGTTCAAACTTGCAGTGTACTGCAGTTCCTCCTGAAAGTTGCCTCTTCCTTCCCCCCTGTAAGCTATGATGTGCAGGGATTTCAACAAATTGAAATTGTGTCAAATAAAGGTACTTACCAGTAAATTCATGGTTACCGACCCACTTTAAGATATCCTCATCTACCAGGAACACATATTTATAATGTGTCATAATGATTTTCATTTTCAGGTCAGATTCTGGCCAATTTAGATCAAAATATATCCAACTAGTGGGGCAGTGGAATTCGGAACATAAAAAAATGTGATATTATAATGATGATTGATCTGGGATGAAACACTGTAATCTCAGTGATACATTTTATTCTGTGAAGTTACATTCCTTCTTGCTGGTATACTTTAGTCTCATCTGTACAGGAGAAGCCCTTGATATTGCACACTGTCTTTAACAGATTGGATTACCATCAGCACACATTGAGCACTGCCTGTAATAACAGTTCTCTCACCTCTTCAGTGTCTTCTGAAGAGCTGTTGCTGATTGCCTGCAACTCTACATTTCTTATGGATAGGAGGAATGTAATCTGACATTAGAAATAGTTCAGGAGAACTATCCTGTATGCAATAAATTGGAAAGGGTAACACTTAAAGGATATGCTATTTGCTGCCAACACAAAATTACTAGTAATGGCATGACACTAGACCAGGCATTGATAGAATAGTGAAGGAAAAAGGTCACAGTAGGGATAAATAAAGGAAAAACACTTGGCTTTTCAGGTTTGTATCCACATTTAATAATTCTTCATCATGCTTTAGAAAACAAATATGAAGACTTGATTATAATCATTAATCTTAAATTAATTTTGTAGCTAATGAAAAAAATGGCACCTGAAACACTTATGAAAGCAATAAACGCTGGTCCTCTGAACATTTTTATTTCCTCTACAGCTACTATACGGGAATAAGCAGGACTGATACACTGGTGCACCTGTTAGAAATATTTGTGCTTTAATTACAACCCATTGATTGTTTATACAGGATGCACAAGAAAATTATATAAATCACCACTATGATAAACTTAGATTCAGTATTTGTCTACAATATTTAAAAAAGCTCCCCATGAGCATGATTCATTTAAAAAACAAAGCAACAATTGTAATGGTTCTAAAGTGATATCAGCAAATTATCATACACCAGTTCAAAAAGATACTTTCTACAAGTTATTAGGCATATCCTTGCTTCCTAGTAGCCAATCTTTTACTATAATAGGCTTTCTCAAGGAGATCTAGCTAAGCTATTTGTGTTGTTCAGTCACCTAACTATAGACATCTCCGGTAGCTTCCTCACAGGGCAAAGTTCATAGATTCACCCACTGGAAGTAGGGTGTGTAGGCACTGTCTCAGGGAGTGGGAGTCGAGGACCACCACTCCATTACCTACACATAGATGCCTCACTTTCAGTGAAATGGGAAAAGGGAGACCTAAGGCTGCACTAAGGGTATTAAAGAACTAATGAAAAGAGAAACAAGATGCTCTATCTATGTAAATGGAAGGATCCAAACTGTTCCACGTACTTCACATCGGCTTTGACAAAAGATGGGTTAATTATTGCTCCCAGTATCCCTACCTCCAATGGGTAAAAACCTTTCTTACCCATCTACACCATAAATGTGCCATTGTCTGTGCTCCCATTGGATCTTCCACAATTTTCTATCCTAACAGAAGACTAACCCCATGCTTTTTGCAAAACACAACAAGGAATGTAAAGGTAATCTTTAGTGACAACGGGATGGACTGTATACAGTGCTTTCTTCTTACTAAGGTAGTATTGTGTGCAGAGTATAGAATTCTACAAGTAACCCCACACAAGGAGAGAGCAGCACAGATGTGTCAAAGTAAGAATACAGATGTCTTTTCTATTAATGCTAGCCATACACATGCCGATAAGCGGCCGATTTTTAATCTGACCGACGGGCGTGCGTGCTCGCGCCGTCGGTCAGGTTAAAAATCGGCCGCTAATCGGCATGTGCCCACATGGGGCGACAGATCCCTGTCGCCCCACTTCTCGGCCGGCCAGAGAACGGACATGTCCGATCTTCTCTGGCTGATGGGAGCCGATGAAAGCCGATTCCATAAGCTGCAATGAAGCGGCGTCTTCATTGCAGCTTATGGCCGGCACACAAAGGGTGCCCAGCCGATTGAAGGGGCCCCATAATGCAACGGGATCATCACGTTAGCCTCCCAGAAAGATATCGGGACTAGTCTGCCTGCACACATCGGCGTGTGTATGGCAGGCTTAAGGCATAATATTTGCTTATATCAGAGTTGAGCTTTAAAAGTTGCGTCTTGCACCACTATTCACTCTGGCAAATATTGTAAAATATTGACTCATGGCAATAGATGACTTTACTAGTTAACACTATTGTCAAAGTTGTTAGGCTTTCACTGCATCTCTGTTTCCAAATACATTAAAACGATACTTTTACTTTTTATTACCACTAAAAACTTTAGCAATTGCAGGCTGTACTTCATTGAGAGTACAGTTACTAGCATAAATGTTCTCATGTAATGGCAACTTTTATATTCATGCATCTTAATCAGCAATGTGAGCCCTCTGGCATAGATTGTTTTCATTAAAGAGACCTAATATTACTGCTAAGCACAAAACATATTGAAAGAAAACAGCGGGAGAAACATTTATACACATAGTGTGTAGCTGCTGATCTGCAGGGATATAAAATGCACATAATGTGCTCCTTCAGACTGAAAATATGAAAGGCGCATACAGTAAACTCCAAAATAGCTTTTCAAGTGGTTAAATATCCCATGCAATTTATTGTTTTTTTAATACAATTTCATCTATTTTATAAACTACATTATTGATCAGGAAGTAGATCGGAATTCAAGCTAAATAATATCTTATTGTAGTAAATTGTTTTTCACCTTACCTATTAAAACAGCTTTCCCTGTCAAACTGTGCTATTCTAATATAATGGCTGTGATCAGGGAAGTAGGGTTATCTCTAAACATGTATTTAACAGATCAGCAACAAAACATAAAAGCAACAAACAAAAAGATTGATAAATGAAGGTTGTTACCCAAATCTGCTCAATAAAAGATTGAAAGCTGAACTGTGGAGATAGAGTCTGGCACCCCACTGTAACATTGCTTGTTGAGGTCTATGGGTGCAAGAGAAGACCTTTACTCACCCAGTGGTTCCTTCTATGTCAGAGAGCTCCCTGTTGTCAAGTGATAAAGATTTTCTAAGCAGCAGTAGGAATCATTGATAACATCCCCTTTACGTCATTACTTTTAATGCAATGTCTGTGGCTTATAGAAGAATAAAGTTCTTCTGCCTATTTAGACATTAATTAGCTTAGCTTTTAAGATCTGCACTAGGTTGGGAGACCAGATGCAAAGGTAGCACCATGTTTCCCTGGAGTTCAGCTTTCAGGAATTTTAATTACACTACACTGTTACCTTTGGATGTTAGATCTTTTCAATACAATAACAACCTATTATCTTAGATAATGTTGTCATGTTTCTGTGTGTTGGAAATGTTATATATTATGTGGTGGATTTATCTATCCATAGGTTGCTGTATGCTGCATAATTAATACAATTATTATAAAAAAAACATAATTAATGATATACTATTATGTTGTGTTATACTTCTGCTAGGCAACAATGAGTTTAATTGAATATAAGGGCTTAATCATCTTGAACACCGAATATTCTGTTTTCCAGAAATTAAAGTTATTAGCTATGGGGGGCCAAAGCCAGCAGGTTACAAAAAAACTTGACTTTATTGATAACTTTATTGATAATGGCAGATACTTGGTATGTATCTATGGACCTAATCATGCCCTCAGTCCTGTGTGATGAGATGTTGGACAACTGGAAAGAGGTCTATAATTATTCTAGGACACCTAGAATAGAATGTATAATGGTTTATTGTCTTGACCATCTGTGGCGAATGTCAAATGTTGTTGAGTTCCCTAACTGTTCAGTGTATATCTCTCATATTTGGCTGTTTGTTTAAATTGGTTCTGTTGACTGTATAGAAACTCTCATTACAAGTGTCCCCACGCGTGTATGTCAATAAATGTCTGTACCACCGTTAAGATGAATGTTACTAGTTTGCTGGGTCTTTATAGAGAAAACTGAGAAGAGGACTATACCTGTAAACATTCTGCCATCCCATCCATTAAAGAACATAATTACAATATATCATATCTTTCATCTAGAATTTCAGTGAATTGCAACATAAATTTTGTGAACTTTAAAATGTAAAGGTGGAACGATGAGCTGACCCCACCACGCCAGATAACAAGCATATAGAGATTTTGTATTCAATATCTGTGCCTTTTAATGTGGCAATAGTATAGTTGAATGTTGACATGATATTGTCTATCTGAGCCACTAATTAGATAATTTCATTTAAAATGCATTCATACCTTTGTTAACCCTAAACAATTCCAACAAAAGCTGTTAAAATTGTACCACATAGGGTTCATATTTTAAAACCTGTCTGAGTTAATATATTGATTACCGGAATTCTACTATTCTTTTTTTTTAACCAATACTAGGTGCTTTCTTTCATTATTTATACAAAGTTGTACCATGTACTTGTCAAAAAAAGCTGTCATTTTTTTTATAGTAAGTTTTATTGGCCTTGTTTCCAAAATTTGACTTTATTTTATAGTTGTGAAAATGTAACAAATCATTTTAAGGGATAATAAAATTAGCATCTCGATTTTGAAAGGAAAGACTAGCTGATCTGTGACTTAATATAGTACAAAGTTGTCTGCCTGAGAGGTCTGTACCGGTTGTCATTGCAGCATGAAATGTTACAAAGAGTTTCCCATCAAGTGCAAGGAAGAGTAAAAATGATGTTTTTGCTTGCATGCCATTTGATATCTTAACATTATCTCTTACACTAATTTACGTAAAATAAATATTTGCTTGGCTAAGTTAACAGCCCAAACCAATCCTAATAAGGCAGCAATAAATATATGTTGTACTATGCTACCATTTCCATTTACAATGCATACAGTGGTGGTTTTATGGGCAAAATGGGTAGTTGGTCATGGTTGGTCATCACTCCCCAGTGTGCACGACATGCTCTGCTAAGATTGCCTGCCTGGCTGAAGGTTAAGAGCATAAACAGTGACGCCGGAGTTATGCTGTAAAAAGGTGATGCCCCTCCATTTACATGGAGGCCTATGGTGCTGCCTACCCCTTCCCCTCTCGCGTCACCGGTGACGCGATCGGGGGGGGCAGACCCGGAAGCATTGGCATGTATCCGGTGGACAGGTGAGTATGTCACTAATTAACTTGGGCTGAGTTTTATGATGCATGAAACTCAGCCCAAGTTAACTCGTGGCAATCACCCAGGAGGTTAAAGAGCACTTTTTATGTTTTTGTGATTATGTGGCTATTAAACATCTTTTTCTGTGGTCACTGTGTGACTGTGGTTATTGCATTTTAGCTTTGTTCTACTTTATTTATATTGCAAGAGTATTAAGCTCTGGGCGATGATATTTTAACTTTGGTTCTTTTTTAATGAAACACATATATTTCAGAAATACGTTCAAATAATTATTTTCTTTCTATGAAGAAAGTGAAAATAAAACATCATCCAAATGCTATACCAAAATTAAAATGAATATTCCTTTTTGGTTGTTATATAGCTTACCATAGCAGAATCTGAATACATTACATTATTGCATGTTCAAAGTAGATTCCTTTAGTGTTATTTCACAACAAACATAACATCATGAGATTATAGCCGAACGCCTCCCTTGTGGATTTGATTTATTTCCCTTTAATGTCCGTAGGAGGGAAATTGCATATACAATTAATTATACATAGAGGAAAATTACACAAATTTAATTTGGGCATACATAAACAGAACATGCAGTATTGATGTAGCTCTAAAATGGTTCACTAACTTTCTTGCTTGCTTGCAACAGCTTATTGACGTAATATTTATTTAATATTCTTAATTGTATTCATGTTTTACACATTGATTAGCCTTTCCATCTATATCTAGTATCAACAAAAATATGATCTAAAATGTAATTTCATAATGATTATACATATACTATATTTATGTATAGTGTGTGTATCCCTATATATGTGTGTATTATGTATATGTGTGTGTATGCAGCTTACTTACACTAACTTGTCTACTGTTCTATATTGTCGTGTTGCAGCCATTATATAGTAGACCTTCTTACATGTGTGTCTTCCTTGTGCTGTATCTTCCAGCTGGATTGTAGGTTCTTTTCTGAATAGATTGTTCTGCCACCTAGTTTTTGAATGACTTCTTTAGCCTTATAGTGGATACAATGCTGAATGTATCCCCTTTAGTTAGGGCAAGGGTTCCCAAACTAAGGGGCAAGTAAGTATTCCAAGGGGGCTCAGCTAGGGGGCTGAGGGAGGGCAAGCAGAAAGCCAACCATGGAGGAACAGGCTGCAGACAGTAAGTGGAGTGCATATAATGTGTGTCTGTGTGTGTTGTCTCTATGTAAATGATTAATGTCACTGCATGAGTGTAATGTGTGTGTCTCTTTGTGAATGATGAATGTTTCTGTATGATTGGTGTGTCTCTCTGTCTGAATGATGTCTCTGCATGATGGCAGGAAAACCAAATCAAGTTGTATTTCAAATAAAGATTTAGGGCCCTGTAACACTAGATACTGCAATGGAAACATGGCTAGTGTGAAATGTCCCTCAATCTGAACCCGTGTAGTTTGAATGGGGGGGGGGGGTTCGACAATGTTCCTATGTAGAAAAGGGGGGCCCTGAAAAGTTTGAAAACCCCTGAGTTAGAAAAATAGGAGGAATCTCCATTGCAAACTCCAGGAGGAAGTGCTGGTATAAAGGCAGCACTTGCACAAGAGAACCAGTGCCAAACAAGTTGAGTTGACTGTAAACTGAGCCATCATGGATAAAATTGGTATAAATTAAGTAATATGGTATGAAATTATTTGATTAATGATGGGAATTCAATTATAAAGTTAACATTTCCTCATCATTGTTGAGCTAGATTTTTTCTATTGCCTCTCAATTTGGCTTTATTAATATCTGTTCTTCGTAACACAAAGTTAAAGCAGACTTACCACCGGAAATCTATGTTTTCATGAATGGCACTAGAAGTGCCAATAATAGGAATGCAGGAATGCAGTGAAAAAAAAAAACTTACCTGTAATGACCAATTTATCCCATAGCTCTTCTCACTTCCTGGTTCATTTTAGGCAGAAATAGGCAACACGTCACAGGAAGCAGTGATCTGCTTTGAAAATTCCCATAGAAGATCACTGAATAAAATAAGGACTGTTTGTGTTTCCATTATGAGTAACTGGTTCTGGTACTGGTTGATGAATCACCACTCTATCAGATAGCACACTCCTATAATAATAACTTGCACAAAGTACACTGCTATTCATTTTACTGAGCATAAAGCTATTAATAGCTCCTGAACAGTATTAAAAAATCTATACACTCTCAATAGAGGACAAATGTGTTTGTCTACTGTGATATAGTGTTATGTTCCATCAGTCTATAAAATACCATAAGTAATATGATACTTCCTTGGATAATATTTCTGCCATAATTGGTGATTAGTCATGTCAAAACTTTTAATTAAAAAATAATTATGTCAGCAATCACTATAAATTTTGACACTGCGAATAGTGAAAACAATAAGTCAGATTTATTAATGGGCATTTATGAATTACCGCTCATTATGAGACATATTATGCTATGTATTGTATATTATTTATGATTATTCTAATGTTCTGTGATGAATATTCCATCATCTCCCTCTTATAAAGTTGTTTAAGTCCGCATTGACCTCTAAGCTCTTTATAATGCACAATGTCAGATATATTATCTATGTGCTAAATCATGTAAACTCAAAATGATGAGTATTAATATTTTAACATCATTCTTTATCACTGCAGTATGTCGAGAAGATTCGTACCAGTCTATAGTGTCATGCTCAGCAGTAGTGCTTTCCCATGTTGAAGAGTCAAGTGAAAAGAATAATCCTACAGAGGAAGAACCAAAAATGCCTGCACATGCAAAAAGGTAAGTGACAGTTCACAGGATCAATAAACTGAAAAAGCTTTTCATTACTAATACTTAGATTTTGAAATAAGGTTTAAATATAGTTTTCTTTGGCCACAGGCATTTAAGTGCAATGTGTAACAGCCAAATAATCACCATGGTAGGAAGGCATTTACTATCATCTTGTCAAGATTCGAACCCGAGGATGTACCTTAAAAAAAGTTATGTCCTTGCTCTGACTCATTGCCAGATTATTGTGCTTCCTGCCAGTATCTTGCTCTTCCTGCTCATTGCTTCTTGTGCCTTTATAATCATATGTGTACTTACCCTTGGCTCTTCATCTTACTCCATTGTTACTTCACACCATCGCTTATGACCTTGACTTGTTCCTGACAGATAGCTTCCTATCTGTTACTACTGCCTGTGAACTACCGGGCCTGCACCTGTATTGCTGTTCAGCACCTGGACTAGAGCCTGAAGCTAGATCATTACACATCTGTCTGTTGCATTGCTGGACAATATTTGTGCAGAATATCACTGTACTCAGTCTCAATCTCTAATCTCAGTCTCATCTCACTTAATCTAGTAGGCTTATTTAATAATACAGATACTAAAAGGGCTATTCATGTAAAAATATAAAAACATCTACATACACATACACATATACTTACTAATACTTATAATTTACTTTTATGTATTTCTTTGCACTTACTACTTTTGTTTTTGTTTAACCTCCCTAACGGTATGCCCATATTGGTATGGACAATCAAAGAGTACAGAGTGCTTTGTATAGAGTACAAGGCAGAAAAACTGTCACCGCCTCCATAACATGGAGGTCTATTGCTCCACTCAGCCACCTATTTGGTGCCACCGATGAAGAGGCGGTTCCAGAAGCGATCAACGGGTCTGCTGCGATTCACAATGCCAGTGGGCTCACCAAGGATAGGTAACTATGCCCAATCCCAGCTCAGCCCAACTGTGTTCAGGCAAACCTGCAGGGAGGTTAAAAAGCAGCTAATATGTGCACCAGGATCTTCCTGTATTGTGGTGGCTACCTTAGCGACTCTATGGGGCCTGTATGTAGACATTAGTCAATACAAACCATGGATTTTGTGCATGCATGTTCAAAAAACTATTTACTTATATATATTGTCCTACAGAATGCACATTTGCATAGACTGGAGGGCATACTTCCCAAATAGAAAAGTTTGAGGCAGCATTCCAACAGGAGGACCAAGGAAGGTACATAGAAAGACATTGACATGGCAGCATTTGATTGGCCCAACTTCTGTCTGCAAGCAATTTGCATACTAAGGTTGAATTTAAACACCTCTATCCCACAATAAAGTTTGCATCTGTTAGCATCAAGTTTCTTTCAGGAATAACTATATGTATGTGTACTTTTTGTATAGTTTATGTTTAGGAACTATTAACTAGAAATACTAGAAACTAGGTACTAGAAATGTAAATATTTGAAAACATAGGTAGAGGCATATATTGTAACACGTTTGTTTATGAAACTGAAAAATGATCTTTGAAAGTCAGAGAATACTCTGATCTAGCCAAACTATGAGCACAGCACAGTCAAACAGCTTGAGAATGTCAACAGATAAAAAAAAAAACAGCAACGGCTGTCCATGGCAAAAGTTCACATCATATATTCTGGTTATAGGCAAGGAAAATGTGAACGCTGTTAAGATGAGATGAGATGTGAAATAATTAATACTTTTTCTCTCTTTATCTGTCCCATATGATCATAAATGCATGTGGAACATTTCTTAATGGTCTCAGTTGAAAAGGGTGGGAGAGCAGCTATTCATACAAGTTAAAAAGTTGATTGGTGTCTATTTAAAGAATTATTGTTTAGTCAAAGAGAATGCCATTAGGTGCATACATCTGTATGTTTTTTTTTCTTGAAACTTAACCTTTAGGGATTTTTAAGTGAGCACGTACTGTTACATAGCATAACTGACATATAGCTTTCTTTTTATGCTGAATTTGCCAATTTTATTCTAATAAAAAAGTAATTCTCTCAATATTGAATCAAGTACCATTTACTTTTTTTTAGGATTTATAAGTCGAATAAGCTCAAGAGAAGTTCTAGTAAACAAATCAATTACATAACTGCCAATATTAATAAATTTTTACTGCAGTCCCTTGTATATATATATATATATTGAATATATGCATATATTTGTTCAGTAAACATGGAGTCTAAATGCCTGCCATATAATCTGGAAACAAAAACATGTGAAAGTCAGAGGCACTTAGGAGGTAGATTTACTCTACAGAGTGATGTAATGCCTCAACAGATATGCCCTGTATGCAGACTGGTTGGTAACAAGGAACAGCAGCCCTGTACTTTTTCTTTTTTTTTTTTTTTTTACCTTTTTGCCTAAATCTAGAAGCTGGATCTTTTTAAAGTCCAGTACTGATATTTCAGATATATGTGTTGCCAGAAAGGCCTAATATTGATTTTACACTATATCTAATTGTCCTCATTACCATCAGTTCTAATTTAGCAATAAAGGAAATATGTTTAATAACTGATATTGTTAACAAATACAGGAGAATATGATAAAGGGAAGTTACATTGGACAAGTGAGTGGTTACAGGCATTGACCTTAAACTCAACTGTAATCATACTTCTCTTATAGTGTTTGTTCTGGGCCTTTTTGTTAGGGATACTTTTTTTTAGTGAGTAGTCTTTGTCTATAAATTATTTCCCATACAGTGCTAAAGGACCTCAAGACATTGTCATTAAAAGTATTGTGTGTCCATTCAGCTAAAAACCACAAAAGCTTCCGTGTCCAGTAATATTCAGGGGGCACACCCTCTTCTTCAGAGTGCAAAAGGTCTGCAGGGGTTGTAAATAAGCCATAAAAATAGAAAAACTCTATTCGTTATATAGATTCATTTGTGATCAGCTTTTAGCATATTAGTGTGTCCTTAGAAAACTCTGATACAGAAGAACCCTTTATATGTTTAAAAAGACTACAGAACCCACATGTCACATTACATCAAATACAGTTTTACTCCTCTGATAAATTCTTCTGCTAATTTACAACTTGAAAGAAAGGCTAAAATATATTGTAGTTCCTCACCTTATCTGTCCTTTTTTCTGTAATTGTAGTCTTAGTATTCTGCAGTTATATATCAAGTAAGAGTATTCTGTCTCGTCTCCGGTGTTCAGAATATATAGCCGTTTCATCAGCATCTGTTCTAGAGATTGTTGGTGATGGAGGAGAATTGAGATAGAGAAGATCGGGGGTACAGGTTACTTCAAGGACCACTATAACAAAAAAAGCATTATCTGATAAAGCTGCCACTAAAATTCATATCTATAAAAGGTGAAACAGAAATTCAGACATACGAAATTGATATAACATTTTGGTATTCCATTAACTGTTACTCTGCCGATTTAGGCAAATCAGAGGAAGAAAATGATTGCTGTTTTTACAGCATACAAAGTCAGCATACAAAGTCAGCTTCTCGACGCGCCATTTGTTTTTACATTAAGTTTTCTTCTTAAAATTACTTAACTTGTATGTGTTTATCAATGAATATCATCCAATGTCTTTTTATCTAACTCTTCTGGGGAGTAGTTTGGCCTGGGTTTAGAAGTTTCTCAATCTTGGTGTTATCATCTCAACACCATATGGAGTTGTTTAAGAGCTAATATGTGAAAACAATAAATTAAATACTAAAGCCTTACTGGAAATGTTGCAAAGTAAAATTCTACCACTTTGCTTTTATGTGAGTTTTCTGTAATCCAATTTGTACATAGTGCCTCATATGAGGTATTTTTTCTCCCTTCTTGCTCTATCAATAAGGAGATTAAAAATCCTGCATTAAGATTGAGTCTCGTTGATAGCTGTAAGGAACATCTGTTTACTGGCACATATTTACCTAAATCTTTAGGAATATGGTTGACTAGTGCCAGAGTTTGCTCCTTGTCTTAAAAGAGGATTAAACTGGAGCAAACTATTATGTATTATTATGCATAATCTTCATACCTTCAACTCTTTTTATCTTAATCATCATTTGGGTTTCCTATAAGTAGTCATAACAAAAGATCAAGCTAAATCTCTTATGTCAAAAGGCTCAACCTCCTGATGACTTTTTGTATGGTGTATTTGCACTTTAGTGCGCTTGTACAGGCCTTAATAGCATGTCAGTGCAAGGCAAATTTACTTTTACACATAATCACTGTAGCAGTGAAATCTCAGTTAAAGATCCTCTAAGATTTGATTCTATGTACGCCTGCTCAGCATGCTTGCTCTTGTCATATTTGAATAATCTCTGAAAAAGCAGTAGAATAAATATTTCCCCAGGCTCATAGAGCTAATAAAAAAAACACTAGCAATTGTTTTTATACATTAGCTACTCTATTCAAAATTTTGGATTAAACATACATTTAATGTTGTCTACTACATCATACCTGAATCTAATCTAGATTAATACCATCATTGGCAAATAACTGTATTGCACATGTCCCACATAATTGTAAAATCTAACATGACAGAACCCTCACCACTTGCTATATGGTCATTGCAGCCAAAGTACTAAGAGCACCAGCTGAACCTTTGAAACTTAGAAGCAGAGAAGCTCTGAGGTGTTACCCTGCTTTACATCACTTTGTAAAACCTTTTTCTCCTGCCCAGACATTCATGAGATTTTGAACATACCATAGGTGTGTCTTCTTCTGTCATGCCCAAGTTTAATGGACACCTACTCATTTTTAAATCTAAAAATCTAAAACATAACAGGTTCCCAAACCAATAGTTTCGTCTACAAGCTACCAACATACAGCCAAAAAATCTAAATTATAACGTGGAATTGAATCACTAATACATTTTTTTAACTCAAGTTAAAGATGAAGTTCAGTATTCCCTCCTGGAAGTTGCATTTCTGAAGACTTCACACCTAATTTAATATTCTTGGTACTCTGTAGTCCTAGAGGTCAAAGCTTGTTGTGTATATATTTTGTTACTGTGGGCAATAGTGGTGGATGTAAATTTTAGGAAATGAAACTTATGCACTTCAAAAAAATTTTTTTATAACAGAAACATAACCTACTGTATCATTATGGGTGATTTTTGTGACTGGAAATTCTGGAGTAAAAAGGTCAGAGGTGCACCCTACTTCAGAAACCTGTAGCTAGTGATTAAATATGTGGGCTAGATTAACTAATTTAACTTTCTATAATTAAGCAATATTGAAAGAAGCTCCAGCTCTGAGACAATAACACACTTGTAGATGTGACCTGTTGAATTTCCCAGCAACATTACACTGCTGAGAACAAATTTTCAAGGCCTACAGTCAGGTTGCTATGGTAATGTGTTTGCAGACCTTCTCGGAGCTAGAACATAGATAACAATATTGTCAGATTGACATCTCTTGATGGGAAATGAAAATGTGAAGGTAAGTTGTTTACATGCGTAATAAAATAAAGAATGGAGCAGAAATTGAAGAATATGAAAGCGTGTCAGTGCTACAACACAAAAAGAATTATTGCCTTGTATTTTTGGACATTTGTTTTTTGTTATTTTTTCTGTTACTGTTCTTTGCAATCCAATATCATGTATAAGTGCCTATTTGTTATACATATTTTACAATAACTGTATTGTTGCTTTTTTCGTGTATGTCTGTAGTAATCTTTATGTACAGTGAAACATTCAGGAGGATAGGGATCACAGCACAGTCAGTTAAATGAACATAAATGTATTCATAGAAAACATAACATAGCTTTCTTTAACATGAAGAATTAAAAAACAGCAAAAGACAAAGGTCCCAAAGAAACCCTTAGTTGGGGTGTTACACCCGCCAGTCCAGGGGTCCAGAGTACAAAGCAGCAGCCTGCGTTTAAAAGATATATATTACACTTCTACTTTGAGGAAATGCCTCACAGTAGAATATGTCACACATCTACCATAAGTACAGTATCCATGAAAAGTGTGCATTAAAAAAAATACAAGCAAATTGTGTTTTCAATATTGTACAGGGTGGGCCATTTATATGGATACACCTTAATAAAATGGGAATGGTTGGTGATATTAACTTCCAGTTTGTGGCACATAAGTATATGTGCGGGGGGAAACTTTTCAAGATGGGTGGTGACCTTGGCGGCCATTTTGAAGTCAGCCATTTTGAATCCAACTTTTGTTGGACCCTCGGTTCAGCAAATCTGGATTTGTCTGTCTGTCCGCGTGTCTTACGTCTCCAACATAACCCTCATACATCTGGGGTCTACATAAATATCCTATCGGTACACAGCCTGAAGAAGCCAGTAGGCGAAACATGTCGCACAGGTACCTCACACTGGGTCAATTATTTGGAGCCCAACAATTTTGAAGTCTCTTTGGGTTTTCCCTGTTGATTTGATATATTCTGTACCGGATAAGTTTACTGTATCTTGGTCAAGATTTTATTGTAAATACTCCCCTGCATGGGCAGGGGGGTTGCAAACAATATATGTATGTTTTCAATATTTATATGTGAATAAAGTTTGCTTTTACTTATATGATTGATGAAGTTGAATTGAAATCATAGCATTCCATTTAATGTCCCACCAGAGGGGAACTTCTTTCTTTCTTAAGACTTTGCAGGGATGGGAATGCTATGATAACCATTAAATTTTAGGTTCAAATCTACAATTCTCTTTCATATAATAACCAAAATGCTTGTAGATCAGTGGTTCACTACCTTTTTAGATCTGTGACCCCAGAAATGGCGTTGTTTAGTTACACTTCCGGTATTTAGAACATGGAAGTGCCGATGCCAAGTGTCACTTTCACATTCTAAGTACTGGAAGTGAAAAATATTGTGCGGAATGGGAAGTTAGGTGGCCTCATCCCTCCTAAGTTAAAAACGAGGGAGCATTACTAACCCTCCAAACCTCCAACTCTGCTTGTGGGCATTAGCACTGCTGCTTGTTTGCAGCAGCTCTGATACTTCAAGTGAACTCGGAAACCCCTGTAAATTGTTCGTTGGAACCCCCAAGTGGGTCCTGACCCACAGGTTATGAACCACTGCTGCAGACCAAAATAGGCATTGGGCTTTGATGTATTCTACAAATGCACCATTGTTGGCTTTTTATGATAAAAGCAAGAACATTAGATATTGCAACAAACGTTTTAAATTAATATGGTTACTGTGCATAACAATTTAAAAAGGAATCTGCCACATTAACAAAGGGTAAAGACACAGGTTTTCTTGTTTGAGAACTTAACCAAGCATTGATAACTTCACTGCGTAGATGTTTTGGCTTTTGAAAGCGTACAATCTTATCCTCTGTGTCTCTGGATACACTTACTTAAGGCCTAACCTCTTCACGGAGGAATTGATACTGTGTTTTGTCTAGAGATGGTCACATTTTTGATTAGCTGATTTTGTGAGCTGATTGCAAAGTCCCTGAACAGGGTATCATCACCAAAATTGCTGGAGATGTAGAAAAGGGTTGTAGAAACATAGTTTTTTTTTGTAGTATACCCCCAACCCTTCTCTACATATCCAGCAAGTTTGGTGATGACACCATGCTCAGAGGCTGTGCAATTAACTTGAAATGGTCGAGTTTGTTAAAAAAAATCTCTAGATGATCTCTAGTTTTGTCCTGGAAATTGTATTTTTGAAACAATTGGCCAATCCTTATTGTGATCGTAATTTTTTGACTAAAGTACAGTTTGTTATTGGAAGAAGTTGTCTAGGGATTTATCACATAATGCTGCATTTGGATTTTATAAATACTAATTCCTATTTAGGGTGACTATCAGACCCAACTTTGTTGTTGGTACTTGAAACATTAGCATCCCTTGCATTAAAATAAAAGAAACAAAGGTAGTTTTAAAGATTATAGTTTTAATTACGCTAGAGACGTTTTATTCATATAATTTAGAGATGACAAGTTAATATGGCAGAGTTGTCAAGAGAAAGCTTAAATACCTCTTGCAGTTTGTGTGCATGTTTGGGCAGAGAAAATAACCAAAATCGATTTTTCTTTATTAGAACAATTTAACATGAAATGTTACATCATTATTTGTTTGTTGAAGAGTCACATTGTCTGGGTCAAGACTTTCATTTCTATCCCACAAATCCATTCTGGTGTACCCTGTGCAACGAATGTCAACCAGCATGTGATGTGTTACAAAAACTCCCAGCCATAAAATTGTGGTTGTATACCTAGTCTTGATAAATGTATCAGCAAACTATGAGCAGGTTACCTTGACTTCCATTAAACTTCATGACTGAAAAAGGTCAAGTTCATGATTAATGTCCATGTGCCATGCAATGTAGCATAGGCTCCAAGGAAAAAGATTGAAAACAGTGTCGCAAATTATCTATGATGTGTAACACTAATACTATGCAAGTCCCCGAGGCCAACTTATCAAAAAGACAACAGAGTGCAGGTTGACTAATTTCAAAATGGCACCTATTTGTCACTGAGACAAAATGGAGCCACATGAGCAATGGCAGAATATTGAATACACGTGTCCCTTTGCAATATCACATAGTTGGAAACAAACCGACATAACCGGTAGGGCATAAGCATTGCCATAACATATCAGACAGCCTTTATAGTGGTAATTCGGGCTTTAGTTTATGTCATATATACTGTGTATATGGTATATTTATATATTTTTTATTCATCCTCAGTATGCTCACTCAATTACAGCGTATATGTAATTTTAATAGTGTGATTGCTGTATAAAATGGTACATTGAAGTGGTGTTGATTTTGCCTGATTGCCTGCTAAACATACATTCTTTCTTATACTGATTGCATTTTGATTTGATTATATTTAGATGATAAATTACGCACTATACAATATGTCTCTTCATCTAATTAAAAAAAATCTACATTTCACAAAAAATAATAATAATAATAATGTTTTGCATGTAACAGTCTAGATGTATCAAAAAGTGTGCATTTTATAGTTTGTGTTTATAGCTGTTGGCATTAAACTTAGACATTACAGCTAATGTTGTTTACATGACATATTCATGCTGAATATACACAGTAAAGATATGAATAAGTTTGTTTATTATCTAACACATTTTTAAACACTGGAAACTTGTGAACACTGACAAAGTATGACATATATGTGAAATGATGGATGAATATGCTTTGGAAGTGTTATGTTCAGTGTTAAATGTTGTTTCGGTCTTACTATAGAGTTGGTTCTTTATCTCATTTTTGTGGTCTTGGGACTTAGACACTCCATGTGCATTCACTGAGCTAGCAGAACCATTGGGATGATGAGTTACCTGATGTTCTGATGATGTTATGGAAACAACTATTATACTTCCCAACCTTAAAGACCTAGTACTAACTAGATAATGTCTAAGCACTCCTCTGATCTGCTGTCTAACCATAATTTAATGCCCCTTCTTTAAGTATTATTTTTCAGTCATGATTGAACGCAATGCAGTGGGGGGGAAAAAGTCTTAAATTATAAATGATCTTAGTTGGATAGTGTTACATCTATTCATATCTTCATTTAACCAATTTGAATATGTTATACAATAATTGCCACTAGTAATTGTTTTAGGTGGCTATTACCAAGTATCTGTGACAATCTCTACTAGTGATCTACCTGGCTCTCCAGAGCCTGTTCGTTTAAATGGAAAGGAGAAGGGGAATGAGGAGCCAGAGGTGTCCAACTGTCCCCTACTATAGGAAACCATAGTTATTAATCCTGTTAGTTGTTAAGTTATCCATATGGACAGATCAGTAGTGACAAATGGGAAATAGTTGTACATATCTGTATATTTTCACCAAAAGACCACAATTTAGCCATTATAATACAATGGGGAACCAGAGGCATAAATATACTCTCAAGCCACTTTAAGTATTTCTGTAGAAATAAAAGCAGATGATGGGAATGCATTTACTTGCATATAACTATAACGTAGTTAGAAAAGCACAAAAAATACATGCGGCACATAATTTGCTGTGATTAAATAGCTTTTATTGCCATCTTCTGCCAGACAGTATTTGGCACACAATAGCAACACACACGTCTGGCTTTGTTGCTTTAAATCTCTTGACACAAAATACATATCTTGATAAAGAGTACTAATCTCTAGCAACACAATGCTTTAAATAAATACGCTTGTTCATCTTTCAAAGTCTTGTAGATATTAATTTAGTGGTAAACGTGGGAATCCAGAAGTCTGTCAACTATGTAATGTTCTTTAATAAATATCTTGCTTAATAATGCACAGAGTGGCGGTGACATTGTTTCTCTTTGTTTCCCAGTTGTAGGAAGTGAGAGGTTGTGAAATGTGTCTGGCAAGTTTTTTTTTAAAGTTTACAGATTAGAGTTGAATCTATTGTGACTGGACAGGGAATAATTTTGATAAGCTGTATCTAAAAACTGGAACGGACTCGTTGGAAGCTATATTCTTGTCTTTACATTACTTGACAGTGTGCTTTTGGGAAACTATAATTTTGGCTTGAACATACCTGTCAAGCATCCTGTTTTGGCCAGGGATTTTGAAATTGGTAATTTAGGAGGAAGGGGGCATTATTTTCCTCCTTCTGCAAATTGTGTAGGTCCCACGATCCAAATACCAGACGTGATGTCTGAGTCAATTTTTCTCCCTAATTAGTAATGTAAAGCTTGACAGTGGACCATACCTAGACCCAAATCATTTTCCTTTTTGAACACACTTCTTCAAAGTAGATGTACCAAGGTAGACAGGTAGGGAAATTTCATCATGGTCACTTTATAAACAGAGTGAGGTTACATGAAAGTTAAAAAAGGAATGAAGCTTGGGTGAAAATTTTTATAGATCTTAAAAATGGGAATGAAAATGGGAAAAATCAGCTCCCCTGTGACATAAGAAATTAAGATAATCTTTACCATCAATCATCAGCTTGTTAATAGCATTTCTGAAAATGGAAATGTGTACCTATAATAAGGAAGGTGCTTTAGATGTCTGGCCAATATAACTTAGACCTGATTTTGGCAAGGAACACTTTCTATTGCACTCCACATTTATTGAGGAATTGGATGCTTATAAGTATGATAACAGGATCTTATTGGAAGCAATTATAAAAGATCTTCGGAGTATGTCTGTTCACACTCTGAATGTCTGAATTTTATGCATAAAAAAAAGAAGCAACCTGGCCTAGACTGGCAAGATCACAGGTATCTGACAGCCTAATTACATTCGCAGGACTGTATTATGAAGGAGTGTAAAATGTATTACATAATTTTTCGGACTATTATATATGTAAATCAATGGTCTGAATATGTAAAAAAATTTTAAAGCTCTAAACATCCTGGCAGCAATAGCTTTGCAATAAGCAAAATTATGTGACATGGGCACATCTCTCCTCCCATATGTTAATAGGTGCTCATGGGTAAGTGCCAGATTGTAAAATGTTTTTCTCCATGAGTTGGTTGATGATTTCAGAGAATGGCTACTGGCATTGTATAAACACATGAGTAAAGTTTCAGCCCTGTCCACTATACTAGAACTAGGTAGTTGAATGGCCGCATAATAGTCAAAGTAGCATGTCCATGTAGAAGAAGGTTTGTTTAATAGTTTGTAAGACAGTGGAAAGGACACAAAGTAGTCAGTTAACAAGCCCTTATATCACCGGGCATTTGAGGTGCCTGTAGACTGTGGCTTCTCGCAAATGATAATGGGGGGGGGGGGGGGGGGTAGTCATGCAACTCAACGCGCGTTTCGAATGGGCTGATCTTCCTCAGGAGGTTTAGCATTACCTAAGTGGAGATACAAAAAGGTTCTATATGGAAGGTCGCTGACGCACGAACCTTGGGATAGGAGCGGAGCAGCACCTAAAAACTTTGAGGGTAAACAAGGTAATCAGGTAGGTGAACATCACGGTATCAGGAGTTAGGTATCCGTCTACAGGTAAAGCGTACGTTACGTTTACATTGCCAAAAATAAAAAAAATTTTAGGTTTACAGACAGTAAAAAATGTTTGAAAGTTTGCATCCAAGTAGCTAGCATCTTACACAATATAATATACACATCACTATGCATGCACTGCAAAGCAGATGATCTGAATGCATTTACCTATGCATATAACTATATTGTAGTTAGAAATGCACAAAAATGGCATGCAGCACATAATTTGCTGTGATTAAAAAATACATGCATAGAGAGAGACAGCCATTTACATATAAAGTGAATATACAGCATGTTCCAGCAAAGTAGTCAGGTCTTGTCCATGCAGTATTCACTCTATATTCCTCCAGCCAAGACAATTTTCATGAAGGAATTACGAGTGTTGTCTAATGTGGTGATAACACTGCAGAGCTTATTCTGCCACAAGATGTCTTCCTGACAACATACATTGAGTTTGCTTGTACAAGTCCCGATATTCACAAAAATAATGACAGGAGATCTAAAATTTTCGAATTGACTTAGAATATTTGGAGAATAATTTGCGACTGCCTGTTTCTATAATGCAAGTTCCTCTTATACTGGCATGCCATTTCTTGGTCTCTCATATCCATTAACATATACTCTTTGTTTCATGCTGTATGTTCTCAATATACTAGTGTGTTTTGTAGCTGACAAGTAAGACTTGCAAAGATATCAACCATGTAAGATGATAAGAAATATGCTATTGTTATATTTTACATAACCTTCTGCTCATTTTAATGTAAATCTCTGCTTCATCTTTCAATCACAGTTGAAACATTTATATTCTAACAGTAAATTGTATTCTTGGGGCTTTATTCCCTTTCTAATCTGTATAAAATTGGGTCAGTCATACAGGTGCTACAAATCATTTGGGTGGCCTATTGATAAATATTAGATTGAATACACAACTTATATTCCACCATGTATGTATACAGAGATAAATAATTGTAGAATAGAATAGTTAGAGAAAAAAAACATAAGTAAAATCTAGTTTAGTCTTCGTATACATTACTGTACGCTTGGGCCAAGCATTATGGGCTACATTACAGAAATGTGGCAGTTCTTCTAATCCCAACAGTCATTCCTACAATAACCCCTTATACATTTACTCTTTGATCCTAGTGACACAGTGCCCTGTTAGTCAGCAACCACTGGGAGTGTTAACAATGTCACTTTTGTTAGTATCTAAAAACCCTTTGTGTAAAAATAAAGATCTGCAGGGCTAAGTTAAATAGGTATAATGTTGCTAAGGGGTACTGACATTAGAGCATTTGGTCATAATGTAGACATCCACCTCTCTCTGGTCCCTGGTCAAATGATTTTCCAATACAACTGTAAGAAATAAAACAATATGAGGTTAGAAGCTCGTAAGCTTGGGCAAGCTGTTTCTATCTTTAAATTGGTTCCATTTATTTCAAATTCCCCTGTCCAAAATACAGTGTGCATTAATTAAGACACACAGTACAATACCACTTATTTTATTAATGATGTTCTTTTTCGTTTAATTATGTACACTGCTATAGTAAAAATAGACAGTAATAATGAATATACTTCTATGGGCTTTGTCATTGGCAATTAATAACTAGCATCTTTTCAATGCTATATCCCCATTAAACTATGTTGAATTGGCTGGCTGACCAATTTTTCAATGAGGTTTGCTTTTGTGTTCTGCCAGACTATACAAAGTCTTGAAAAAATGCGTTTTAACCTTTCTGAAGGTGACCTGATTTTGCCATGCGTGCCAATCTGTTAAGTGGTATATATCAAGACATGCTTACATGGCCAGATGGCTGTGAGAAAGGTAATTTCAATATATCAAAGAAGGAAAAAAAATTGGAAAGCTAAAAGTCCTATTTAAACCTACAACAAAAGAACTTTGATCATGTAAGTTGTTGTAACACCACTGAATTATGCGGATTATGTTCCAGTAAGTGGAGGAGACCCATATAAATCGGTAAGATTAAAGCTTTGGTGTTGTAAGAGAATCTTTACTGCTTACTCAAGATTTTATGCATATGCATGCAGAAGTCAATTGCTTGGGTCAGAACTGAAATAAAGATTGAAAGTATTGGTTCATATAGTTCATTTTCATAAAAAATGCTTCAAAAGCTATATACAATTTTCTCTAAGACAAAAACAAACCATTTCTTATTTATATAAAGGAGTACTTAGCAAATTGTATAGATACTCCTTTAGTTACAGGCTCCGTTGGTTGGATACCTATCCCCATTCTGAAGTTTTAATTTGTGTTTAGTCTAGGGAGATCACCAGAAAGAACTGTTGAAGAGTATTGGTTGGATCAGGGCTTTTTTTCTGGGGGAACGCACTGAAACGGAGTTCTGCCACCAATTTTAAGCCTGGCCCCGAAATAAGGGCACTGGCTGCAGTGCGTCGTGGGTGGCCCGCCGGGGGGCCCCCATGTGTGTTGTTTAGTGGTGGGAAGTGTTGGCCATTCAGCACGGGTTACGGGCGTGCCACGGGCGGGTGATTTTGTGCCTCCCCTCCCTCGCTGCAAAATCACCCGCCTTTCCATTGTTTATGGGTGGTGGCCCTATGACGGGGCGTCTCCTCCCCCGTCCATGCTGGAGAGATCTTTCTCTTCAGCGTGGACTGGGGGGTGGAGTTCTAGCCGTCCTGAGGGAGGGGAGGCGGCGCGCCTGCCTGCCTGCGCTGGCGGGCGCACTTGCCCCCGTTCCCCTGATATTTATGGAGTGGACACCCGACATAAAGAGTCGGTTTTAGGGGGCAGTCCTAAGGGTGGGTAGGGGCGTGGCCAGGTGAGGGGGGTGAGTTCCACCACCTTTTCTCTGAGAAAAAAAGCCCTGGGATGTATGGTACTGGATATCCAGCAAGAATAAAACTTTTAGAAATGACAAACAAGCTAAGTCATTCTACCTGTATAATGCCCACTCAATGAAATACTACATTAATGTGTTGGCACCAAGTAGGATTTTTTTTGATCTGACCTTTTAACCTTAAGCTTTAACACTGTGACTTCTAGTGCTCTAGTCCCTACCTGTGATCAACATAAAGCCCTTCATTTTCTGGCCATAGTAATAATAATCATGACAGGGACAAGCTACAGGTATCTTTACTGAGATGTGTTTTATGTAGTAAGATTCCATTTATCATGCAGAACATATGCTAACTCCTTGACAGTTGTGCAGTGAGTCTGTCAGAGTTTCAGCTCCCCTTTGAAATGTCATGTCTAATGTCCAGAAATGTTTTACTCTGAAAATGTACAATGGCTTCTTATCTTAAGGCTGCATTTATCTATCCTCATAAATCAGTGATGACTACATTTCATGTGTTGCCCTGGGCTGATTAAATTATCTCCTGCAAAGTGAATAAAGTGCTTAGAATCTATTTAGCACTCAATGTAATGTGATTAAAAGATATCTTTATTTAAATCCTTTTTAGACACTTAGATTCCTTTGATTTCCATATGTTCATGGAAGTGGGTGTAGGAAATCTTACTGTCTGGATAACAAGAGTTCACTTTTCAAAATACAGGTGGTAACATTTAAACAAAATCAGAATGGCTTTTATGCCAATCAGTGCTACCCTAATTGTATCTATCAATGTGTATCCTAGGGCAAGAGGTGATACATTTGCATTGCACTATAAATAGCTGTGATCAGACAAAATGA
>CM070032.1:150995032-151006837 GCA_036250615.1 Ptychadena robeensis
TGTTGTTGTGGTGTCTTATTCTTGTGAATGTTTCTGTATGATTGGTGTGCGTGTGTCTTTTGTAAATGTTTTAGGTATGATTGGTGTGGGTGGTCTCTTTGTGAATGTGGTGGTAGGATTGGTGTGCGGGTCTATTTGTGAATGTTTGCTGTATGAGTGGTGTGCGGGGGTGTTTCTTTGTGAATATTTCTGTTATGATTGATGTTGTGTTGTCTCTCGTTGTGTATGATTGGTGTGCTGGTGTCTCTTTGTGGCTGTTTCTTATGAGTGATGTGTGTGTCTCTCTTGTGAATGGTTGTGTATGATTGGTGTGTGTCTTATTTGTGAAGGGTGTCTGTATGATGGTTGTGTGTCTTCTCTTGTGAATGTTTCTGTATGAGGTGGTGTTGTGGTCTCTTTTGGATGTTCTGTATGATTGGGTGTGTCTCTATTTGTGAATGTTCTGTATGAGTGGTGCTGGTTGTGTCTCTTTTGTGCTGTGATGTTTATGGATGATTTGTGTGTGTCTCTGTGTATGTTTCTGTAGTGGGTGTCTCTGTGAATGTTTAGTATGATTGCGTGGCGCTTGGTCTCTGAATGTTATGTAGACTTGATGTGTTGTTGTCTCCTTTGTGATGTTTCTGTATGATGGTGTGGCATGTGTCTCTTTGTGAATGTCTTCTGTATGATTGATGTGTGTGCTCTCTTCTTGTGAATGTTTCTGGATAAGGGGAATGTGCTTGTGGTCTCTTCTGTACTGTTTCTGTATGATTGATGTGGGTGTCTCTCTTGTGATGTTGTGTATGATTGGGGTGCTGTGTCTCTTGTGAAGGTTCTGTATGATTGTGGGCATGTGTCTTGTGAATGTTGATGTATGTGGTTGTGTGTGTCTATCTGTGATGTTTGTGTATGATGGGTGTGCATGTGTCTCTTTGTGAATGTTTGTGTATGCTTTGGTGTTGCACGTGTCTCTTTGGTGAATGTTTCTGTATGATTGATGTGTGTTATCTCTCTTTGTGAATGTTTCGGATGAATTGGTCCTGTGGTGTCTCTATCTTTGTGAATGTTTCTGTATGATGGGGGTGTGTGTGTCTCTTTGTAAATCTTCTGTATGATTGGTGTGGGTGTCTCTTTGTGAATGTTTCTGTATGATTGGTGTGCGTGTGTTTCTTTGTGAAATTCTGTATGAGTGAGTGTGTGTCTCTCTTGTGAATGTTTCTGTATGATTAGTGTGTTCTGTGAATGTTTTATGTATGGTTGGGTTGGCTTCTTTGGAATGTTTCTGTACGATTGGGGTGGTGTGTGTGTGTGTGTGTCGCTTTGTGAATTGTTCTGTATGATGGTGTGTGTGTGTGGTCTCTTTGTGAATGTTTATGTATGATTGGTTGTGTGATCTCTGTGAATGTTTCTGTATGGTTGGGGTTTTTGGTTTTTTTTTTTTTTTTTTTTTTGCTTTTGTTTTATTTTGTGAATGTTTCTGTACGATTGGTTGTGTGTGTGGTGTGTCTCTTGTTGAATTGTTCTGTATGATTGGTGTGTGTGGTGTCTCTTTGTGAATGTTTCTGTATGATTTGGTGTGTGTGTGTCTCTTTGTGATGTTTCGGGAGGATAGGTGTGTGTGTGTCTTCGTGAATTGTTTCTCTATGATAAGTGTGTATTAAAAGGGCCAAAAAAGGGAATTAACATCTTCAAATAAAAAATAGAGGGCATGTAATGTGTTTTGTTGAAGTTGTGTATGATTTGGTGTTGCACGTTGTTCTTGTGATGTTTCTGTTGATTGATGTGGTCTTCTCTTTGTGATGTTTCTGTATGATTGGTGGTGTTCTCTCTTTGTTGAATGTTTCTGTATGATATTGATTGGTGGGTGTTGTGTCGCTTTGTAAATGTTTCTGTATGATTGGTGGTGGTGTCTCTTTTGTAGTTTCTGTATGATTGTGTGTGCGGTTGTGCTCTTTGTGAATGTTTCGTATATGATGGTTTTTGTGCGGTGTGTTTCTTTGTGAATATTCTGATGAATTGATGTGTGTGTCTATCTTTGTGAATGTTTCTGTATGATTAGTTGTGTGTCTGTGAATGTTTCTGTATGGTTGGGGGTATGTCTAGTGTGAATATGTTTCTGTACGATGGTGTGTGTGTGTGTCTCTTTGTGAATGTTTATGTTATGATGGGGTTGTGGGTTTTGGGTCTTTTTGTAATGTTTGTAGATTGGGTTGTGTGTCTCTGGCATGAAGGTTTCTGTATGGTTGGTGGGTGTCTCCTTTGTGAATGTTTCGTCCGATTGCGTGTGTGGGGTGGTCTCTTTGTGAATGTTTCTGTATGATTGGTGTGTGTGGTATTTGTGAATGTTTTGGTATGATTGGGTGTGGTTGTCTCTTTGTGAAGTTTCGTAGGATAGGTGTGGTGTTCTCGTGAATGTTTCTCTATGATAAGGTGTATGAAAATGGCCAAAAAAAGGGAATTAAATTAAAATAAACATAGGGCAGTAATGTGTTTGTTGTGTCTTGTCTGTAGTGTGGGTGTTGTGATGTGTTTTTGAAGCTCATATGTTGTTGATGGGTGTATTTGTAATGTCTCTTCTGTGAATGTTCTCTATGATTTGGTGTGTGTTCTTTGTGAATGTTCCTGTAACTTGGTTGTGTCTCTGAAAGTTGTCTCTATGATTGGTGTGCTCTGGAATGTTTCTGTATGATTGGTGTGTGCGTGTGTCTCTTGTGAATGTTTCTGTTATGATTGGTGTTTTGGTCTCTTGTGAATGTTCTGTATGATTGGTGTGTTGTGTCCTTGGTGAATGTTTCTGTATGGATGGTGTGGTGTATCTGTGAATTTTTCTGTATGATTGGTGTGTCTCTGTGAAGTTTCTATATAATTGGGTTGTGTCTCTTTGTGATGTTTCTCTTTGATTGGTGTGTGTTCTTGTGAATGTTCCTGATGATTGGTGTCTCTGAATGTTTCTCTATGATGGTGTGTCCTCTGTGAATGTTTTTTCGGTATGATTTGTTGGGGTGAGGTTGTGTCTCGTTGTGAATGTTTCTGTATGACTGGTGTGTGTCTCTTTGTGAATTTTTTCTGTTGATTGGTGTGTCTTTTGTGAATTGGTTCTCGTGATGGTTTGTGTGTTCTTGTGAAGTTCCGTATGATTGTGTGTTGTCGTCTTTGTGAATTTTTCGTATGATTGGTGTGTCTCTTGTGAATGTTTCTCTGATTGGGTGGGTGTCTCTTTGGAATATGTTTCTCTATGATTGGTGTGTTTCTTTGTGAAGGTTGCTGTAGGATGGTGTGTGTCCTTTGTGAAGGTTTCTGTATGATTGTGTGTGAGTGTGTCTCTTTGTGAATGTTCTGTATGTGGTGTGAGTGTGTTTTCTTGGGGAATGTTCTGATGATGAGTGGGTCTCTCGTGAATGTTTTGGTATGATTGAGTTGTGGGTATCAGTTGTGATGAATGTTTCCTGTATGATTGGTGTGTGGTGTGGCTCTGTGAATGTTTCTGTATGATTGGTGTGCGGTCTCTCTTTGAAGTTTACGTATGATTGAGTGTGTTGTCTCTCTTGGTGGATGTGTAGAATGATGTGTGTGTCCTCTTTGTGAATGTTTCTGTATGATTGGGTGTGTGTGTGTTCTTTGTGAATGTTTATTGTATGATTGGGTGTGCGGTCTCTCTTTGTGGAATTGCTCTGTATGAAGTTGCAACTTAGTGCAGGTGCGTAGTTTAGATAAGGAACCCATGAAGATCTTTCAGGCAAAAGTCCAAAAACCTTGTGTGTAAATCTGGGAATTAACGACGTTGTTCTTTGAACGGACCGTGTAAATTTAGCCTTAAAGACCCTGAAATGAAAAGATCTACCGATAGGGGTTTACGCGAGGTGCCAAGGCACCATCTATGTGAATATATGATCCATAACCCCGTGCATCTTTGTTATTTAGTTATTTGTTGGGAATCGTTGCTGTGGGATAGCTTGCTCGCTTTACCCACTGTTTACCGATTGTTTGTACATCGCTTCGACTTCAGGACAGACTATGGAAGTCTTTCAATACTTTTGATTAATCCGTCTTGCAATTTTTAAACCATGGGAAGGGTGGGGTGAGGGTTATCTATTACCTCGCAATGGGGGTGCCATTTTGTATATCATGAAAGCATTACCTTACCTCAGTTGCGTACAATTTTGGAATGGCTAGGACGGAGTAGTGACCTAGCAGGGGGACCCCCCATTTAGCGAATTGTATTACCCTGTGTGTGGACCGATATCGTATGATCACGGCCGCAGGGACACAGGTGAAAGTCCTATCCCCCCCCCAAACTGCAGCCAATTTTTTGTGTCTGCTTGGGACCCTGCAAAGCTCCGAGCAGAAAGGCAGCTGCTCTCTCACAGTGACCTGGTAAGATGAGCCCTTCCAGAACCCTGCACGTGGCGTCTGCATCGGACCTGCTTGCCTTACAGTGACGATGAGATTGAGTTGGCCCTTAAATAGATTGTGAAGGCAAGAGCTATAAAAAGGGGGGTTTGTGTCCGCTTCTGCTGGTAGAATTGATGTCTCTCGGTCTTTGGATCTGGAGTATAAAGGCGACGGCACCTGAGGAGATACGCGACCGGAGAGAAGTGTCCGAAAGATTCGGTGGAGGACTACCTTAAACCCGATTCGACTTTTGTGGGGATAATCTCATCAGACAGCGCTGGCGCTAAGTCACTTCCGCCACCCCCGATCACGGCATCCTCAAGATGAAGATTATCTACGCGGACCGGTCGCGGAGTTCCGGTCAAACGAGGACGGTTCGTTTTCCAAACGAGGTCGTCTTTTGGATCACATCTGGCCGGGTGACCGGAGCAAGTGGGGGTTTTATACGCACGCAGGAAAGTGACGCTGGATAATATATTACTTGAAAGGTGAGCAATGGGTGGTCGGTAAGCACCGAGGGGGTCACAGAATATAGTGGTTGTTGGGGACCTCAAAAACTCTTCCAGCGGGGGGTTTTGGGTAGTGAAAGCCTGCTGACCATCTTTAAAAAATAGCCACAAATGTTTGCGCACCACGGCCGCTGCCGGAGGGGGCTTGCCACTCTGGTCCATGATTGTAAGCCTCAGAAAGTTGACCCTTGTCCACCAATGAACTGTGGCTTGTAGGTGGCACGGTATGCTTCTGAGAAGAGTTGGCACAATGTTGACTTCGTCAGAGTTATGGTCATTCTCATATGGGCCTCATATTTCGA
Source organism: Ptychadena robeensis (assembly GCA_036250615.1). Lineage (NCBI taxonomy): Eukaryota > Metazoa > Chordata > Amphibia > Anura > Ptychadenidae > Ptychadena > Ptychadena robeensis. The sequence goes on from CM070032.1 coordinate 151,000,215, forward strand.
ATATTCGCCTATGACTCATCCGAATTTGTGAAAAAATAAAGTGCTGATGAGAAGTGTGGTTGTTATTGGCTGCATATGGATTGCTGTTAGACTTTGGGGCGGGGGGGGGGGGTTCCACATCCGTTCCGGACCCCTTAGACTGAGCACAGTCACTACCTGCTAGGCGAAAAAGATGCTGTGTTTTCACTGGCACAAAGCCGTATTCCGCTGATGCAAGGCGAATGTAGGGCGCACGTTGAGACCTATGTCCACCGAGCATCCGATTTGACAGGTAAAGTCTATGGGCTCTGTCAGGTCCCCGCAAGAGTTTGTTGGAAAGTGGATATGGACCCCGCCCCCCCCCCCCCCCCCCTTTAACGAATATCTGGAGTGTTAATTTAATCAGTAATGGAAGTTGCTGTGTGATATCTTGAGTAGTTTCGCTAGGTATTGCAAAAAATCTTCAAGAAACAAACACAGCAATCCAGTTGATTTGAATGAAAACACTACAGATATGCAATGACCTGGGCCGAATGAGAACCTCATAGCCAACTTTTACGAAGTTAGTTGTTAGTTAGAGATGTTAGTTGGGGCTTTGTTGACCCCCCATACACCTTTAGATAACTCCATACAATGCCTTAGATCTATCAACAACTATGTAGTGCCGGGTCCTCCTGATAGAATACATTAGTGATTGGAAGGTATATATCACCTACGTAGGCCGGGTCCGCCGATAGAATAATAATGATTGAAGGTATATATGCATGCTATGTAGGCTAGTCCGTCCCGATAGACTACAAGTGATGGACGGTAATAAATATCACTGCATGTAGTGCCGGGGCCCTCCTCCCTGTAGAAATTACATAGTATTGGAATGGGGTTATAGATCACTGCTATGTAGTGCCGGGTCCTCTGATAGAAGTACATAGTGATTGGGGGTTATATATCACGTTAATTATAGTGCCGGGTCTCCTGACAGAAAAACATAGTGATTGGAAGGTATATATCAGCTGGGATGTAGTGCCGGGTCCTCCCTGATAGAATAATGTGATGGAAGTATATATCACTGCTATGTAGGCCGGTCCGCCCTGATAGAATACATAGTGATTGGAAGTATATATCACTGCTTGTAGTGCGGGCCTCCTGTAGAATACCTAGTTTATTGGAAGGTATATATCCACTGCTATGTAGGCCAGGTCCTCCTGATAGAAATTCAAGTGATTGGAAGGTTTTTTATAACACAATAATGGGCATCACACATTAGAAATCTTCAGTTCTGTTCCTACATGAGTAGCCTATACTGGAGATGTAATTCACATAGGGGATCCTCCTTATGTATCTTTTGGATTTGTCTGTGTATCTTGTTCAATTAAAATCTAATTTGATTAGTGCCTATAAATAAATTTTTTGGCCTTTCCCTAAGTGCAGAACCAAACTTATCACAAAAATAACCACACATTTGCTGATGGTAGCTTGTGTGGTTCTTAACTAGATCAAATCCACCACAAACTTTACTCCATAATCATGGTAGAAGTTGATGACTCTACTAATAATGCATGATAAACTGTTTACCTAAAGTAACTGAATTAATATGCCATCTCGATCACTTCTATCACTCCCCTACCCCCACTTTCTTTCAGGTGCTTACACGGAGACCATATATGAGAGTTAATGTACTTTGTTTTATGGTACTCTTTATTCCTACAATTCACATGGTATAATCATAGGACCATTTGTACACTTTAATTTTTTATATTGATTCTTCCAATGTCTACACCTGAGCCTGAACACCTGAATGACTATAGGAATGACTATATGTTTCGGAAGTCACTCCTGATTTTCTTCATTCTGTAGATCACCATTTTGGTTGCCCATCTCTGGACTCTTCCTGTCTCATCAAAAGAAAATAGATATGAATTTGAACGGAGATGAGACCAACCACTTTCCACTGAACAGTGTTGTTAATAGATAAATGCATTCAGTATTGCAGTCAGCTTTGTAAGATTGATATGTTTCCCAATAAAATAATATAATGCATTATTATCATTATAACAACTTGAAAATATATTTTTTTATGTCATCGTAGTCATAAATTTTGTATGGCAATTTTTGTGGCTTTGTTTTCCAAGCTGGAAGTGCTTTGGACGTATAGTAAATAAAAATAAAGCAGCTTCCTGTTTATGATGTGGTATTTTATGCACCTAGTAGTGCACTGCGGTTTTCTTAATGGTTTTGAATTTACAGAATACACTTAAAAAGACCATTAAAACCCAAGCAGTCATCTCCTGAAAAACTGTTTAAGTAGCTGCTTTAATGTCAAAATGAAGCATCACAAGATAATACTCTTCTTATAAGCTAATTGTTGCAATATCTCATTTTTCAGTGTTCCTTTACAAACTGACATTTATTGTTTCAGTGGCACGGAATCTAATGCATTTTGAATAAATAGTATACAAGTTCCAAATGCATGAGAAAAGTGCAATTGTTTATATATTGTGTGTGCTGGTTAGCTTTCCTAAACAATTTTCTCTGTGGATACTAGATCAGAAAAGAACATCTTGTGTATTGCTGCCTCATAATTTATAGTCAGATGTTAGACCACCCGCATAATGTGGTACTGGAACCACATCTTTTTGGGGATCTCAGACATTTGATACTTCACACTCCAAATCTCCTAATTACACTGAACATAGTTGATGTTGGGTAGGACTGGGTAGTGGCATTTGCCCGCAAGACCAGTACTAACTAAATATGTTGAACTGGTGGCCATACTGGTGGAGATTCATTACCATTTGGCTATTGATATAAGCAGAATCAGTGACACACAGTATATATTGTTAAATGTTCTTCATTATCATAATGTGTGCCATTGAAGATATTTTCCAAAAAAACAGTATTAACAAAATATGTTGGAATGGAGGTCGTACTTGTGGAGATACATTACCATGTAGATATCGATAAAGCAGAAACTAATGTCAGTGACACATGGTAGATATGATTAACTGTTTCTATTCATAATGTCTAGTAAAGGAGAGTCATTGAAGGCATTTGCCTAGTACTAAGGAAATATGTTGGACTGGTGGTCATACTCATGGAGCATTACCATGTATATATCAATCAAGCAGAAGCTGTAGTCACTGACACAAGGTAGATAAGAAAGTTGATGTTGGAAATTGTAAAAAGGTCACAATTTACCTTATAATTTAAGAATCCCCTCCTCCACTTTAATGTAACAATTAGCTTGGTGCAGTTTCTTTAGTCTATAGATATCTCTAATTACCATAAATGTATTAGTTGATTGTTTTCCCAGTCCTCCTCTTCTTGATATTCACATTGATGACATTTAGACTTGTGGTTTTGGATTATTAATGTCCAATTGTAACTTCCAATGTAATTTAAGAAAATCTGTACATAAGGTAGGCAACTATTGTTAGCCATCTTTCAAAATGTGTTCTAAAATTATAAGCAGGTAATCAGAAATGTCAGGAAGGCAGCTGTTTCATTTAAGAAATATTGTTTATATTGTTGTATACATTTTGATAAGACACAGAGGCTTATGTAAAAAAGCTAAGCCAAATTTAAAATCTAAATGTGTTCCTATGGCTTCTAATTATATGTATTGTTTATTTTCTAAGTTGAACAGTAAAAATAGATATTAGAGCTGTAATTTATGCAATCTAAATTTTCAATTACCTTTACTTGAAATTATTCCATGATTAACATATATATGCAAATTTATTTTGAAAAATACAAGCTGGGCTACCTCATGTTATTTTTCATATCTATATTAACTTCACATTATTTTAAAAAAGCTTGTGTTTCCACAATGCATCCGATTGCCAGGTTAGACTATACGGACAGTCAGTCATAACTCACCTTACAATGGAAAAACACAATAACTTACTATGCTTGTGTTTTGAATATGACGAAAAAGCCACTCACAGCTGTATGGAAATAAGGTTGTAACATAATAATTAATTTCCTCTCTTATCCAGAATACTAATGAGCCTTTCCACTTTTCTTCAGCGTGTAATATGGACTTGATTAATTTCAAACATAATATGCAATAGCCAGAAACTGCTCTTGTATGAAAAAGCCCACGTTGTTATGTATGCCTTCAATAGTCTTATAGAATTAATTATCTGACGGGAAATCATCAGCATACTGACCTTGTTGTAGTTGCAGAAAAGTGAACAAATAACTTTATCTGCATCAAACATCATGTAAATTCATTGTATTGTGTTGACTAATGAGTGCAAAATCTATAGGGCAACCGAGTGGTTTGTAATAAAGGAGTTTTTTTTTTCAGGCACCTTCCTAGCAAGATTGAATTAGCATTTTGCATGCTATTGTTTTATGATATTATTTCTGATATCTGCCAAATACAGAATAAAGGCATTTCTCATGTTTAATTAAATACCCTTGTAAGAAAAGTAGATTTTGTAAAACTTGGAAGTCTCCATTAGTTCTAACAGCCACATTAAACCTTTTATCTTTGTTGATAGTTTTGCTTTTCAGAATATATATTAAATGGGATTCAGCCCATGAACTTTTTTTCTCTTATGATAACCTCACCCATACAAGTAGACTTTCCCACTTGACAGTGAGTTTGAGTTCGTCAACTGATGTGTTTAAATAAAAATCCAATAAAGCATGTAGAGCCTAAATTAAAACTGAGCTTTTAGTGTGTAAAAATATTTGCAAACAAAAAAGCTAAAGGAAATCTGTAGTAGAAAGAAACAAATTGTTCTTACCTAGAGGGAACATCACTATTTGAATACAAAATATATGACACAATTAACATATATCTTCCTTTGTTAAATCAAAGCCACAACTTCTAACAAGCTTCTTCTACGATGTAGTACTAAAGCCGGCCATAGACGTACCAATTTCCTGCAGTAGTTCCAAGCAATCGAAAGGCGTGGGCGCTCACGCCAAACACAGGGTGGTTTGCCCCCCGACAGGGGGAACCCACCTTTAGGTTTCGACCCAAAAAGCCAGCAGGTTGGATCACAGGCACGGATAATTTTTGTGTCCGATCCTGTTGTTAATTGGCTACAATCTGCCGGGAATCGCCTGTGTTAGTGTAGCACACAGGATTCCGGTCAGTTCTGTAGCCGACTCCTCACAGCGTGGTGACGCCACCACACTGTAATGAGTCTGCTACAAGCCGGCCATGGCGATTTCTATGGTCGACTTAAGTGTCTTGATATTAATGTAGATACATAAAGTTTTAAAACCTTAAGAACATGGTCCCTGTGCAGGGTGCATGAATAGTTGACAGCTTGTATAAGGTTAACCTCCCTAGCGTTTGAGATGAACCCTGTTCGTTCGGCATTCAGGGTCGCCCTATACCTTCCTGGAAAGCTGCAGCGATAATGATGTAGAGAGGGGCGGAGGGAGGGAGGAAATGTACTTTGTACATTGCCCGTACCGCGCCATTGAAAACGATGCAGTATGATTTTTTTTTATTAATTTTTATTTATTTGTACTTTTAATGGTTATTTTATTTAAACTCAAGATTTTATTGACTGTCTATTTCATTGGAGAAAAAAAAAATTCTTTGTATTTCCTAGAATGTTAGTAAGTACTTTGCTTACTTTTCCAGAACCAGATTATAGCTATTGCTTAAGGTGCTGACAGTTGTAGTTTTGTCACAGATACAGCAGCTGCTATCCACTTACTGCTCTTCAGCTAATGCAGTGGGACCAACATATTATTTCGATTTCATTAACTTTTAATTAGCCCAAAGCACCTATGCCTAACTAATGCCAGATGGATACATTGAACAGCAGGGCTAAATCTACAGCGATTATTAAATATAAAAACTCTATTTAGTAATAGCCTTAGAACCTATTGTTTGACAATGGCCATGACAACCCAAGAGAACATACATTAGCACCTGGATCCCAAACTTTTCAGTGCCATAATGTTTATAAAACACCAGAAGTCAATATTTATGAGCTGTAAAAAGGTTTTAATGATAATCTTTTTAAAGGCTTCTTGTCCTCCAGGTATTTTGAGAAAGATCGGCCAGGTAGAAATCCTGCACCTGGTTTTTATTCACAGATTCATTCAGTTTGTAGCATTAGCACTTTTTGGTGTTGTCATCTACATAACACAACTAAGAAGTCGAGTTTAGGGTGATAGGAACATGTTTGGTATACTATGCATCCACTTATTAATGGTAATATTCAACATGTTGTGTATGCTATATTTTTTGCAGAATGCAAAATGCAATTTCCTGATGCACTCTATGGCAGTATACATATTGAAAAAGTTCAATGTGTATGCTGCCATGGAGTGCGTCGGGAAAGAAAAATATTACAGTAAGTATGATGAATTTGCGGATTTCCTGACAGCTCCATGGCAGCATACACATTAAACTGTCCCAATGTGAATGCTATCACGGAGCGCATCAGGAAAGGAAAAATATGGTTAGTATGATATGAATTATCTGCTATGTTGAAGACCACCATATTGTAAAGGAAAGTTTTCACTACCGCAAGATATTTTAACATTTTGAAATTGAAGCGATTTACTTGCAACATGGGATTAAAATGGGGATCTTTGTAAATTTTGGGTCTCAACAATATAAAGTATCTTTTGTGCTCAGAAGAACCAACTGTATGCAGACAGTATAT
>CM070032.1:151011761-151029544 GCA_036250615.1 Ptychadena robeensis
GCGAACATGCGATATTCGCCACGAACAGTTCGGCGGCGAACAGTTCGGGACATCTCTAATTGTCATTACCTTGAAATTATTTGAGATTTCTAAATGTGGCTTGCATACTGAAGAAGAAGCTAAATAATGGCAGTGATGCATATTCATGATCCATATATAAGGCCTGTTGTGCGTTTTAAGTCAAGTAGTAAGGAGTCAATAAATAAGCATATTTTTTCATATGAATTTGAAAGCAGGGCCTTTAGAAAATGTATATTTACTTGTTATATAAAAAGATTTACAAGACAATATAACCCTATTTTTGTTAGTCCTTTTCTAAATTATTATGCAAAACATATGGATGCAAGTGCTTTTGTAATGCAACCATATGTCTCATTTTATTTGTAATCACAGAATATGAGTGGGAGATGCCAAACTGCTGTTTAAATTAAATTTAAATCTCAAGGCTAGTACAGAAAAGTAGCACATACCTCACATTAATTTCTTATGGCTATCTTAAAAAAGTGTCAATAATAATAACAACAGCAGTTGACACAATGCATTTAGGTTTTGTTTTATTTAATACAATAAGTAGTCATTAGTGATGGCCGAACATTCGGCGTGTCCGTCCGCGAACGGGCGGAGCGGACTTTTAAAAATGTCCGCTGTCCGCCCGTTAGCGGACAGATTCAAATTCCCCGCCTCTAGGCGGGGAATTTGAATCGGAAAACCCGGATGTGACGTCAGTGACGTCACATCCGGCACCTGGAACGCATAGTTCCTGGTTGTTCTAACCGGATGTGACGTCACTGACGTCACATCCGGGTTTACGAGCCTGATTTTCACTGATAGACCGGGTTCTCTACCCGGTCTTCAGTGAAATATTCTTCCTGCGGCGGGATCTCGCTGCTAATGATCCCACCGGAGGAAGAATAGAGGGATCCTTCTCGCTGGCGAATACGGCGGGTCGAACATCCGTACTGTCCGCCAGCGAGAAGGAGGGCGAACATGCTTGTTCGCGGCCGAACTGTCCGCCTTGGGGGCAGTTCGGCCATCACTAGTAGTCATAAACAAGGTTTATTTGTAAAATTAGCTGTACACTAGTTTTTAGGTTCAGTATATGCATCCTTTGGTATGAAAAGTTGTGGCCAACAGCTGTAGACAGCTAATAACTGCATACTAAATACTGATCATTTACAATCATTGGTCAGCTGTATATAAAATGCATATTTATACTATTAGGAAGACTGCAATTAGCACCTTTTTCTGTTAATTATTTGTGACGGTCTCAGGTGGCAACCTAGCTTTAATACAGCTGTCATCTGATGCCATTTATTCTCCCGTTTGCCAGATCACTGATTAAACAGTTGCTAATATTCACTGCTGTTTGGTATTTGTGGAGGACACAGCAGGACACAAATGTTTGATATTGTGGGGACACAGTGGGGAACATCCTCCCCCTTACCTCTTTATAGGACAAAATGCTGTTATCTGTACAGTGCTCATTTATTCTTCTGTGGCAGAAAAAAAACTTAATTTAGTGTCTAATGTTGACCTTCTATTTGATGCTTTATAAATGTATGCAGAAAAATGATCATTAAACTATAATAGTGTAATGCAGATATAGATGGTCACAAAATGTTCATGAAATGTAATCTTAAGTTGTGGGGGGATTTAAAAAAAAGTAAACATATTTAGTAGGCTATAGACGCACCTCAATATAAGAAGCACCCCTAGATACAGCTATGCATGCTTTTTTGGCAACCCACGGTTGACACACACAGCGGAGGTGATTGCTAAGCAGCCAACAGAGAAATGCTCGCTGTTCCCCATTAACTTCACTCAATTCTGTCCAGCTATGCAACCATCCAAGCTTGAGTTCAGGGAAGTACAGAGGGAGAGAAAAAAACACTCTCTAACTGTCCCACCTCCTGGAACTCAAACTTGGGCAGTGACAGGTAGCATGCAGCTAACAGCATGAAGTGAAGTTGACATTTTGTTAGGTCTAAGATTTTGACTTCATTTGGAGCTTAGTTTATGCAAAAATATGTGCTAGAGCAATGATGTTCTTACAACCATTCTCTACATCTCCTGCATTTTTGATAATGGTTCAGGGGCTTGGCAATTAACTCCCAAATAAACTAGTTAAAACTTCTACTACACTAGCACTTTGTGAGCTTATTGAAGAAGCCCCTGAACATGGTATCATCACCATAATTGCTGGAGATGTAGAGAACGGTTGTGGGAACATTGGGAAAAAAAGTAGAAAATTCGACTTTCAAAATACTATTCAAACTGTGTGTGGTAGAACCATACTTTTTTTGTAGTATACCCCCAAACCTTCTCTACATCTCCAGTTTGGTGCTTATGCTATGCTCAGGAACTTTGCAATTAACTTGAAATGGTTGAATTTTTAAGAAGAAATTCGACTATCTTTAATCTCTACTGAAAGATGTTAAGGATCAGCACATCAAGGAATATAAAAAGCAGTAATATAAGGGTTCTTATGTGCAGACTTTTGGAAAGATGGATCCTTCAATTTTTATGTATCGACTGGCCAAAATCATTATTTTTGGGAAACCACTTTTATGACATATTGTATAGCCCACAATAGTCATGCACATAATCCTGACCAATAAATGTTTGAAGATCAACCTGATCTGCTGATCAAATGGATCATGTGCTTCTCCATGAGTAATCCTCCTGAGTTTTTCAAAGGAAACCTTGTCATTCTTAATGGACAATCCCATACATTTTTCATATAGAGTGCATTCATGTAGCTATATTTAAGGTAGGCCATTCATTCTTCGTTAACTTGACCTAAGTCCTCTGAAAAAGTGCCTATAATTCAGAACTTTACAGACTAGTGCAAAATCATATTTATCCTCCGTTTTGATTTTCAGATAAAAATGTTAGTGGAATTTATTTCTAAATAAATATACTATAAAAATATCATGATTAGTTGGTCAGGCAAACATTACCAACCTATAGGGTGGCTAGCCCTTGGGAATTTTAAGGCAAAGTGGACTAGAAAATGTTTTTCAATAAAAATACATAAATTTATTAATGTACATAAAACAATAGATACCATCTGCATGTTGGTCATGACAAGCAATTAGATTTGAGGAAAGAAAAAAAATCACAGTCTAAAAAACAAAATATTAGACACAATACAAACAACTCTCAATGTGTTTCGCCCTTTTGAGTAGGGCTTCATCACTTTCAATCAGAAGAAGAGGCAAAGTGCAATTAAACTGTGCAATTAAACATTGGCATGAAACCACCATCAGTGGTGAGCAACTGAGTAGATATGGATGGTCACAAGTGCGGCCCTCTGCATCACTAAAGGGCTGCACATAACATTTTCAGTCTATACTGACTTGTATAAGCATTTTTTAATGAAAAAAATTACATAGCTACAAGACATTATTTTTAAATAACAAAACTTGTTTCAAATGATACTTCAAGCAGTAGGGCACACTGTAGTATGGTAATGTAGGTTTTGTGTCATATATATCATCAAAGGTTATATGCCTCATAGATATCATCAGTGTCTTTCATGATATCTTTGAGGCACATAACCTCTGATTCAAAGGTTATGTACCCCTATTCTGTTCTTCTCCTTCCCTTCCTGCTGTAAGAAGACTGGGATCGGACCAAGAGCCACAGGTTGGGCTCCTGGGATTTAGGTTCACCTGTCATTTAACAGCTAACATCAAAAGAAGAGAAAGTCGACTCTTTTGCATTTTCTACTACAATAAACTCATGTAGTTTTTGCATAAATTAAGCTCATGTGTGCATAGACCTCACATACATCTTCTAGACCATTTTTAATGCTCAGTTACGGACTATAAGATGCACCTGACCATAAGACGTTTTTAGAGGAAATCAGAAAAAAAAATTTCATTTGTTTAAATGAATGTGAAAAAATATCATGCAGTTCCCCTTTTCAGCCACTAAAATTGTGTCACTAGAGAGCAGACTTCAGCGTGTTTTCTTCCTCACACAGAGCACAGAGAGGGAAGGGAGGGGGAGCCCCCACCGGGGAATCTGCGCTCTGGTCTCCCTGTCCCTTCTCTGCTACGGCTGTGTGAGGAAGCTGCCAGCCAGTGCAGGCAGCTTTCCTTACATAAACACTGTATTGGCTATATTTACAAGGCTCTGCAAATATAGCCAATACAGTTCAGCTCCTCACAGCTCTCCCGGCAGATGGAGATCACACAGCTTACACAGGCTTCCGTCTGCCAATGGAGATCACATGGAGATCACACAACTGATCTCTCCTGCCGGCTGATCTCCTACCTGCCGGGAGAGTTGTCGGGGATGGCCGCGGGTGGTCGCACATTCGGACCATAAGACGCAGGCACTTCCCCCCCCCCCCCAATTTTGGGGGCGAAAAGTGCGTCTTATGGTCAGAAAATGACTTTAACAGCACCTCAAAAATACAAAATCACTTCTTAATAATTTTGCATGAAGTATTTTTTCCCGTTTTATGCATGTGTCAAAAAAGTAGAAAACTTATGGGAAAGGCAACATTTGAAATTCCATATAAAATAAGAGATGTTTTTTACTTTATAAGCTGTTGGCTCTGTTGATAGCAAGTTCTGTGCATTAAGTAAGTAAACAACTCTGTAAATGGAATTTTTATTCTAGTCGCCGCAGTCTCCATCCAAAGCAATGGACAACGACCTTGGTTTATGGTCATATCCGATATCCCTGTTTTTGATTGTTCCTGCTCGAAAACAGGGATTGGCTGCATTAGATATGGGCCAGGTAGTTGTCCGTGAGCACGCACAGCGTTTGAAGCAGCCATCGATCTAGCCCATATCTATGCATGTATGAGCACCTTTAAGCTTAGAATCCCTTCAGAAATAATTTTGAGAATAGTACAGAAACTTCCCTTAAGCTATTTTTTTATTATATGGTAACTTACATTTGAAGACTATTATTTTTATTGTACCTCACTTTTTGTTTGTCTTCTACCTAATTGCTATTTTGACATTGTTCACATTACACTATTTGACTTTTCTTTGACTATTTGACATTTATCAGCATCATTTCTTTTTTTTTTTAAAACATCCCCAGTTTCTCTCCTCATCTGTTTCATTGTTACATCTATTATATGTTGTTCCTATCAACCCTTGGACTTGGAGAAGTCAGACTTCTAGACCCTTATCTTAATCAAAGCATAGATAAGTCTATAACCAAGAAAACTATTTCAGAACAATCTGATATAGCTATGGCTATTCTAAAATGTTTGCCTCTTGGTGTTCAAGCAACATGTAGACAGAGAATGCCTCAGTGGTCAGATATAGTACATATACTGCCACATCTTCCATGTAAATTTACAAATAATAATTCCAGTAAGATGCTCTACCTTATTGACTGTGTTGTGCTTTTTGTTGGAAAATAGCGGTAACAGAAGAAACAAATAATACTGGGTTATATCAGCATGCAAGGACTGCACATTTTGTATTAAATGTCTTTGCCCTGAGGATTCGCATTTGTCTCTTCAGTTATATATGTCAGAACTCTTCCGTGCTGAGTGCAGTAAGTGAGGAGACTTAATGGCCATTTCCTGGGAAACAAGCAAAGATGACACACAATTTCAGGCAACACAGCCAATGTTTTCAGTAAATGTGAACAGAAACTTGCTCTAATACAATTTTCTCTGTGTGCATGTAGATGTTGAGGTTTATGAGATATTGTTGCAAGTATTATGTGTTATTTTTCTATATATAAATGCCATATGTAGCTTATATTAAAGTTGGCAGTGGCCCACAACAAGCTACAGCTTCTCAGTTAAAGCAACATGGGTGTCCGCATGAAATGTAATCAAGTTGCAAAACTACTTTTATGCAAACCTTTTAATATTGCAGTTTTAGTTTTGGTAAAACATAGAACATTTCCTGCCATCTGTCTAACTACTGAGGAATATTTCCTGGCCTGCAGAAATAACAACAATCATTTGCTAAACCATACCATAAAACATACATTAAACAAGTTACCTTTTGCCTTTTAAAATACAATAAACATAGCATGGGCATTGCCTTATAGAAAAAAAGTTCAGTATAGGAGTCGGTCCTTTAAGTGATGGTTAGCCTAATAGTAGCCATACATGGATCCATTGTTTTGATTGATCGATCCCTAAAAATGATCATTTATGTTGATTGTTTGGGAATCAATTCTCGTTTTAAGTAAAAGATCATCCAAAAATGGTCGTTATTGAAGAAGAGATTCAACAGAAGGCAATCGGACATGTCGTAATTTTTTGGTCGATTGGTGAACTATATTTGTTAGTGGTTGCTCTCTATTGCTTTTTGTTTGATCAGACTAGTATAGTATATATGAGCACAGATACACACACCCTGACATCATTTCAAATTGATTGAATTTGAGGAATCTACTCTTTTTGGAGCCTGTGATCCTTTCTGGCAGAGGTTGACGATAAATCTATTAACCAAGGTGGTGTGCACTTTGATCAATTTGTTCTGATTGAATCAAGAAGTGATCATAAAAGAATAAATCCATCTATGGCTACCTTTTGTGAGTAATAGTGACTTGAAGCAGTATGGGGAAAGATAGTACTCAAACTCTTTTTGATAAGGATAAGGTAAGGAAAGGTACATATTTTGATGCCCTAAGTTTGGGGATCTCAGGAACATTGTGAAGGTACCTGCAAGCATAAAGGAGTCCCTGCACTTACCCCGTCATCCATTTATTTATTTCGTTACACTTTAAATCTAAAACACATGAGGCGGGCATCGACCACAGTTACTAATGAAGTGCACCTATTAAAAAAAAAATAAAGTTTTACATACCTCTGAACTGTCACAATGGTGAGAAGTGCTCCAAAATTCTAACTTGCTGTGGTCACATCTTTGACTTTTACAAAATTCAATCCTCTGTAGATGCCAGTCTTCCATTGGATTAATGAACTGCATTGATGCATATGGCCAATAGGGGGAACCAGATAATTGTTTTTAGTGGTAAAATGTAACTCCATAGGCTTGTAAATGGGAGGAGATGATGATACTTACAGTATGTGAGAGAAGATAAAACTTGGCATTTTCAAAATGTTCTGGATTTTTAATCTTCTCTTCACAGATCACTAGCATACTGAGGTGTTTTCCAGCGAGGGACATAAAGGTGAATATAGGTGTACTTTAAGATGACCTATTCATTTACTACACTGTAGTGTGTTAATGTAGACAAAAGTGTACTATTTAAATAAAACATAAAAGGGTTCTGGTGTTGTGCTATTCCCAATGCTAAGAAATTTTACATAAATATTTTCCTGAACAGAACTAAAGTTCTTTTTTCTTCAACTTACTCTTTACTATACAAGTCAAGTTCCGCAATCAATACTGTGGAATATGACAAACAGCTTCCATTTTTGATGGGTACACTCATGTAAAATCACCACAATTTTGCACAGTTGGATAAAAATTTGCATGGATGTAAGTATCATGCAGCAATTTTCACAGCGCAGAGCCAAGAAACTAGCTGTGTCTGAGTAAAATTTAAGCCGGTAGACCTCGTTGTATTTAAAACCACTTTGTGTGACAGCTTGTAAGAGGGAAAGAACAGAGGCCAACTGCTTTAATAATCACATTGCTTTTCATTTTTTCCTGTCTAGCAAATGTATTTACTCTAAAATTTGTCACCCTTGTTGTACTCACATTAAACAACTTGAAGGCAAGAATTTAAACTGTTCTTAAGATGCGAAAGTTTGGGAATACATTGGAGCCTGTACCTTTCATGTAGAAAATAAATGTGTTGCATTGACATTTTAATACAGTTTCATTCATTATTCCTTTCTTGTAAAGAAAATGCTGTAAATATATATCAAATTTGAATGCGTCACGGTCCTTTTTTACTGTAAGCAATGTGTAAGAGGATGTTTAAGGTGGTTGATTTTTCTTCAATCGATGAACCCTCGAGCACAGCATGATGACACCACACTGCGCTCGAGCTTCGTCAATTGAAGAACTGAGAATCAATGCGCACCACCCTTGGTCCCCAGCCAAAGTAATCTTTCTTCATGCATCATCAATTTATCCCACTCGAAGTAAGGCTGGATGCAAATGATTTGAGAACAATTGATCACCACAAATGCGCGTGTCGATCAATTTTGCGGGGATTGATTCAAAAATGACCTATGTATGGCCACCTTAACGATAACATATGTAAAAATTTACATCTGATGTTAACTGATTTACTCTAGAAAGTTTTCTTTCTGACTGTTGTTGGTTAAAGTTGTTAAATAAACTACAACATCAAATGAAGTAGATTCACAGACTGATTTATTAAGGAGCAGATAGTATTGCCAAAGTAGATGTTAAATCTAGGAGGGGGGGGGGGTGTCTTCTTATATACAGAACATTCAATAAGTGCATCATATTTACTTTTTTAACCCCATTTGTGTTGGGGTACACATGCTTTAAAATGCATCTTAAAACATGTAATAAATTAACATGGCATCCTAGTTTTAGCAGGTTTATGAGTTTCTTAGTTTAGATGTGCTGCAAACTCCTTGGTGGTCACCCCAAGTGCAGCTTGCGGTATGTTTGTTTGCAAACATTGCTCACCACATGCTACACTTGAGGTTGCTTACCTGACAACCTGCCCTGTATGGGTCCCATCTCCTCAGCCTTAGTGATGATGCCAAGTAAATGGGGGGGGGGTCTGCACCATTGACCTGTATGCAAATAAAGGCATAGGCACTTTGGCTCCTCACATGTGAAGGGAGAGAGTGGGCAGCAGATTACGCTGCAATCTGTATACGCTGGTTTGGGTGAGGTTAATAAATTTTTTAAGTGAAAGAACAGCAATTGAAAGTTGCAAATAAAAAAGTTTTTGCTTACTTTTAAACCCTGTCGGTATGAAAGCAACAACAATATTACTACACCTTTTGTTGCATTATATGGACAATTTTCTGCATTACAGCAAGCAATATATTTCTCTGATAATGGTGGAAAGAAAGCATTTAACAAAGGAAGACAGACCATAGTAACCTTTAAACGTGGAGGTCCTTTTTTGCAAAGACAACTGAAGTGTCATTTTCTTAATTCCTTGTTTATCACCATTTGTGTCTGCTCATTGAAGCTTCAAACTGCCTAAATTGCAATAAACGGGAAAAACGTAAAAGCTTTAAATGCTTCACTGGTAGTTTATGTTAGAAGAACTATATTCTGCTTTGCAATGGAATATAAATCTGAATAATTTGAACCTTGTATGATTTAATAAAAAAAAACTTTTATATATCTTGCCTTAGAACAAATGCTGCAATATCCCTTTTATTACTTATCATAGCCAGAAGAAGTAAAATCTAAACTAACCTGTAATGGGCAGGTCTCTATAAATCTGGTGACTACTCTTGTGTCATGCCAAAACATTTGTTGACACATTATAAGGGTGTACTTCTATTTATGTGCCCCTAGAACCTAAGGGCTTAACCAAAGGGGTTCCCAAGTGAAGTGAACTAAGTTCTAAGTTATCCAAATAAATAGACAACATTCATGCCTTGGGTATAATGAGGGTTGCGTGTGTAAGCCAACAGTGTTCTGGTAAGGCCATGTTATGTAAACATTAGATCCAAGGAGTCCAAGTGATCAAGGGTGGTAGTCAGCAGAACCAAGCTGGTAAAGCTGAGAACAGACAGCAGAAAACTAAAAGACCGTTGACATTGTTGCATTCTGATGCCTTCTGCATTTATAGGAATAATAAGTATGTTAATTTCCAAGAGGCCCCCTCCCCCAAGTCTAAAACCATAAAGACAGTGGATACTTGCTTCTACTGCAAAAGATTTATTTATAAAATTAGTTTCATGCTACTTGACCTGCCCAGCCTCACTCCTCTCATGGCACAGGCCTTCCATTTCTATGCTCAATTGATTTATGGGGTGGGCCGGAAGGGTGAGCTGTATGAAAGAACTGGGGGTGGATAAGAAGGCCAAACAACAATACACACAAAAAATGTATACTTTTATTAATGCTGCATCTTTGTATAGTTTTTGACATGCATGATATAGCCATTGCTACGGAGGAACATTTCAAAGTAGATTGTCTTTAGTGACTTCATTTGAGTGATTATTTATATAACTATATGTGAATTACATTTGACTTTGAGCCCACTTTAAAATGTAGCATAGGTTCAACAATCAATGTTAGTCAAGCTGTTCATATGGACTTCAATGTACACAAGAACATATTTACACTACAAATCCATAACTTCCAACTTGAAACAGCACATTTAACCATGCCATTCCTAAGCGCAGATGAAAAGTTTTCCATTGTCTGTCTTATATTAGAGGGCAGGAAAAAATCCAACAATAACTTCTTAAACACTGATGTCTTACTGGTGCCAAGTAATTTTTAAGATTTAAAATACATCTAGTTTTTGGCTCGGCTCCTGTGAACACATTTATTTTTACATAGTGAAATCAAACATTTTTATGTTTGAACAAGTGTGGGTTTTAATTTCCTTCTTCCCATATCCTGAGCTCATACTGGCTAAGATTTAAGAATAAAATTGTTATTTTTTTTCTCAGAGTGCACTGCTTATATTTGTGATAATCAGTTGTAAAATCAGAAATATTGTTTAGTCCAAACAAAGCCAATACTTTTGTCATTGGAGCTGTTTTACCATTACATAGTAATATTCGGTAACATCAGTGTACATCCTTCCCTTAAGCCTATGGTTTACTAGCTGATGTTTACAGATTAATGTTGTCATAGGAAATAATGTCTCACTTTGAGGCATGTGATATCACTGCACTTGGTTCTCTTTAATGTTGGAAAATAGCTTTTTGTTCAGAATAGAATGGAAGTTCAGTTTATATATAAAATCTAAATGTAATGAATTCCCAATTACAAAGTTACACCAGCGCTGCTTATATTCCCAAATCCAACATTATGGGTCTGTTGTTTTTTGAAAAAAAAAGCTATAAAGTGTCTAGTATAGTTGTAACTGATGGAAGAAGCCCCACACAGATGATAAATTTGGTATATTAATCTGCATACATTACTGCCTTTGAGTGCCAAATTGATTTTGCATATAATTAAGACTTCTTCAGCTATTACTAGGAGCATTGTTGACATCAAGACTTGGAAAAGGCAGTCACAGCATCAGAATGGAATGCAAAGCTGTGAATTTGTAGTGTTTCGGAGAAAAGGGGCACCTTCTACATGTTGATTGACAATAGAACTCTAGACTTATCTCCATGGTGGAGCCCACTGGGGATGCTTAAGGGCTAACTGGCTCCAAAACTCAGACAAGGAAAGTGAGGCCCTGATGAATTTTAAGGCTTTTGGTGTCTAGTGGTACACTGACATTTAAATACATGAGCACTGTGACTTGAGTTTAGTGCAAGGGAGAGGAATGGAAACAGTGCTCTCCTACATGAACCTGGGAAAACAGTATATTTTCTCCAGATAAATTGGTAATGCTTCCCTTGTTAAAGAACCTTTGGTGACAAAAACCTTTACTCAGGCCCCTGTAGTTCAGTAAAAGTCAAACATCAATATGTATAGTTTGAGCCCAGAGACATGGTGCAATTCTTAGGATACAGTTCCAATCGGGGTGGCTCTCCCAGTCAGAAGTGGTACTGGCTTACTCAGAAGGTAGTTGTGGCTCCACTTCAGGGCAGGAGTAGTTCCTCTAACTGTACCCCAAGCCTGTGCTGGCGGTTTAAACACTCACATATCCTGTGCGCTCCCTCAGGCATGGCCTGTCTCCCACAGGGACCTGCTTGTAATCTAATTAATTAGAGCACAAATTTATCAGCATGGAGTACTTCTATATGAGTTGTTCTCTTGCAGGAGTGTTTTTTCCTATCATAACTTGTCATCCCTAGTAAGGAATACTAGCATAGTCATTAGCACTCCATTGAAATACAATACCGCTTAATAGGTCATAGAGATTGATTATGGGGTGGAGTCATTTAGTGATTCACACCTATCCATTATTATGCAGATTGGGCAATGCAGTTTAAGCATATCCAAAAAGTTCACTGATCCAATAGGCCTGTGCTAGTGATAAGCGGCATAGGCAATATTCAAATTCGCATTATTTTACAAATAATTCGACTAATATTCGATATTTGCAAATATGAAATTTGAGTGTATGGCCATGCATTGCGAAAATATCACAATAATCACATCACTATTATCTTTAAAATGAATGGTCACATGCAAATATGAATATATAATGTCAATGCATGGCCATAAGCTTCCAAGTGCATAATATCTCGAGTATTCACAATTGCGAATATCCGCCACCATATTCTAAAATAGCCGATATACGTCATATATTTGCAACTTGAATATTCGAGCTTAACACTATTGTTTATCTGAAAACTAATGAAAATGCATGTCGACGGATGTAAAGTAGATAGGTGTGAACCAGACCTAAAGCATGCTAAGGCTTAACATGGACTAGATGTTGTTAAGACGTAAGTATGTTTTAGATAATTTCTTTATTGGTATTGCATTACAATAGTCAGTTTTTAATATCATACATTGAGACCCTTTGTGACAAATGCCTATAACCATGCTGGATGCAGTCTTTATCACCCATTGCTTTATGTATTATGTGATGCTCAGCACGTTGCCTACCTTATCATATTAGTCAGCATTAGTGTTTTTTTATGTTTTTGAACTTCTTTTTTCTCACTCCCTTAGATGTCTTTAGTTCTTTCTTGTTTGCCTGTACTGTATTGTAGTCTTTTTATACTTGGATGCTCTGCTTTGCTGTTAAAGTTCCAGGATTTTAATCATGACTTTCTCTCAATGTCATTTCATGCAGATTTCCTTTTAGATCTATTCTCATTCCCCCTGGGAGGCTAAAAGGATAAAAAAAAAGCTGATCAAATTGCGAATAACTCTTAGTGGCTTGGTTACTTTCAGACTTGATTTGAAAACATTATGTGGTGCTCATTGGGCCGTATATTCTATACAGTTTAATGCGCCTCTTTTCTTAACACAAATATTTTATTCTCTAGAGACATTTAGGTCTGAACAACTACAAATGACTAGTTTAGTATTCATGCGCAAACATGTTGAATGCATTAAAAAATATTGCCGTTCGTTTATGCTGAAACATAATAATGAAAATCTGTTTAAATGTAATTTTTTATTTTCATTACCTTACCTAATGTTTTCATTCTGCTACGCAATTATTTCATTTTATTCCAACTGTAATATTCAGATACAAAGCTCAGTTAGTTTGCTTCATCCAATTTTGTGTATGGTTTACAGTTCAATGTTTTATGCTGTTATGTAGGGCATTGGGGATTTTGATTGCTCCTCAGTATATTGTATCAAAGAACTAATAACATTTAAGGTGCTGATTGCTATTTCAAGGGATTTCAGATTTATCTTTTATTAAATAGACAGGGCAGTAATAAAAGTGAATCTTCAATAAGTATAATAAAATAAAAAAAAAACCGTCTACATTAGACCTTACATCCTTTACTCTACCAAACGAATGTCAGGTCAACTAATATTACTGGCAGTTTAGAAGGCTTTGACTTCTATGATTGTTTAATGGTATCCTAACTTTAGAATTGTAATGCAGTAATCTTCAAAGTCCAGTGGACTACCTTATCTGCTGGGACATTGGGAAGGGAGACGTCACTGCGAAATTCCCTTCCCAAGTCTCACAAAACTTCACAGGACTTCCCACTGAATGCTAATCGGTTTAGGCCTATACATATTTGAGACAAAGCCTCTGTTTCACCAACATAAATGTTAGAACAGAACTGGCAACTGCTTCAAATTAATTACAGGGCTAGTGTTTACATCCCTTAATAGGGAGGATGTGTCATTTTATTTAAAGCAAATATAAAATCATATAAGAATCTTGCGCTTGTGCCATAGGGCAAATATTCACAATATCACAACGGAGAAGCAAAATTTTACCCTATTTGGTAAAAGTCAGGATCAGGCCATGCTTCCAGCTATCTACTCCCAAGGCAATAAAGTAAAGACCTGTAGCGCTAAATTGATGACATCAGTTACATAAGTATATATTGGTGTCTTCATTGAGTAAAATACTTGGGCACGGAGCATTGGCAGTAATAGAAGACTGGGGGTGGAGAAGGTTAGTAACTGGTGGTTAGATCTACAGTGTAGACTGTCACACATATTATGAACAAGCTCTTTAAATATTTAGATATTTTCAAATGTAAAATGAAGTATTTTACTGGAAATCACGTTCCTCTAAATTTCTTTACTTTTAGCAGAACAATTGTTGTTTGAAATATTGTTTTAATGAGTCTAAACTGACTCTTCTCACTAAATGTAGCAGGTTGTCTGTCTTCTGGCAAAAACCAAGTTCTTTGGAGGGAGAAAAAGACAAGGTGGCTGAAGTTGAAATGTGTTCTTACAGACAGGAACATCAGATCAATAGAGTGTTCAAGTCTACCTGTGTTCAATCGCAGAGGCACTACAAAGTTGTTGGTAGTTCTAAAGGATATCTGACAGATAAAGGTGTATGGCCAGCTTTAGTGTTAAGAAAGGTCTCTAAAGGCTGACATGCTGTTTTGTATGACCTGCATGTTAGGAGGAGGTATCCACTACGTTGTGTGATCCATCGGGACCCGACAGATCACATACACATTACCTGGATTACATTAACCCCTGTTTCGGTGGAACGGCTCAACACCGTAAAAACACAGCATCCGCCGAGCAGGGAAAGTGTAAAGCATTGCACTTAGCGTAGAGGGTCCTGGCAGATGTGGAAACATACCCTCAGGATGTAACCAAATGAGGCCCTAACTCCTAGCATTACCTAGTGAAAACTTATGGAATATAAAATATTTTTTTTCAGGTTTTCTGCTCTAAAAACTGGGTACATCTTATGGTCCGGTGCGTCTTATAGTCTGAAAAATACGGTATAACGATTAATGGATTAGGTAAAAATAGATTTTCATTCTAGAGTTCATCAACTACATCTAATAAATGATGAGTTGCAATATATTACATTCACCAGCATGTTTTTTGATTTAGATATGATATCAGATAGAGTGTCAATTAATGTCACATAGTATTCCATGAGCAACACCCCAGCTTTAAGCTATATTTAAGCACTTTCATGATGTGTTAGCAATGCAAATTTTATGTGTTATGTCATTCTTATACATTACATTTCTGTATAATACATAGACATCTCTGTAAATTATTGTACCGAAATGATTGCTATTCTTACAAGTTATTCTGTGGAATTGTTGGCTCTGGAGTGTGTAAAATCGTACTTGGTAAAGTGATCACATAACACCGGGAAAGATAGATGTGAAGCTAAAGTAATGAAATGTAAATCTCAATCTAACTCCATATTATGAGAGAATTGTCATCTTGTGTTATAAATCTTTTTGCTGCCAGAGTAATCAAATCAGAATGCTTGTGTAAATTGTATTATCCTGGAGACTGGATTGTTTTGTTTTTATTTGTGTTTAAAAACACGCCACAGACAGTACGCCCTTCAGTGATAATGCAGCTTTACAGAAAAATGACAGTTACTGTCAGATAAACAGTTAGACTAGTCCTGCACTCATTAAGTGGTGCAGAAAACACATTATTACTTATTTCAATGCATTTGTGTTCTAGGAAAACTGCCAGTCAAAGTCGATGCCTTGTAGCTAGTGCTTGTCTCCCTCTGATGTAGAAAGTTGTGACAACCATGTTAGACATAGGTTCTAATTAGCCCAATGTTTCTATTTCTTCTGTAACGTTATGTGGGGAGGATTTCTGCCATCTTGTATTTACATGAAGCAGAAAACTCTCCGGTAGATATAACACCTTATGGATTAAGTAGACATAAAAAAGCAAACTTGTTGGGGTTGGTTTAATATTTTCAAAGCGAATAAATACTTGACAAAGGAATTTTCTTTTTGTTTACTGAATGAGGTGAAGCTTAGTTAACTTCCATTATGTGTAAGTAAAATCTTGTTTGTTATTGTTCTTGTCCATGATGCATGGTCTAATTGGTGAACTGAAAATTACCAATATTATTTTCACTTACTTTACGCCGAATAAATAAATCAGTCCCATTCTATTCAAGTTGTCCAAAAGGTCTAGTAGCATGCATATATGTGCTCATGAATATTAGGGGGCTGGAGAATATGGTGAGATTACACAAGAGAACACGGACAGATCTACAAACATGTACCCATGGCTAAGTTAAGTTTAGACGTTTCCAAAGATGATGATCACCAATATCTATGTGTGATATGTTTACACAACAGTGTAATAAAGGTTTGTTAGATTAGTCCAGACAGTTGTATCTTAACCTCCCTAGCGGTCATGACGAACCCAGTTCGTCTGGAGTTTGTTTGATAAAGGCGAGCCGGGATCGCATGACCGCCCACATCCCCAGAAAGCTACGGCCATTCTCCATATCCATTTCCAGGTTGCTGGGACTGCCCTGATTGTGCCACGGTGACACCAAAGGGGGGGGGGGCACAATAGACCTCCCTGTTAATGGAGGGGCGTTGGTCTCCCAGCCCACCTCATCAATGATGCCGGCAATGTGGACAGGGGTGGGGGTAGACTGTACTCTGCTGAGATGGCCCGTACCGGGGGCACGGTACAGGCAGACCGGTTTAGCAGAAGGGTATTCTATGGACACCTATACCTTGAAAAATCACCTTTGCCATTCTAGGCATCATGCTATCATGCTATCATGAAACATTTGATTGCCCAGAGTTCTGCTTAAACATTTTATTGGGATTTAGGAGACTTCTGTCATTGTGTAACTAAAAAACAAGTTCACCTTCATCACAATCACAGTGTGATATTTAATGTAAGTACATTTAAAAAAGTGAAGTCACAACTTTTAGCTGACATTGGACTTCCTCTTCTCTGCTTCAGTGAATGACATAAGCAGTAGGCACTAAAGAATGTGCTGTTGGACCATGAAGTAGCTTGTCTGTTTGCATGGATTTAGTGCAGGATCACTGTAAAGACATCTTTCTGAGACTGAAAATCAGGATTGTACCAAACTCAATCTCAAAATATTGTTTGTGTTCATAAAGTTTGGAGCTTAGATTATACCATTCACTGGCTCTTAAGTTAACAAACTTTCTGCATTATTAGAAGGCTAACATACAACAATAGTCCACAAATGCTAGATTGCATGTATGTAAAATATAGAATGCAACTACGAGAGTGATGGTTGTTTATAATGCCTTTTAAGGTTCAGGATAGATCACAGTTTATCATCTATTTTGTCGCTCCTTTACTAAAACATGGAAACTAAGGGACTATTGCAACTAAATGTTAAGAAATACGTTTTTGTGAAAATGATGTGCAGCCATAGTCCTCTAGGCTCCATGTTTTGATACAGGAGCAATAAAATAGATGATAGACTGTAAACTATCCTGAACCTGAAAATTTTATTTTGGGATTATGGCACAACTTTGCGTTACTCAGGGACAGCTACATGTTTTGTGAATAATTATAATCCTAACGTTAAGTTTACCTAATGTATATTCTTTTCCTTAACCTCCCTAGCATTACAGGCTTTTCGCACTATGAAAAGCTGCTTCCCTGGCAATTGCGGCGGAGTACACTGTACTCTGCCATGACTGCCCGCGTTCCTCCCGGTTCACCACACACTGCCAGTGTCAATTAGGCAGTGTGTGCGGGGCAAAGCAACACGCCCTCCATTAACATGGAGGTCTATGGCGCCGTCCCCTTCTGCGTCACCAATGACGTCAAAGACATGAGGCCTGGAAAAGCTCCGTGAGCCTGAAGCTATGCAGAAATGCTGCAGGCTCACGAAGAGCTGGCAATTGCACCCGA
>CM070032.1:151029644-151044739 GCA_036250615.1 Ptychadena robeensis
GTAGGACCTTAAAATAATGCAGATAAGCAGAATATGTCAGTATATTTTATTTTACAGCTTTATAGCACAGCTTATTGCTTGCTTGTAGCAGAGTATACATTTACCTGTCATTTTTCGTAGCAAGCCTAAGCACCTCTTGTCTGATATCTGACTGTTGCCATATTTTTACCGCACAATTCATTTTTTTCCATGTCTTCTCGTGACTCCTTACTGACATTTATTCGACTCAAGCATTGCAGAATAAGCTGTGTCAGCCTGTGAGCAAATAAGAAATACCGGTATCAGGGATGTTTAGGAAATTAACCTATCACTTTTGAAAGTTACAACTAGAAAAACTTTCTTTAAGTGTACTCCACTATTGCTATGCCTTAAGCTCATCTCACACATTACAGTACACCTTATGTCACTTTTTTTTTTACAAACCACAATGCCTATGGTATATAAGCCATATACAACTCTTGTAAATTTTGGCATCAATGTGTAAAACAAATAATTTCTAAAATCCTTAACCTCCCTGGCATTACAAGAAGGTTCCTGTACCAAAAGTGGTACATAGAAACTTTTTGTTTAATTTCCCACCATTTCTTTTGATGGCCGCATACTGTGACGCCACCCTGCGTCAGGGAGAACAAGAAGAAGCTGGAGATGGAGAGAGGTGAATGTGTTCTTCTGTTTTATCTTTGCAGCTGCCCCAAGTTCAGCTCAAGCTTAAAAAAGTGGTGACCTCCTAGTACCCAGGTGCCCAACCTGTGGCCCGTTCTTCGGCGGCCCCCCTCGACCCTCTACTTGCGGCCCCTGAAACCAAACTGTTAATGCATAGGGCATAATAACTCACTAGTCACATCTTCTACCAGTATCTTCTTAGAGCGGAAAGAGGGGAGAGGGATTCTGAGCACGCTAATTGGCAGCAATCCAGAGGGCACCAGTCAGTGGGGGATGGGTGGACAGGTGAGTGCCTATGCTCCCACTATCCCACCAACGAACGAGAGACACATAACCTTTGATGAGGCACATAACCTTTGATTATCTAAATGGGGGAAGATATATTAAAACAAGTTTTGTTATTTAAAAATTAAAAACAATGTCGCTATGCCTGCTTAAAAAATGCTTATACAAGTAAGTATAGATTAAAATGTTATGTGCGGCCCTTTAGTAATGCCGAGGGCCGCACTTGTGGCCCTC
This sequence comes from Ptychadena robeensis, assembly GCA_036250615.1. Taxonomy (NCBI): domain Eukaryota; kingdom Metazoa; phylum Chordata; class Amphibia; order Anura; family Ptychadenidae; genus Ptychadena; species Ptychadena robeensis. The sequence goes on from CM070032.1 coordinate 151,030,827, forward strand.
CATATCAACTCAGTTGCCCACCACTGTCATAGTAGGTTATAGCAGTAAAAAAAATCCATGGCTCTAAATATTGTTCTGTACTAAGGAAATCAGGCTACCTTCTGCTTTTTTTTATATTTAATGTAATAAAGATTTCCACAAATCTCTGTAATCTTTCTTGACTTCCTCTCCTAGGGACTTGAAAATGAGAGAAAGGTGGAAGGAAGTGAGCAATTCCTATCTGTAACAGGTGTGCCTGAACATTAGGGGATTGTGTCTTGTTTTTTATTTGCGTCAGCTCAATTCGTTTAATTCCCCTGAATATTATTTATTTTCAATTTTTTACCAGGAGAAACAGGCAACAATAAAAAAAACATGTTGCCTTTGTATACATGTTAAATCATGCCTAAGATTTTCAAATTGAACATAACTGTTTTTATTTTCTTCAGGGATTAAGGATTTTCAAAATATGTTTTTTACGTTTTTTTTAGTTCATCTCATTTTTACAATATGATGCTCAGAATAAAAACTCATATTTTTAGATGTGGCCTATCAATTGACATGTACAAAGGGCATACATAACTTTTATTTAATCTATAATAGATTTTAAGTAAATTTAAGGAGTTGTACTGAATTCTCAAATAGCTTTTTTTTTGGCCTTAACATCTATCCAGAAGAAGATATTTGCACTGATGTACTAAAGGAGTTCAGAGTCTTTGTTCAAACAGTTGTATGCATATTAACTTCAATTATTTGCAGGTGATTGGGTTGTGAAAGAGACTGAACAGAAATCTGCTGCTCACATGATTGGATAGTTAAAGTTCAGATTCTCAACTTTCTTTCTAAAGGGCTTCACTCAGGCTTGGGCTCCACTGTCGATTGGGATCTGCTGAAGCCTCCGATGCATTCCCTTAGACGTAGCTTGCTGCGGAGATTTAAAGGCAACGAAGGGTTAGACCAGCGGATCCGCGGCTCTGATGGGCTGTGAAGACAGCCCCGTCAAAGCCCCATTGCTGACAATGGGCGGCTCGTGGACAGTGGAGCCTAAGCCTTAGGGCTTGTTTCCACATACGTCGGGACCCTCTTGTAAGACAGATCCTCCGCCGAGCAGGTAAGTGTATATGCTACGTTGGGGTCCCCGCTAAGTGTATACGCTTAGCGGGGACCCCAACGTAGCAGATACACTTTCCTGCTCGGAGGAGGATCTGTCTTACGAGAGGGTCCCGACGTATGTGGAAACTAACCCTTAAGGTTTCCAATGAAGTGAACAGAATCTTCTTTTGCCAAAATAGACTTTACCCAATATAAAATTACAACAGTTTTAAATATTTTATCCTTGTTGGATAGATTGAAACTTAGGGCTCATTTATATGGCTGGCGCTCCTGTCTGTAAGCATTTAGGGGGCATTTAAAGAACACCCCTATGACAGGTCTATCGGGGAAAAGTATGAAAACCAACCGGTAAATGCAACATGAGGCTTTTGCCAGGGAGTTTTCATGCTTTTGCCCGCTAGATCTGTCATCAGCCGGCTGCTCTAAGCATGTGTTAACAAAGGCCTGTGTGAATTGGCCCTTATTCTTGACGATTTACTATCTTATCTTATCTTAGTGCTAGCTCATCTACTCAGCGGGCAGTAGATTTGGCTGCAGTTTCACTCATCCGAATATCACAGTCCAGAATAAAACTTGGCAAATAATTTCCTCCCTCTATTGTCTATTATTTTAGCTTGCTAGTCTGTTAGTCCAGGTAGAAATTCATTAACTGAACCTAAATGCAATGATCACTCCCTAAGGTCGGCTTCATTAAATACATTTGTTTAATTAATAGAACTAATCTGTTATGTGTCATATATATTAATGGCCTCAGCTGATCTAGGAGGAAAAGCTTACTTAAAAAGAGCAAGCAGCCTGTTATTAATACCCAGAGATCCTTTTAGCATAGTTGCAACAATGCTAATTACTTTGTCTGAACTGTTCTGTTATAATTTGTATTTCAAATACGTTACTTTGCATTTTAAATGCAATATTATATATGCTTATTTAGCAAAGTCTATGCTTTCTTTTATTTTTTACAAAGCAAAGAATAATATTTAATTTTCCAGTTTGCGACTGTATGGTTATTCATAAAAGCTCTATCAGTAAGTGAATTTGTGAATGCTTGGGATAGGAAATGTCAAATGCATCTATTACATATCAAGACATTTCAGTGATTTAAATATGTTAACTGACGTGGGTTTTTAAAATGTTACATTTCATTTACTCCTTGTTCATTTTGTTAACTTTCTTCCAATGATGTCCCATGCCTTCCAATGTTCTCTTTGTGAAGCACTTGTTGATATAAGTAATGCAACATGGCTAATTCAACTTCCACACAAAAATAGATCTATAATTTTATCATGATAAGTAATGTGCCCTTTGGTAATGTAGCAGTGTACATATGGAACCTCAGCTTTCAGTGGGAATAGGCCAAACACATACCCCACATCAGATGTGAAGCGACTTAGGGATGCCTCAGCCCTAAACCGTGGAGAATCTCCCCATAATTAGCAGGTAAACAGAGGGCATTTGCCCTGACTGACCTTTTCTTCCAGGCATTGGATGCATGTCTAACACTGGGAAAAAGTCTTTAAAGCCCTTAAACTAAATCCTGAGACAGACAGGCAGCTGGAGTTTTCATAAAAACTTTGTAATAGCTGCCTATGTTTTGACGCATGCTTTTATAAAGGCGATTTTCTAAGAAAGTGATTCAAAATGTTCTACTTCTTATTCTCTAGTTTAGTTTTACACTCAGCGGGATGTTTCTTTAGGCATTGATAAAGTATTCTTGTGTAGTTGAAAAGTTGAGAAGTTGATTGCAAAGTTGAGAAGCCAAGAGGCAAAAGTTTTCCAAACTTTAAAATACAAAGGCTGACAAGTGGGTAAACAGAGGCCCTCTAATCTAGATAAAAAGTCTGTCTTCTATATGTTTGAAGTTAAGGATTAGTGAGATTCAGTATGAGTATAATCATTTGTTTTAATATATGTTTCTACACCAATATACATCAATCAACAAAGCACTAATTACCACTGTACATGTTATTATCGATGAGGTGTGAGAGTTTTACGAAATGTGATGTGAGAACCGAAAATAATTTTCTCTTCTATTTTAATGGCGTTTTTGTATCAGAGTGCAGAGTGCGTAACTTTTTTCAGAAATGTTCCAAGAAGACTTACGAGGTTAAATAGTGCAAAAATCTGTAAAGTATGCATAAAATGCTCCTAATCTAAGCTTTATTGAAATCGAAGAAATGGATGAAAACTAAATACAAAGTGTGAGAAGCATCTTTTATTAATAGCATGAACTGCATGAAAAGTATTGCAAAATCGTGACTTCTCAGCTTTAGCTTAAACAGCTAATATAAGCAGAACATAATATTTGTTTTCTTCCATTTAAAAAAAATACACCATAAGCACACTTTAAATGAGAATTCATTTAACCTGAAATTGTTATTTTAACTGTCTACAGTTTCAGTTACCAGCCACATTATTAAGTTCCTTGTCCATCTTAAACAAACTGGGTTCATGGTTGAAGCCATGTTATTATTGTACTTTAATGGGTTAAGCCCCCATACATACTTAGATTTTTACCCGATTTTTGGGCCGATCAACTGCTGATCTTGGCGGTCGATCTGCTGCGAAATTGGGTGCAAATCAAAAAACTTTAAGTTTTCATTCGGCCTTGGAACCGATCTAAGCCAGTGGTTCCCAAACATTCCTTGCAGGGCCCCCCTTTTCTATTTAGTAACATAATCCTTATTCAAACACAGGTTAAGAATGAGGGCCAGCCCCCCCCTCCCCTGGAATACTTTCGCGCCCCCCAGGGTGCCCCCCCCCCTAGTTTGGGAACCACTGATCTAAGCCATTACGGACATGTCTGTAATTTGTAATTCTTAGATCGTTTGCATTACCTTGGATGGGGACGTCCATCAACAGGGGTTTCATTGATGTGTTATTGGACGTTGATTACACATCTGGTCTTGATAAATTTTGTGATACATGGCTGTAATAACCCACTCAGAGACTTTTGTTTTGTTTTGTTTTGATTTTATTTTATTTTCACTATTGCTATTAAAATGGCGAAGGTTTTACTTATTTCTTACTGGATTTCACTTAGCAAGCCTGTAAAGTCCCCTTGCCTCTGTGATACAGGGGGAATTTTTGAATTTGTGATGATAGTTTACCAGAAGGTTTACCATATCACCCTGATATTTTCCTATATTATATTTACATCATGTTATGACCTAACCTACAAATACATATACAGGTGCTACAGTTTCTTCAGTGTGTTTTCACGACTCTACAGTAAGCGTAAGCTTCATTGTGACAGCTGCTGTGATCATAAGCAACAGGATTCCCTTTTTATCTCACAGGTATGAATTTGTCTTAATGATTCAAAATGGCTACTCCTTGCACAACTGGCTTTTGTATTGTGTTATTTTTACACAGATGGCTTTACTGTAGGACATATCGAGGTAGGATAACTTATGTTCTGTGAGAAGTTGGGAGATTTTATTGTTTGTTTTGCCAGACTGTAGTTCCACTTTAATGAATACAGAGCTGCTCTTGTATATGCCTGGAGTTCGGATTTAATAATATATACTTTGGAGACATCACTGATCAGTGCATTGCCCTATATATCTTTTGGACAGATGACTTGCTTTTCTAGAAGACAAACCTGAGTATGGTACTGCAATATTATAAAGTTAATATATGATCTATGGGGATTGTGATTTATGTTTGCACATAAGTGCTGTAGGGACAAAAGTTACACATTTTACAATATTTGAAGGTTTAATTTATTACCGCCACAATACCTATACAAAACATATGAACCGTTAAAATAATAATAATAAAAAAAAACTCTTGTTTATACTGAAAATTTCTCAATGATATAGTAATGATGATTTTTTTAAATATATAACTTTTTGCAAACGTTGTGTTTTGAGGTGTTAGGCCAGCTACTCATCTCACCGGGTTTTTATAAGTTAAACTAAACTGATTCGCAATGCCTGTTTTATTTCTCATGCTTCATGTGAGCAGGAAGGTAAATGAAGATGGCCTGAAATCCTTTTCTTGTTTTAGCTGTGTTGTGTCTTTTCAGCCAGAATATAAATCAAGAGTGTACCTGGCGGTCTAAAGCAATGTTTATAGAATCGCTCAAGCTGAAAGAATTGTCCGTAAATAAGTTCAGAAAAATGTGGACTGACCGAGCTAGTTTATATATGCGTAAAGTGTGAAAATCTTTAAAAAGTTAGCTGCCTCAGTTCTTTAGTGTCACCTGTGTACAGTACATCATGGTAGACAAGTCAGTCTTCTGTATAGGAAACAGATCTTATTTGTGCTGAATTTTACACGATACGGTCAGTTAAATGGCATTTGGCACTGGCTGCTTTAGCTGCCAACTACGTCTATGTTCTAGTTATAAACTCTGTATATTAAAGGAGAATTAATTGTGTCAAGAGAAGCTGACAGCCATAGTGTTCACAGTGTGAACAGACAACGGGTAACACAAATCACGTCATCACGTCTCTTTTACAAGCCTATAGAGATAACGTTTCCTATTTAAAAGCCTACACCTCCAGTGTCCATATGTGTTACTGCAGTTCATTTACCCCCGAGCTCGTAGCAAGTTAGTAGAAGTATAATTTTATTTTACGGTTTTGGAGGGCTTTTCCACCATTGTGACAGCTTTGAGGTGACAAAATTTTTTTGTGTGTTTGTTTTTCTTGGCTTTAGGTTCCCTTTAAACTCATTGGTGATTACCATAGTCCAGTTTTTGCTTCCTAAAGAGGAATTCCCATGTAATCACTTTGTATTTCTCATTCTCTATAGCCCCCAAATCAATATAGGTGAAATGTGAAAGCACCCCCACCTCTCCAACATAATCACTGATGTCAGGGAGTTGGATCCAGTGAAAAAAGCAGAGGCTGCTGCAGTATGGTGCCAACACCACTGGAGAACTTAAGCTGCCCCGAGTGTGGCTTGGGGTTACCAATTTTAGTAAATAAAAGCTACCCTGAGCCACACTCACAAATACTGTTAAGGGAGTTTCAAAATCTTTAAACATGTAAATATCGTATAATCTTGAATATATGCTGACTGGACATAAGCAGAGGTACCCAATTTTAGAAAGAAAATGTGGAAAACTGAATGACTCAAGTATAAGCCTGGGGGGGGGGGGGGGGGGGGGGGGGGGGGGTATGCAGTAGCTGAGGCTCAGAAACATGCAGCAAATGTGCTTTTGTTATTATTTAATTCAGTAAACTTTTAATTGCAAAGCACCTAAACATTATATCATTACTAGAAGTGCTGGAGATGTAGAGAACATTGAAAATAAAAAAGTATTGCTCTAGCATATCAAGTTTTTGCAAAAAAAGTTAAAATTTGATTTGACTTGACTTGAACAACCCTTCAACCCTAGCATGTTTGGGGGCTTTGCAATTTCCTCATAAAGTCCGCCTACAAAATTCCACAATTTTAATTTCTTGACCCGCATAAAAGCCACATTTCAGGTGCTGAACAATTCGGCTTATATTTGAATAGATACGGTAGGTCTTATTTATAGTAGGGGGATCAATTCCAAATAAAGAGCTCTTATGAACAAAAACATTTATATTTACTGCTGTACATTTAAAGTTCTAGCACATATCTCTATTCTAAGAAAATTTCAGCTATCAGGCCTTGCAAGTCAACAAAATGCTGGTATGAGTCATTTTTTGGTAGGTGTATTGTACAGAAGAGGTTTTAGCTCAGAAGAAAGATATCGTGATGATAACTTTCTCGGGTCCATAAATAGTATGATGTGCTTTGCTGACTTGTGCCTTTCTCCAGAAAATTACATCAATTCTGCCGTAGAGAGTCTTGACAAGGAGACCCAGTGTCAAGTGTACAAAAATGTCAAGCAGACAGAATTGAAAGTATTGTTTATTTAACTCAATCATGACTCCTAAATATTTGCAGGATTTATCCTGGTTATTAGTGTATTTACCATTTTATAATACCCATAAGGATGTGCAGAAAATGAAATCATCAGTGACTGTCATTCAAGTTACAAGAAGTCATTTAAGTTACAAGAAGATTTTATTATACAATGATATTAAGCAGCCACAAAGAGTTTAAACTACCCTGCCCATTGAAGGTACTCTGCACATCTCTATTTAGGAGTAGTGATGGCCCAAATGTCTACATGGTGGACAGTTTGTGCCAAACATCGTATGATCGCGAACAGTACAGGATGTTCGACCTGCCCCCTTCACCGGCATGAAGAAGATTGTTATTCTTCCGCTGGCTGGATCAGGCGTGGAAAGAATATTTTCATTAAGCTAGCCATACACTGCACGGATTCCCTGGCTGATCGATTCAGCACCGATGGATTACGGCGATTTCGCCGGCATCCACAGGTGAGAACGATCAGCCAATTAGGGAATCCGATCATGGCAGCCCACCTTGCACGGCCGGATCCGTGTCCGATGGATCGGCTCCCTGACCGCAACGCCCCCTGATCAGAGCAGAATCGGACCCGAAAAGACCAACAGGTTGGTTCTTCCTCGGATCCGATTCTGTGCCCCCGATCCATCGGATGCAGTCAGACGGGCAAGGTGGGCTGCAGAGGATTCCGGCACGATGGATCCGCGTGCACGCGCCCGGAATCCATCGCGCCGGAATCCGGCACGAATCCGTGCCGTGTATGGCAGCCTTTAGAGACCCTAGTGAGACTGTAGTGAAAAATCGTAAATAGATACCAGAAGTGACATCCGTGACTTCAGGCAGGGAATTGGTAGCTCCTCGAGAACAGGCCGAGGTCAGGCATGACCAATGTTCAGCCACCACTATTTCAGATAGAACTTAAAAACAAAGATGTAATAATGTGAATTTTTCATCAAAAATCACTTCAGGGTGAATGTGAATAATACGATTTGAAATTGTGCAATTATTAAAAATTCATTCCATTGGCCATTTTCCAGGGGTTCTATAGGCCAATGCTAACTCGCATTTACTATCAACTTAATCACTGAGCTGGCGAAGAGCACCTTAAAGTAGCTGTGGGTTGGGAGGATAGACGCAGAGAAAAGGCAGCAGCAACTAGGGGAATGGTAGTTGCCTTCTGGACTGGCAGTTGTCATTAAGGTTTGCTAATGGAGGTTTGCCACTGGGGATCTGCCAATTTGTTTGGGGATCTTGCAATAAGATTTGTCTCTGTCTTTTATGTCATGAAACATGAATCAATGGTGATCATTTGTACAATGTCCAATAACGATGGTAAGTGCAACAGAGGTGATTATAATTGCTGTTATCAAAATCTGCAACTAAATAAACATGGTGCATCTTATAGCCTGCAAAATACAGTATCTGAGGCTTGTATGTGATCAGAGGTGCTCTTGATTCCTCTGATTGCCTATATATACTATATTTTACTATTCTATATAACGTATTTTTTGGACTATAAGACACACCGGACCATGAGACGCACCCAGTTTTTCGGTCAGGAAAACCAGAAAAAAAAATGTAATACGTTTTCACATCAATTGGGTTAACACAATGAATTTAAAGAATGCTATATTTAATTCAGCCAGAAGGTGTCACTAGCAGCAGTACACTCTCAGCAGAACTTCATACTTCACACTGATCGGCAGGAGGCAGGAGGAAGGGGGGGAGGAGGGCTGGGCTGTCTTCTTTTCTGCTCTCCCCTTCCTCTCCTGATGTTACTGATTCTGTGTCCGTGGGGCAGCAGAGTGATTGCTGTTCCCACAGACAGATGCGATAGGTATAGATGCAAGTTCATCTATTCTTCTCTCTTCATTGCCTATTCCAGTTCAGGGCTGGCATAGGCAATTACACAGTTCAGATGGGAGAGCCGGCATCTGCCGACATCTGACATCTGACAGCTCCTCCTGCTCCCCCGGCATCTCTGTGCCGGGAGAGCTGGCGGGAAGCCAAGGTGCGACCACCGGCGGCTGAGTGGCAGCGGAGGTCGCACATTCGGACCATAAGACGCAGGCCCTTTTGCCCCAAATTGTGGGGGTGAAAAGTGCGTCTTATAGTCCAAAAATTATGGTATACTATATTTTGAAAGCTTTACCTTAAACCACAATATAACATGAACACCTACATACATCTGTATAAACAGTTGCATGCTTTTTAGCATGCCCGCGGCTGATACACACAGCGGAGGTGTGTCAACTGTGGTTGGCTGATGTTGACTATCACGGAGGGAAGTCATTGCAGAGCCAATGCGACTGGCCAAGGAGGAGTTCCAGGAGGAAGGACAGAAAAAAAGAGGCAAAGAGCTTCCAACTCTGTGCTACCAGCTACTGGCTGATTTTGAGTTATAGGTGGCAGAGGGGAGATCCGCCCAACCAAGCACAGTGCTTTGCCCTTTGGTGGGTGGATTGTGAAGATGCGACCACTTGCTTCCAAATAGTCTTTTTTCTCTATAGGATGCAGACCCTCAAAAATGTTTGGCTTTGCCTTTACAGAAGGCAGCATCCAGTTGTTTTAAATAAATAGACTGTATTGTTAACAAGTATTTTCTAGCAGAGCTTCCCTATCAAAACATTCAAAAAATCTATTCCAATCTTATAGCTGTATAGATACTCCATCCCTATCATAATGTCAAATGAATTGATAGAAATCTGGATTTTTATTCAGTCTTTAAAGTCTGTGTTTCAGGTAAATATTGTACGGTACTGGGTCAGGAAATTTTCCAAGTTCTAATTAGGTATGTCAAAAGAGCCTTTCTGCTGTCACTTTAAATCCTCGCAAGAGCCATGATAAGACTGATGCCAATGGTTTTATGGACCTTCACACCACTAAATGAGTTTGCTTATCAACCATGGAATGGAATGTTTCTTTGCCTCACTAACAGTGTTTACAATTTGCTGCTTCTCATCTGCAAGAATCCACAGTGCAGCTGGGAGATGTGCACAGGAGATAGTATCAGAATGGAGAGATACCGGGCCGGCCACTCACTACTCATATAGGCATTATGGGAAGTGAAGGCTTTGCAAGATTAGCTTGGAAATCCGCTATGTGCCCAAGTTGAATGTTAAGAGGAAGTCAGCAGATTATTTCCTATCTGACAGATGCGGCATTAATCAGCTGTTCCGAATTTATCTGTTGAATTGCTTAGAAAATCAAACAATTTGAAGAATCAGGTAGTGCAGTCTTCTTTTTTAAAAGCAAATTCTTGACTCCTGCTGTTTCTGGTATTTTAGACAGTACATATATATATATATATATATATATTTATCAGGCTTGCAATCTATTTTTATTCCCTGTGTTGTATTTCCAGCAGGTGAATAAAGTTGAAGTGCTAGAGGGCACATGAAGTCACTGGGGCCTAGAGAAAATGGCTGCTTAACCTTTTTCCGCAATGCATAATCCTTGTTGTGATGACCCCTACAAACTTTCAGATTACAGACATTTTGTCATGAGTAAGTTCATACAAGAATTCACTTTGGGCCAAAACAGTCCAGTTGAATCAGTGACAAAGGTTATGGCTTCCAGGCACGCTGTCTTGTGCAGAGAATGTTAATAAATGTTTTGTTTGAAAGATAGGGCTGCGAACATTTGCACCCTGCTACCACCGATATTATATTGCCATTGAGAAATACCAGCCTTACTCAAAGAAAAAAATATTCCCCACTATGGTGAGTACAGGAACCTTGTATACAAAAAATCACTTTCCTCAATTTGGTACCTTGGTTTGTAACCCATGGTTATATTAACGCAATATAAAAGGCTAATATCAGCCAGAAAACATATAACAATGACTCCATAAGCAAGTGGAGTCTTGGGACTGCCTTAGGCCCAAATTTTGGGGATTTAGGTGTGACCCAAGTCAGAAGTACCAACCGCAAGGATAAGCTCCAGACAAATCGAATATCAAAAAAGTTCTTTTATTGATTTAAATAGATAAATAGATAAAAAGAAGCCAACAGGCTAGAATCCAATTCGCGGCTTAACAGCCGTTTTCAATTCCACAGAGCTTTTCCCATATACATTTATGTCCATCAATATCATAGGTATAGCAAAATCGTAAAACGTCCACAATCAAGGCATTGGGTTTAATGCAGTCTTAGCTTTATCGGTATATCTGTGGCCTCCTCAATAGGGGAATAGATGAGCTTTACTCAGAAATAGATGGTTTGTGAGGGCTGTAAAAAAAAACAACCCAATAGTCCAACAGAATGCAACCCAAATGATCCAGAGTCAAGAGGGTGCAACCTATGAGGGAGAGAGGATCATTATAGAGGAATATTTCAAAGGTACATTGTCATAAATCCAAGTGTTACATTTCCACACGAGGACAGAAAAATCAAATTCGGCTTCACTAATACAATAGTGTACAACATCTATGCAATAAATATTGGTCTCTTTGTCAGTCTATCATTTTTGATTGGTATGTTCTGAACCCAATGGTTATAAAGGGATAAACCCTTCAATGAAATAATAACAGTCAAAATACAAAATGCTTATTTCCTACTGTGTACACGATGGAGCATCGGATCACCCTTTCTGGTTCTGGGTGGTCAGGTGCTTGGTGAGTATTATGTGGGACACACTCCAAAGTACCCCCACACGTGCACAGTCCTCCACCCAATGTCAGTCCCACAGCCCAACCGTCGGCCGAAACTACGTTTACCCAGGTACTTTTAGCCAGCATTACCTCACCTGCTACACTGTGTACTATGCTTTACCTTGTACTAAGCGATACTATATCACCATATATAGGTCACTGTTGGCAACAAGACACTAGCAGACTGACAGATACAAAACATAATAGCACATCCAAGCACGCTGCTATACAGAGGCTCTTAGGGGCAATGGAGTGCAAGGCAGAGTCTCATAGGATCTGCAGATTGCCCAAACACATTATGTCACCTGGCACTATAGGATTGGTAAACAATTAGCTGGTGAATCTCCTGCAGCTGGTTAGGGCGCAGGAAATTCCAACTGAATTTGTCCTCCTGGACATGGTGTCTGGGGATGCAGCTTTGGTCAAACAGTAAGCCAGCCAGAACTGCATCCCACAGACACATTTAGAAAAGTACATTTGAATAGTTTTTTTCCACTTTTTCAATCTACTTTAGCAGCTTACTCTCAGTGTGCCTTTTTCTGTGTGAGCTCAATGGTCTGTGTCCTTTTTTAGCAAACCAATGTTATCCCTATTATAAACCATTATTGTGATCGTATGATTAGGAACCATGTTGATCTTATTCTCATTTGTTTCTCTGCCAGTGATGACACGAACATGAAACTAGGAGCAGGGTGGTTGTCATTCTATAGGATATTTTTTAAATATAGCATTAGAACATAGAAGCAGTACTCTGACATTTTGTGTACTACACAGTTTATGGGTTTAACAGTTAAAATATTTTTCTCTTTTTTTACAACAATCAATTATTTCATTGCAAATGGAACCTTTCATCTTTAGAGACTGATGTCATGATTACGGTTGACTTTTACTGCATGTGTCCAATCGAAAAGCCAATGGAGAAATGGAAGAAAACTCAGCATGCTCAAATCATCGCTTGCGTATTCTGGGAGAATATAATTTCTGGAGAGGGATTGCTTCCTGATACCGACACTCAGTAATCTGGTTACCCTCTATTTGACATTGGTTGATGACAGACTCATTTACAAGAGTTTTCTGTGTCGTGAGATATGTTAATGGTGACCGCTCATCTCTTACAGCTTCCACCCACACATGGCTTTAAATTAAGCCGGGACATATGAAAAAGTCAATACAGTAATAATATGTAATAATCCTCTTTTCTGATGTATAGTTTTTGCTGTCTTGTTCACTTAAATGAAATTAGAATCAATCAGCAGCTTTAAATTTAGTTATATATGATTTTTTCACCTATAAAAGTTTTGCAGCAACTTCCACTCCGTATTTACTGCTTTAACTGTAAACTGTTGATCATTGCAGTGGACTGTGCTGCAATATTACTGCCTGTGGCCTCTAGTTGTGTTCTTTTGTTGTAGAACTTTTCGTAGGAGAACTTGACATCCTTGCCTATAATCCCTTCTATACCAGGAGTGAAACCTGCCTCATAGTTACATACATTTATCCTGCAAGATCTAGGCTAAATTAACATGTTGTTGTGTAAGCTGCCAGGAAACGATCTGTCACAAGTGCCTGCAAAAATGTGCAGGCGCTCGGAAATCATTTAAAAAACAACCCCATTACAGGTCTATCAAGCTAAAGCCCGTAAACCGACCGGTTGTGCTTTTTGCTAGTTTACTGGGAAGTATAAATGATCCCTTAATCAAAAAGCAATTTAAGAAATGAATGGCACACATCTCTATTATTCGATATTTGAGATCACATGTGTTACTGTATTATGCTGTACTTGTTCGAGACTAATGTTTAAACAAAACTTAAAAGCCCCCATACACCTTACAATCTTACCATAGAATTTCTGAACAATCCTATTTTGTTCTACCAAAACCATGTACAGGGAGTGCAGAATTATTAGGCAAATTAGTATTTTGACCACATCATCCTCTTTATGCATGTTGTCTTACTCCAAGCTGTATAGGCTCGAAAGCCTACTACCAATTAAGCATATTAGGTGATGTGCATCTCTGTAATGAGAAGGGGTGGGTCTAATGACATCAACACCCTATATTAGGTGTGCATAATTATTAGGCAACTTCCTTTCCTTTGGCAAAATGGGTCAAAAGAAGGACTTGACAGGCTTAGAAAAGTCAGAAATAGTGAGATATCTTGCAGAGGGATGCAGCACTCTTAAAATTGCAAAGCTTCTGAAGCGTGGTCTTTGAACAATCAAGCGCTTCATTCAAAATAGTCAACAGGGTCGCAAGGTCAAAGGTGCAAAATAACTGCCCACGAACTGAGAAAAGTCAAGCGTGCAGCTGCCAAGATG
>CM070032.1:151052680-151076788 GCA_036250615.1 Ptychadena robeensis
GGTCTGGCTGTGGCACGGGGTCGCCCAGGGCGCCTGGGGACACCCGTGGTGTCACAGTGGAAGCGTGCATGGCATTGGATCGGCGGTTGGGTCGTGCAGGAATCGGAACGTCTATGCCCAGCTTAACACATCATAGTATTATTCCAATGTGTTTAGTCTTAATTTTAAAACAAAAAGTCTTGAAAAAAAGGTCACAGAAGCACTCAGCAAATATGTTTTTATTTTGAGATGTCATTTTTTTCAACATGCCCATATGAAAGTTAATTGCAAACTCCTGAACACAGAAATTTCTGGAGATGTAGACATTGGTTGTTGGGATATTGTGAAGAAAAAATTATAACTCTAGCTAAAGGATTTTTTGCATAAATTATGTTCAAAATTAAGACAACTCAAAAAAAGTCTGATTTGACTTTAAACCTTATTCATGCAAAAACTATATGTGCTAAAGCGATATTTTTTTCCTACATTCTTTCCATATACGGTAATTGCAATTTGAATTTGTCGACTCAGGATTAAGCAATTTCAGCACATTTCAGAAAAATTCAGCTGATATGCTGCATATGCTGCCATAACACCAGTATACAGTATATACATTTAATGATAAGGTAATATTTTTCAGCATTCTTGTTATAATGTGGTTTCTTCCTTCATTTTCTGTTAAAGGCTAAAAAGTCCCTAAAATTCCTGTTGATTGTCCAGAACAGTACAGTTACATAGCCCTTGTAATTTCAATGAACTGCATATACAATCTTACCGCCAATCTATTTATTACTATTATGCATTCTTCTACCATCCATATCATGGTGATAGAATTGTTCTGTAGCCCAAATCTGGAGACCAATTTACTTTAACAACCATGACTCATATTTACTGTTTCACCCTATTATTTATTTATTTTTCTTATTGCATATAATACATATAATTGAAGCTAGAGGAGTTCTGGTACATGTTGTTGTACATGTTCTTTATTCTTCACTTACACCATTTACAATTTTGCAAACCAGGTCTTCTTCTTCCAGACTACTTCTTTGAGTGACGCACCTGCCGCAATGTTCCATGTTTGTTTACAAGCTGGCTCCATTTCCACTGAGACTTGGGAAGGGAAAACCAATAAAGAAGAGAGTACCCTTTATTGATACAAGCTGTTTAGGGATATCTAAAGGTAGCCATAAATCTTCAGCCAATCGACTGCCAGTAGATTCTTGGCCAATCCCATTATTTTGAACGAGGAAGGCAGAGGGTGCCCACCGATCAGCTGAGGGGCAGGCTGCAGCAAGATGACGTCATCCTGCTACAATAATCATAGTATTATTCCAATGTGTTTAGTCTCATACTGAATTACAATGAAACTGTTTGGGGTTTAGCAAAACCTACTTCTCCTATTAATGGCAATGATGCTGTCATGTTTATCATGACCAAAACCTTTAAGAAATTTTAATAGCATTAAATGTACAGCCTCTACGAGTTCTGCTTCCATATAAAAAATGTTTAAAAGTGACATTGACAAATCAGCTTTCACGTATTAGGGAAAAAAAAAGAAGTTAAGTCAGAGGAACGTGTCAAAAGACTTATAAAAGTAGTATGGGGAATAAAAGGATAAGGAAGGTCAATAACTTGTGGACAGGACTACAATAGTTGTAATTGCCTCGAACTGTGGAAAGAAGAGAATGAATCAAATTGCGCAGGGTGAGCTAGATATGTACAGAAGGTGAAGGCCAAGTAAGCATTATTCCAAATGATATGATTTATTATGAGATGATGTAGAGACCTGCATGTTAACAAGAATTCATCTTAACAAAAACCATAGTTCATAGACCCTTCCAAGTGTGCACACTGTAAAGAACTGCAGACTAATTGAAAATGTAAATTTTTTTAAAAACGAAAGCTCCTTTTATTGAGCTATAAAAAGTGTACAGATAGAAATGGGAAGGATATAAACTGCCATTGGTATCTCTCTTTTGAAAATGAAAGTTACCTGGCTTTGTCTGGCAACCAGAAGTCCTGCATTATTCATGAGGTCACTAAAGGGCTTGACCATATGTTGGGAGCTTTGGAGAGTATAATTTCTATTCAAAAGTATTTAGTGTTTTATGGTGACTACTGACTTGCAAAGCTACTAAGGAAAGTGACAGCAAACAAGGAAAACTCTAAAAATTCAATATAATCAAGTTTATGCTGCCAACACAACAATGTTATTGCTATACAAACACTTTGTTTCACCCAACCAGGCTCTAAGGCTCTAAAGCATGGGATTGTAAAGGCAGGAAAATTGTAGAACCGCAAGTTGTGTGTCCAACAACAATATATATTTATTGACCCAAATGTTCAGAGGGGATAGGATCCCTCCTCAAAATGTTTATGGCACACAAAAGTGGGACTTTTAACAGCAATTATTATTGTTAATTAAACAAGTCCAACTTTTGTGTGCCATAAATGTTTCTGGTTGAGGGTGCCCACAATTTTGGGTAGGGATCCTATCCCCTCTGAAAAATAAATTGTATTATTAGGTACATGGGCAATGTAAAATTTTTGGGTATCCTTCATAATAAATTTTTTTATATTTATTGAGAAAAAGTCCTATGTGGATGTTTTGATGTATCTTTAAATGAAAACCTCAGCAAAGTTGAATATATTTAATTGGAGCGTATTGTGAAGGATTAATATAATTTTCCAGGATTGTACTTCCACTCATTACTCAGATTTAAATAAATTTTATATTTACTCAATGTTAACCAGAAGTAATTATTTCTGTAGGCTGCTAACCAGTGAAGGTCCTTAAATTGGGGTAGATGTTCTGATATTAACATTGGTGGTGAAACAAATGGATACTTTCCTGGTTAAGGACTGTTAGCATTGTTCTGCACCTTAGTTTTTTTCATTTTATATACTTGTTGGGGTCCCTAGACCTAGACATAAGTTTGCATAAAATATTACATAAAACAAAAATACCACAGTGCTCTTATGTTCAGTCTTGGCCAGGATTCCAGTTGGCAAAAGTTTTAAAACCTAAATCTGTAATGAGTATCATAAGGATTCAGGTGACTTCTCAGTGTGGGGCCATCATGCAGAGCATAGACTTAACAAAGTTTCTCTTACATGTCTTGCCCACCCCATAGTAGTCATTCCCCAGTGTAAGCAAATTTTAGTCATACTGGCAGAAATGGTCATAGTTCTTATAATGGTGATTATGCTGGGCATTAGGCTGCTAGGTTGTGTTGTGAACTTAGCTACACATTACACATAATATTAATGAGGCAAAGGGGGCAATTACTCACTTTAAATCCATATGCATACAATCCATTTAATAACCTGAATAATTTGAATTGATCAAAACACCAAAACCCTTTGTAGCCTTTTCAAAAAGTCTGGTTGTAGCCTCTCTAGTCTGACTCTAGTAACATTTTTTCTCATTGTGTTTTGTAAAATCTAAATTAAAAAGAGTTATTCTCAGCAGTATGATTTTTGATAATATTTTTTCTTATTATGCAAGTTAGGTTTTATAAAAGATCCCTGCTTTCTGAAGGTTACTGTAAATTCTGCAGTGTTCATTCTTCTAACTTTTCTTTGCTACTAAACTTCACTTTCTATTTTTCAAGTGATTTATTTTCCAAGTGTCATCTCACAAAGGTTAATCTGGAATCAGTTTAACTGATCCCAGCAGAGTAAGGAAGAACTGCTTGTTTTAGTATGAAATGTTATGCTTGATTGGATAGCACCACTTGATTTAAAGGTTTCTGAACATGTACCATTTCCTATATTATCTCCTAATATAAAATGTACAATATCATATCAATCTATAGCCACATGTCTGTAAAGCTCTTGGAACTTTACAATATGCTCCAGATATGACTTGATAACAAGTATTAATAATCCCTATCATCTGAAGCCCAATTTCATGCTCAGTGTTCTAAAGTATACTCATTGCCTTAAATCTGTACTTCGAGAAGATGTAAAAGTAGCGTTTAATTCAGTTGTAAATCTAGATTAGTGTTGTTTGATGATGAGTGTTATGTGAATCGCGACTTTTTATTGTGAATATCAGCACTATGAGAATTCACAAAGATCTTGAATATAGTGCTATATCTTTGTTAAGATATAAGGTAAAAATATATTTGCAACTCGAATTTACAAATTTGTTGCAAATATTAGGCAAAAAATATGCGATATTTTGTGAATATGAACATTGCCTATGCTGCTCATCACTAATCTAGATCAGATTTTAAACACGGAAAAAGTATTGTAGCGTATGAGCCAACTAGAGCTCAATTACATTGCTCAGAGCAAATTAAGTTCCATGTCATTTTGCTGAGGAATGAGCTTGAAGTGGATCATTGTTGAAGTTGTATTACCTAACTGTAATGATATAAGCATTGAAGATCAGAGCCGGATAAATGGGCTGCCAGCCGGCATCTCCGCCATCCAGCTCTGGCTGTGTGAAAGCTGGACTCAGCCAGCTTTTCGCACACACAGAAGCCTGTGGGCAGGTCTTTCTAACGGCTGTGTGTTAACTGTTTGTGAGCTGAGCTGCTTTAGTAGCCCAATATCACATGCAGATGGAAGAGCTGCATCTGCACTATATTGGGAGGTGGGCACAAGCTTCACACTCACATACAGCTCTGACAGTCAGGGCTATAGGCAGAGACAGCTTCTGCACCTCTTCAACTCCTGCTCTGTTGGTTAAAGCATGTACCTCCAATGAGTACAAGAAAGTGGAATTTATTTTCGGCAACAGATGCTCCAAAGTATAGGGTATGTTCTATACATCTTATAGTCAAAACAAGCTATCCCCAGGTGTCCTTATTTATTTAGGATCAGTTGCCTTAGAATTACATTGAATAGTAGTGATTGCTGTACAGCTGTCTATAAAGTGTCAGCAAACCAAGTATTTTATCATTACAGACTTCCAAAAAGGATTTTTGGTATTATATGCTGTTCGTATATTGTAAAGCTATATAGTTATGTAGAGAATACCTGCTGATTCACCCAACTGCTTGGCCTCCTCATTTCTGGTGGCAAAACTCTGAAGGTTGAAGTTTCTTCTATGGGGCTGCTACCAAACAGATCCAAAAGAGCTGCACAAAATATGATGCATATGTAGATGATAAAGATATGTTTATAGTTATATATATATATATATAGATGTATGTAGATGATATAGATATGTTTATAGATGTATGTAGATGATATACATATGTTTATAGTTATAGATGTACCGTATATAGATGTATGAAGATGATATACATATGTTTATAGTTATAGATGTATATAAATGTATGTAGATTATATAGATATGTTTATAGTTAAATCATGCTACTAATGTTCATGAAGTCATACTCTGTTAGATGATTTTATAAGGCTTTGCTTTATGATGTCAATCTAATATACTTACAAGGCAGAAGAAAACCAAAAAAATTGTTGTACAACCAATACTCAAGTTTGAAATAAACTTTACCTTGCTCTGCATTCTTAACTTGTGAACAAACATATTATAGCCAAAAACAAAATTGTTATTTCAACAATCCAGAAGGCAATAATGTTTTCAATAATTGCCTCCTTATTTCCAGGTTGTGATGCTTGACCTGCCCTAAGAAGTAAATCATTTAATTAATCTCTATGTTCATACCTGAAAATCATAATGACATCTCTATGCGTGGTGTATAATTAACTCTCAAAGGCACTCATTGACCTTCTGTCTACAAAGGATGCCAAGAGTTCCATTTTCTCCAGTGCCATTATCTTCAGGATAAAGAAGAGAATATTAAGTCTGCTTAGATAGATCAGTAGTCAAAATGCAGCGTTGCTATTACTGTCTGTTATTTTAATAACTTGTTATTAGAATGTGATATTACAGCAGGCTAACAAAGCAAAAGTAGGCATTGGAACTTTCTAATGGTTTTATTATTTTATTTTCATTAAAACTGCATTCTGAGCTTTTTTGGAGCTACCAAACTTGGACATGCTCTCTGCTCCAATAATGTTTGCAGTGCTAAGTTTTGCCAATAATGTCACATAATTTCACACAAATTAAGGAAAAAAATGACTAATTAACTATCATGGTATCACTGTGTAAATATTGCCAAATATAAGCAGAGGTACCCAATTTTACCAAATAAAGTTGGAAAAATAGAATGGTTTTAGTATGAGCCTTGGGTGGGAAATGTAGCAGCTTAGATACGAGAACACACAACAAATTTGCTTTTGTTTCTACACTGAACCTTATTTACACTGTCCTAGAGTTAACGTTATGTTCCTACAAATCCAAATTTGGGGATGAGGGCAATTAACCCACAAAGCAACTCCTGACCCGAGTATAAACCGAATTGAGTTTTTTTTTTAGCACATTTGGGGTGCTGAAAAATTAGGCTTATACTTGAGCATATACAGTATGTGGAATTTGCAGATTATAGAGCTATACGTCTCCTATAAATGATATTGCATTAAGTTGCAGGATTAGATATTAAGTTTAGAAAATGATGTCTACACTTCAAGGATTAGTTGATTTTTTTGTAGGCTGAAGTAAGTTGAAAAACATGATGTAATATGACACTTTAAGGCCCCCATACACCATACCCTACCATACAATTTCTGTACAACTTTTGTTCTACCAACACCATGTAATATGAGGACCCTTTTAAACCTTACAATCACTTTTTTATCAGGGAGTCTTCTATACTATATAGTTGTTGGTAGATCTAATGGATGGAGTGATCTAAAGGTGTAAGGGGGGGCTTAAGTTTATGTGTTTCTTTCCTAAACTTCATATATAACTACAGCTAACAATACAAAAAAAAGAAATAAAGTAAGGCAGGTTTTCATTGAAACTCCATGGAATCACAATTTTTTGAACCAGATAAAGTGAACCAAATAATGTGAAGGTAAAAAGACTTCTTACTTAACAGTAAAGTTTAATTCTGCAAACAACTACACATCTATGTGTATTGTAATAAATAAATAAATATAATTAAATAAAATTAAAATAATTAATAAATAAATCACACAAACATTCAGTGATTATGATCTCTTTACCAAGCTTACCAACCATGCTTAGCCTTGCCAGATTGAACCTCAAAAAGTCCCGAACCTTTCTGGACTTTCCATGTGAGCATACACCAAGCCAGAGAGATTAACTACACTCATGTAAGCTGCATTGCTACAGTTCCTATGGTCCAACCCCTCTCTCTGTACACCTGAGCTTTTTCAGCCAGAGTTCCTCTGCTGGGGTGTAGCGAGGTGGAATGGAAAGGCTCACTCAATAACTTCCGTTCCACTCAAGAATCTTGGACCCTGTAACAAAACTAAACAAATGGCAACTATGGTTGTTCATATCTTACCCAAAATAAACCTGGGACCACAACCCATAATATGGGAAAATATATCACCCATCCAGGACCCACCCTTGGGATCTTCTACAGCAGAGGTGGCCAACCTGTGGCCCGGGGGCCACATGCGGCCCTTTGGGTGTTCTTCAGCGGCCCCCAAAATCTAACAGTTAATGCATAGGGCATAGAAACTCACTAGTCCACCGAGCTCCGAGCGGACTCGTCTTTGCCCGTCACTGATTGGCTTTATGTGCATTACCATACTACAGTATTACCTAATGATGTAGGTAATGTCTTCTAGCTATGCATGCTGTAATTTTTTTTTTTTTTTTAAATGCCTATACAAGTCAGTATAGATGAAAATGTTATGTGCCGCCTTGTAGTGATGCCGAGGGCCGCACTTGTGGCCCTCCATATTAACTCAGTTGCCCACCACTGTTCTACAGTATATATCAATATATACACACATAATAACATTCCTAGCCTGATGAGTAGAGTATGGTTAGGTTTTATTTGCTAGCCCACTATCTAGTCCTTATACCACTAAACAGATGATTTCAGGATGCCTAATGCTAAACTATTTTATACATATTGATTTTATTTTAAATCAATATATGCATTTAAGCCATTAATTATTTAGCAATTACATAAACAATAAGTAGAAAAGTACATTGTAAAGTATAGCAAAACAAATTGACTTGTATGTTTAATCTGTTTATGTACTAACATTTTAATTGCCCCTTCAGCTAAAGTTAATGATGTGTAACTTTTTTCTACTATAATTTTTTGGTTATTTTTAAATTCATATTAGTATAATTGGATTTGAGATTTATATACGTATACCATATAGAAAAAAAAAACAAACACAACAAAGTCTTCTTTCAAATCACTCATAAACAAATATTTCTTTATTGAAGCAGTTTAGTACTTATTTTTGCTTACTTGTACTTGTCCTTCGACCCCTGATTAACTACCAAAGCAAAACCCATCAGAAAGATCTTGGCTGTGTGGTGCCCTGCTTTGAATAAATTCTGAGAATTCTTACGTTTTTAAGTTTCCAGAAGTACACATCGCCTGGCCATCTAGCTATAAAGTACCTACTAAACTTGGAATTGATGACAAAATCATTTACTTAAGAGAACATCTCTACGTTTATTAGCTAAGTTCACTCTTTTTTTCTTAAAATATTAATCTAACCATAAACATTTAGTGTTTAGCATTTTGTATGCATTTATACATTTAAATGCCAAGTACACAACATATTTTCTGACCAAACTATCATTCTGTTCATATATAGTATATATATATATTTTTCTTTTACATACAGTTATAAAATTGTCTAAAATTCTTGGTCATTTTAGGGTACCGAGTATAGATAAATTGATAAATTGATAGATAAATTGGGAGAAGTTAAGGAAGAGACATTTTGGTCACTTAGAGTCATACCTGTCTATCAACTAGGAATGAGTGGCTCCCTAGGCATCAATACCTTTCTGTAACATTGAAATAAACTTTTCTGTATGTCAAGGTCATTGTCTTGTGTGGGAGTACATGAAATTGTATAGCAAAGTGTTCAGAAATCACTGACAGCTGGGATACAACAATAAAGCCATATAAACAATACATTTTCACCTATTTAGAATGCTGAAGAAGTACAAATCTTGGATTAAAGAATGAGGAATGACTTCCAACACTTTTAAACAATAATACCATCATTATTTTACTTGCTTTAAAATAGAAGAGTGCCCTGTTCTGTGTATTCATGGGACATGGAAGAGAGACTGAAGTAGAATACTTAGTAGACGTTGGGCTGCGTTTTTGTTACTAGGAATTACTTAAACATTTTATCCATTGTCACAACAATATGTGGGATTTAGTTGTATGTGGGATTGGTACAGTATTTTTAATTGTGAGCAGCATTGTGAGCAGCACAACTATCTGCTACAGGATATTGCAAGGGTGTTTCTGATGACCTAATATTTACTGAGAAGCATTAGGGAAGGATAAGCCAGAGAAAAGATACATGGCTTAGCCTAACAAGATACCTGGCTAAGCCTAGACCGACATGTGCTGAAAACAGTAATATAATTAAATTTAGGAAGTGTGCAGTGGTGAATCTATCACACAGTGATAGCAATGTAAAAAGCAATCATCATTACATCTCTATATAGCAATATTTAGCTATAAATAGCAATTAGGTTAAGGCAAGGTCAAATGCTCCTATGTTTCAGTCTAAATAAGTCTCAAACACAGTAGCTTTGTGTTGCACCAGTCCCATAAGTTAATTTAAAATTCCTCACTCTGGGTTGGCTAAATTCTCCTTCATTTGTGTCTCACATGTGTTTACTCCAAGACACTTCAGATTACAGTGAAAAAGTTTTCAGCAAAACAATCTACCTATCCAGGAAGCAATAAGTAGTGTTAGATGGAGCCAGCTACTGAATTAAAAGGTCTAGGCTTGTGAAGTTGTAGAAATCCCTTGCTACATTGTTATGGCATACTGAAGGCAACCATAGCCTAAAGGGGGGCAGTGGTATTTGAATTCAAGGGAGGTATGTCTCTTCATCAAGCCTTTCTTGGTCATTTCATGACAGTGACATTACACCCCTTACCAAAGTGTAAAGCTTGGAGACAGAAGAAACTTGGGGAGAGAGGATAGTGTTTAGAAGCAAGGAAAGAATAGTTCATTACCTGAACCCAATAGACCTGCAGCAGCAATTAACCATGGCCGTTTATATCGCTATACGGTACCCTCCGTGACACAAGTGGCATGCCTGTACAGTTCAGGGAGAGAACTGTACGAGCATACTGCTTGTATCGGCAATTACTCTGGCTTTCCGCCAGAGGGGTGCTGGTTGTTATCAGTGAGGAGGAGGAAGGAGGAGCAGCCAATACCACCCGCACGGTCAGCAAAGGGCCCTATCCAAGAAACTTGCAAAGGGACCCCAAAAGTATAGAAACTGTACTGCATTTAGGTGGGGCACACACTGGTAGACAAAAAAAAATCAGGGTGAAAAATTCATATTAGGCACAATGTGATTGCAATTTATACTATTTAAAATGTATTTTTTCCCCTGTACCACATATACCTAGAATGTAAAGAAAGCCTTTTTTATGATAGACACATGTTACTTTGTAGAATTTATTGTGGATTATGAAACTTTGTAATAAGCATTGTTTCCCATCAGTCACTGTTCAGTTTTAAGATTTATTGCTAGCTCAGAAAAAAAGAGAATTTATGAAATGCCTTCTTGGTTTATTGGTTTATGCACAATTTCGATTTTCAATTTTCTGAGCTACAGTTGTTATCACAGTTTTGTGGTCTTTTGTTTGCTTCCAGAAATCAAAGGTAAGGAAACAGGTGTTATTTGAATTTGTTGGTTTTTTTTTTCTCTAGCCACTGGCTGACAACACAGTGGATGAGTGATTGTTGTCAAGATGAAGCTGTTGCTTCAGGCAGGCAATAAGAGCACCAGCAATACTGCAATTTTTGTACTTGTTTCTATAGAAACAAGTTAAATTTTGATATCTTGGAATACTGAATATATTACATCGGCACATTTATCAATGTGTCTATAATAATTGTTGGATACACTATATTTATTACCATTGCTTTTTTCAGATGTTTGAGAAAAGGACATACCCCTAGCTATTTCAAATGCTTATTGAATTAAGCTTTGAATATCAATTACAGAAAAGCTTCTAAAATATGCGGCAGGTTACTGTTCTATACCTACTCAAAGCAGTTTTTAATCAGTGCAATTTATGTACTCTTAATAGTCAGGTTTCCATGGCTAGCCTTGTAAATACCGTATTTTTAGACAACTCGCATTAGACAACAACACAGTATAAGGCAAACCTCATAATTATGGAGAGAAAAAATAGAAAAAAGTATCAAGGATACAGCTATTCACATGTGAAGTGAATATACAGAATGTTCCAGCAAAGGAAGCGCTGTACCGTGCATAATTTACTTTATATTTCACCTGTTAAGCAAAAAGGCCAGTACCAGGAGGGATATCTTAGCTCAAACAAAGATAAGAGTGCAGGGATAAAACTTTAGCATGTGTCTATTCACAGATTGACCAAGGTATGGAGAGACACATTTTCAATCTGACACTAACAACTTGCCAATGAACAGCTATGTACATATGGGAGGAGAAACTAGTCTGTGTCACATAATTTATTTATTGCAATGCAGAATGTTAATGTAAACACAGAACTCATGCTACCTTATTGTAAAATTGTATTGTAAAGTCTCTCTACAAGTTGGCCAATGTGAATATGCACTGCTAGAGCAGCTAACATAGCCCTTTGGCTTGGCTGGAGAGAATGGAAAAAAATTCCAGCCTCCTGGGATGGAGAGTTTTTGCTCTCAGGATGTTTGGGATAAAACAAAAAGATTTGAATGGGAAAAAATTGTGTTTTTAATTAACATTTATAGGCCTCACAAAAAAAGGGGGAGGGGGGGTTAGTTTAACCGGAGGCTGGAAAATACAAATAATTTATGTTGTAATCTATTTATACAAAATCACTGTTTTAGAATCTGACATTTAGCTAAAGTCATGAACACTAGTATGCTAACATATGTTTTAAGGTAGCCAAGTCGATCTGTCCAGGTGGGCCGCAAATCGGCATTCCTGGCCGATCCCATTATTTTGGATGGGGACTGGTGTCAGTAACATATACTTTCATTCTCCTTCTCCTGCAGTATGCTTTAATGTAGCTCCATGTACTATGTGGTATGTTCATTCACTGAATGCCATGACAGAGATTTGCATAATGTGTTGAGAGCTCAATGATTCTTTTCTCTGCCATCCTGACAATAAGATGCTTGCTGGAAAAGAGTATGTTTTTTTATTTTTTATTTTACAGAGCATTAACTCAAACTCAAATTATTTGGTAAAAATAAAGTTGAGGAGAACTCCCACTCAATCTCTCTACAAGATTTGTAGAGAGAGTGACAGTTTTAAAATAAACAGTTCAGACTGTGTTTTTTTTTAAATAATGTTTCATAACACCAGTAACACAAATTCACTCACAAAAGAAATATTTTAAATAAATTAATGATACTACTACTGATAGCTAATCCAATATATGTGTTCATATGATTTTAATTAAAAAGCCAATTTTCTCGACTTGGCCTTAGTTATTGTCTTCAGCAATTAAAATATTTCAAGTTCCATCTTCTTTAGCCATCATTTCCCTTTTCAGGTAAAGCTTTACCTCTAGAGAAGCTGGTACATTTTTAGCATTACTTTCATACTATTCAATTTACACGTTCCCTACATTCTAAAGTTAGAATGCTTCCAGGCGTACTTACTTTAAATGCTTCTTAAATTGCTTATCTTGCACTATAAAGCACATATTGTATTGGATAATCGCTCAGTTTTAGCTTAGTAAATAATATTCTACAATCTTCCTACTACGTAATGGAAGCACAGCTAACAATTTTTACTGCCACATAGCTTTTAATGCAGTTATATAAGAAAGTAAACATTTTTTGGGGAGGAACATAATGGAAATGAGCAAGTCTACCTTTGTAGAATTTGCTAATAGCACAATTATTTTATTTTTCCCTTTCCTATAAAATGCCAGCAAAAGAAACACACAGTTGTAGTCACTCGCAATTTATGGTTAATAATAAGGTTTTGCTCTGTGTACAGAATGCCGCAAGCAACAGGAAGGGTAAAAAGTGTGCCCTGCTTATGGTTTGCTCTATGAAATATAGTCTTTTGTGTGTGTCTAATGCAGATATCGCAGAGAAAGGGCTGCGTTATATATCCAGGGTCATGTCAAGCTAACCCTGGGCTGCTAGCCAGGCAATCAAATAACATTCCTTGTGTTCTCATTGTAGGAACTTTTAAATAAATGTTGTTTTGTATTAAATATTTCAAACTGTTTATATTGTGGCTTATAAATCCTTTTATTCTTCAAGCTGAAATTCTAGGTAAACAGGTTAAAAAAACAACTGAACTTGTTGGATTGTTCTGACACTTCATCTGAGAATTGAGCAAGCCAGTGAGATGACTATCTTTAAGAAAAGATAAGCAAGTCGAATTACTTTAACTTAACACTGTTTTGGTTTGATATCACTATTATGTGGATAAATGATAAGGAGGATAAGGCAAAAAAGCAGCGAATCCCTTAATGTTATTAAAAATTAGTTTGGCCAAACTTGTCTCATGCCAACAATGTTACCCAAGGAAATAAAACAATCTGCAGCCAAATGGCCGATAAAGGTAAAATAATCTAAACATAGCTCTAGTCAAAGTCTAGACCTCAAACCAATGGAAATGCTGCAATATCTTCAGAAAGCTGTGAGTAAATGAATGCCACCAGGTTTCTTTACAGTGCTGTCAGAGACTGATAAAGTCAAACAGAAAAAAAAATAGTGCAAGTTATTGATTAAGGTGGTATATAAGATATGGGGTGTGCTTAGTTTTCAACATATGTTCTGCATTTTGTTCAAACTTTTGTTGAATAATTAATGATGCTACTGAATCTGTTGTGTGTTCTCAGAATAGGTTATAATGGTTTTAAAATTTTGTAATGACAAAATGTAAAAATTTTTTTAAATATACATAACATTTTTTTATTTAAAAAAAGTGTAGGTTTTTTTTTTTCAAAAGACTTGAGACAGAGGCATGTTTACCACTCTATTTAATAGCCTTTTCGATTAAAAACTCTCTAAATCAGTCGTTCCCATTGTTTTCCTTGCAGGGCCCCCCTTTTCTATTTAGGAACATTTTAAACCCCCCCTCCCTCCCCATTGAAACACAGGTTCAGAATGAAGGCCTGCACCCCCCAGGAATACCTTCGTGCCCTCCAGTTTGGGAACTACTGCTCAAAATGATTGGGAACCGAGGCAAGCCCAATTACGGTCACGTTCTAGTTAGAGATAGAGATGGTCGAATTTTTCGACTTGCTAATTTTGTGAGCTGATTGCAAAGCCCCTGAACATGGTATCCTCACCAAAATTGCTGGAGATGTTGAGAAGGGTTGGAGGAACATTTGAAAAAAAAAAGGTTTGCTCTAGCACATTTTTTGCATAAATTAAGTTCAAAGTTAAAGTTAAATTTCCGATTTTTGAAATTTTTACTTGACTTTGAACTTAATTTGTGAAAAAACTTACTTTCTTTTTTAGAGTGTACCCCCAACCCTTCTCTACATCTCCAGCAAGTTTGGTGATGATACCATGCTCAGGGGCTTTGCAATTAAGTCGAAACCGGCGAAATGGTCGATTTTTTGAAAATTTTTTTCGACCATCTCTAGTTAGAGACAGGAGTTTTCAATAGGTAGGAAGTTTGCATGGTAAGTGAGCTGGTTTTGTATGACCTTTCTAATATAAGGGCCCTCCAAAACATGTTTATATCAAACAACATGAATGGTGCCTTTTCAAAATCATTCTTTGTGCAATCTACTCATACATGTGAAGACTTCAGTAGTTTAGGCATGTTTCAACTATTTTCCAAACAGGAGAATCAAACATAAATATCTTTATAAAAATACATTAAAAGCAGCTGGTAGTCCCTACAGCTTTGCCTTGAATTTTCTGTGTTTTATATGTGTTTTTTTTCTGATTACAAACTTTTGACTGCACACCCATTAAAATGTATATTTGTTCCAAAGATGGTGAAATCAAAAAATGTTATCAGATTTTCTTTTAAATGTTATTCTGGCCAGAAGTAACATAGTGTAAAAGATACAGTCTGTTACAGAGCAGTGTAACCCATGGTGACGCCATGGATCGCTGAACGATCATTTGTCAGATCGATGCGCACCACTTTGCACGTGTTTGATACTTTAGACTGGGGACCCTGGTTGATCGAAATCTCTTTAAGCAGGATCGAAAGAAGGGTTGCGCGTTCATTTCCAGAACAATCGTTTGTGGCGGTCCGTGTTTGTGGACCTCTATACTCTCAGATACTCTTTTTTACTTCGTTTTTTATTAAGTGATTTGCATCAGATATGTGTTTCTGCCACATTTTTGAAATGACTAGCATCGAGTTCAATACACTTTTTATAAAACAATGAATGTCTTAGTTTCTACATTTGATATCTTGATATGGAAAAAAGGACACGAGGTGCACTACCTAGTGCAACAATGTTAAGGTCTGTAAATGTAAAGGAAAATAATGCACTCACAATAAATGAGGTAGAGTGTAGGCTTAGCAAGGGGTAGTGATCTTGTACAGGGATGGAAGTTGTCATTAGTGATGGGACAGTTCAGACGGGAACATGGAAGGTTTGCTTTCTTTCTAGCGGGCGAACAGTATGGGTGTTCGACCCGCCCTTTTTCACCCATGAGAAGAAGATTATTATTCTTTCGCCGGCCAGATCAGGAGCAGAAAGATCCCACCGGAGAAATAATTTTTATACTAGAGACCAGGTAGAGAACTCGTCTAGTAAAAAAAATGGCTTTAAAACCTGAAGTGACGTCCGTGACATCATGTCCGGTAAGCGGAATAAGGAACTGTGCATTCCAGTTTTTTCTGATTCAAATTCCCTGCAAACAGACGGGGAATTTGAATCCACCTGTTCGATCCACCTGTTTGCAAACGGACGTGACCGATGTTCAGCCATCAGTAGTTGTGTGCTTCACTCCAGCTGTGTGGATACTTGGCTGAATTCACTTCCAGGTTACAGACAAGATCACTTTGTGTTTATGGGTGTTGTAGGGAGTCCTCACTGCCTTTTTCCTAGCTGTCTTCCCCTCAATATTGGGAGCTGCACACCTCCATGCAACTTCATCACCTACACCTCATACTTACTCATTTTGCCCTTTGAATTCCACCCAGTCAAGTATACTACCTAATGGTCTTTCTGGCCACTGACAACACTATCGTGTGCTCACAGTTGTGTGCAACTATTTATTATTTTTTCTGTTGAAAATGATTTGTATGCCAACCCACGTATTTACATTTTTTTTACATACATATGTATATAACAGCATGATAAACACGTACATGTGTTCATTGTGCACTTAGACTTCTGAAAAGCAAAAATTAGTTTATACAGTATTTACAAATCACCTTCATTTTCTTTTATGGTAAGGAGTGCACCTGCAGTCACCTTTGTATGCTAAATACATTGCAGAACAAATTGCTAATTTGCACAGAGTTTACTTAAATTTTACTCCGGAATTTAATTAGCCCCCTGTTGTGTTTTATAATTATTGTTTTCAGACGCATTATTTTGCATCAGATGGAATATACTTGTAAGATTCTGTAAATCAATAGTCTTCAAGGTGCCCCAATGTAAATTTTTTTATCTTCAAAAAAGTAGTCTGTAGAAATAGCAGAGTAGAGCAAAGTAGCAAAGTAGAGTTTTATATATTGCTGTAAATAGATGACTCCTAGCTGGCCATACTAATTAGGTGCTGATAATAGCATTCTCAAATTAATTTACTCCTAATACAGTTTTTAGGTATATTAAACAGAAATTACGGAGAATTAATTAGTAAAATTACATTACAGTTATTGCTGTTTCTTCAACCATTTCACTTATTTTACAAAAAGACTTCTGTTTTGTTGCCTTGCTCCACCCAAGTCAACCACTTTATTTTTAAGGCCCCCTTTTTCCCCTTTGCATTAAGGGGTTACTGTTTTTTTATTAAGGGGTTACGGTTTTCAAACCATCCAGCCTTCTGTTCACCATTGTTATTAGGATGAACTAAATTGATTGGCTCATCTAATAGATCCCAACTTTAAGGCCGCCACACATGCAACGAGCGGCGATTTTGCCGCCGACCGATGTGCATGGGCGCTTGCAGCCGTCAGCAAAATCACGATCGGGGGTGTCCACAAAGCTCAGTCGGCCAGAGAACAGACATGTGCGATAATCTCTGTCCGATTCCATTAATTTCAATGGGGAACAGCGTCCCCATGGAAACTAATGGCCGGCACACAATGGGTGCCTGCCGATGCTGTCAGCAAGAGAGCAGCGTGATTGCGTCACCACGTCATCACATCAACACCAGATACAAACACAATAAGCAACAAAAAAGCAGCAAATGCAACATCTATTTCATAACAGGGAAAACCTTAACCACCAGAGACCCAGTGTTGTAATATTACAACACCACATTTAAAGCTAGCCATACACAGTCGGATTCCATGGCCGATCGATCACCTATCTGATCGATTCCGGCGATCTCAGCGGGAATCGGAGGTCCGATCGATCGGCCAATTAAGTGTGTCCGATCGCTACATACCACCTTGTCCCACAGATTCCTGGACGATTCCGTGTCCGATCGCTTACTCCACAAATGGCAACTCCCCCTGATGTGTGCAGAATCGGATCAGAAAGACCAACATGTTGGTTCTCTGTCCGATCCGATTCTGGGATCCCGAACGATCGGACGTGATCGGACGGACAAGGTGGGCTTCACGCGATTCCGGGACGATCGTTTCGCGTGCACGCGCCCGGAATCGATCGTCCCGGAATCCGATGGGAAACGGACCCGTGTATGGGGGCCTTAAGGCTACAAAGATAAATCCTACCCCATTTTCTTCTTTTTAAAACATCATGTACATTACTAATGGGTCCTATTGTTCAGTTCTACAACACTATTGGATGGTTGAATGTGTAAATAGGCCTGTTTATCTGGCCATGAAGTCATACAAGAGGTCACACAAGAAGTTTTATTTCTATATTTGGGTCTCTTGGGGTTAATGGCTGGTATTGTTTGTTTCAAATTGTCTTTTATCTTGGAGAAAGTGGTGAGAAGTGGGAACACCTTAGATTCTATATAGGACACCAATCTTTTCTCAAAACTCGAGGACCACACTTCTTCTAATACATAAACATAAAATGAAAATAACCTTGAGCTATACTGGGAAGTAAGTCAAGTAAGGGGTAGCCAACCTCCAAGGCACTTTAAAAGTGCAATCTTCTTGTTTAAGTGGTAACAATGTAGAACAATATTTCTATTCACCCTATTGTTTGCAGGTGTTCGCCTTTTCAGAAGGTGGTGAACAGTTAAGTTGGCCATACATGGTTCGATATTTCCACTCGATCGATTTTAAACGATTCATTTTTAAGTGGACTGGAAAATTGATTCCAGCACACCTGGTACAATTGACCAAAAGTGATCGATATAGAATGCAAAATTGATCGAAAAGTGATCAGACATGTTGGTAAATTTTTGTCGATCCTCTGAGTAAAGGAATCGATTGCGTTTAAATCAATTACATTGTCGTGGTGGAACAATCGGTTGATGTAAGACTGGCGATTGATATTTAAATCGCACAAGACGTCAAATCCACTACTCCTTTCGCTTTCATGGAGTAAGCACACAGGAAAGTGATCACCAGGAAAGTAATACAGGGAGTGCAGAATTATTAGGCAAATTAGTATTTTGACCACATATCCTCTTTATGCATGTTGTCTACACTCAAGCTGTATAGGCTCAAAGCCTACATACCAATTAAGCATATTAGGTGATGTGCATCTCTGTAATGGAGGGTTGGCTAATGACATAAACACCCTAATTGTGGTTGATAATTATAGCACTTCCTTTTCCTTTGCAAATGGGTCAAATAAGACTTGTCAGGCTAGAAAAGTCAAAAATTGAGATATCTTGCAGAGGGATGCCACTCTTAAAATTGCAAAGCTTCGAGTCGTGTCATCGAACAATCAAGCGTTTCATTCAAATAGTCAACAGGGTCCAGAAGCTGTTTTGAAACAAACAAGGCGCTAATATCTGCCTTATTGAACTGAGAAAAGTTCAAGCGTTTCAGCTGCCCAAGAGCCACGTGCCACCAGTTTTGATAACTCCCATTTCAGAGATGCAGCCCACATCACTGACAGTGCCCAAAACGCACAAGGGTGTGTGCAATTACTCAGGAGACATGGGCCAAGGTAAGAAAGGCTGACTTTTGAAAGACGACACACCACACAAGCTGATGTTGATCTGATGAAACGTCACGACTGAGGCAAGAAAGAAAATATCTCAAGACTGATTTTTTCTAAGGTTGTAGGATGATGAAATGAGAGGAGTCTTGATGTTGGCCAGATGGATGGCCACGTGGAGTGGATATTGGTAAGGGCAGAGGGCTCCAGTCCGACCTCAGGACGCCAGGCAAGGTGTGGAGGTGTGAGTGACGTGGTTTATGCTGGGGTGGTAATCATCAAAAGATGACGCTGTGGGGTCCCTTTTGGGTTGAGGGATGAAAGTCAAGCTAAACTGCCCCCAGCCTATGCCAGTTTCTGGAAAGACACCTTATTCAAGCATGGTACAGAAGAAAGAAGCGGCCCTATCCTTCAAGAAAAACAAATTTTGAGCAGGACAATGCCTCCATCACCAGCGTCCCAATACTCCACAGCGTGGTGGCAAGAAAGGGTATTATTTATAAAAAGGGGAAGACAGAATAATGACATGGCCTCCTTGTTACCTGATCTGAAACCCCATTTGGAACATTGGGCCCATCATCCAAAGGTGTAATTTACAAGGAGGGAAAACAGTACACCCTCCTGAACCAGTTGTTGGTAGGCTGTGGTTGCTGCTGAACGCAATGTTGATGGTGAACAGATCAAAACCACTGACAGAATCCATTGGATGGCAGGCTTTGAGTGTCATTGCAGAAAGGTGGCTATATTGGTCCAATATTTGTGTTTTGTTTTGTTTTGAATGTTCAGAAATGTATATTTGTGAATGTTAAGATGTTATATTGGTTTCATGGTAAAAATAAATAATTGAAATGGGTATAAATTTGTTTTTTTGGTTACAGTTGCCTTATAAGTATGCACATAATAGTCACATGCACACCCACAGATATCCCCCTTAAAAGAGCTAAACTAAACAAACTCAAAAAAACAAAACTAAAAAATACTTCCAAAAATATTTCAGCTTTGCTTTAATGAGTTTTTTGGGTTCATTACATGGTTGTTGTTCAATAATAAAATTATTCCTCAAAAATACCACTTGCCTAATAATAATGCTTCTATTGGGGTTGCTGCCACCACTTTTCAAAATCGTAAAACTGATCACCATGGCCATGGTCACCATGGCATTCACAACTCTTGAAGTAGATATAGATAACTAGTTAATTATAAGGGACATTTTCCAGGAAGTGACGTCACAAGGTATAAACAATGGTCCATTCCTGTGTAAAATGTACATTAATGGCTATTTGAAGTCTTTATCTTCACATGCTTTCCTGATTCAGATGTTGGGGTTTGTAAAAGGTGGTCACCACCATACAGAATATTAGGGAAATATGAACAGATTATGTGTTTACATTTCCTGTATGTCTTTTGAAACAGGGGTTTAAACAATGAATTTGAAACAAGCAAACTGCAACACTATAACACAAGCAGGGGTTGGCTCCAGCCATTTTTTTTTGAAGGTGCTACCTGGGTGCTAGGAGAGCTTGCCCTCCCAAAAAATTAGATTTCCATGTACAACATGGGTGCTGGACGAGGATTTTGGGGGTGCTAAGCACACCCAAGCACCCCTCTGGCGCCGCCACTGAACACAAGTGAAATGAAATGTAAAATAAGACACATCTGTGCCATTCATTTCTTAACCTCTCTAGTGTTTGAGACAAACCCAGTTCATCTGCTGTTTTAGTTCATGCCAAATGCTAGAGGAGCGGAGATCAGGAGAAACCGGGATACCCCTAGATTCTCTAAATCGCCGTAGCATTTCCAAGGTTACAGTGCCATTCCTTCAGCAACATCGGTGATGCTGAAAGGGCGGGGGGTCTGTGCCAATGCCAATGTCGCTGGGGCGGGGGGGGCCGGAATTTCAAGCAGCGTACATTGTACTCTGCTGCGATTTATAATGGTGCAATACAGGCAGGACACTAGGGAGGTTATATTAAAGTTTAAAGAAATCATGTGAGCCTGAGTTAAACACCCCCAATGGTGAGAAGAATCGGAATCAAAAGACATTTTAGTTTCTACATTAATGCCTTTAATTACATTTTTCCCTTTCCCTCTATGGCCCTGCATTTTGACATTTCGGAAATGTATCTTGTTCTTTAAAGGTGCTTAGTAGAATGTATTACTATAGCAGCTTACAGATGTGTGTGTGAAATGAGTATGCAAATCTTTGAGATACGTTCAAGCTATTTTTTTCGGCTTTAATAAGATAAGTAAAATAATTACATTGAGAACTTTGGTGACACCTACAGATTTAATTCTATTGAGAGACTTTTCTATAAATTGACCCTGAATACTTTTTCTCACATAATATTCATAATCTTCTCACCACAAGTATCCTCTTTCACTAGATAAGACATGACAATTGTTCGTGGCATCCAGTCATCTTATAATCCATGTAATCATATGTAATACTGATCAACAGTAACACTCTTCAGCATTATAAAGTGGGGGAGTAATTTTAAGATTTCATAGAAGTTTATAAAATTGCTGCTGCAATAACTGTGCAGCACAGAGTGAATTCCTGTTTATTTCTAGTCTTTTATTGCTGATTGACATCATTTTTTGAGTAGCCAGGTCTAAGTTAATGTATAAATATTGCAGGTTCAGCAGAAGAAGGCAAAATATCACTTATAAAACCCACTATTAAGAAAGTATTTCCATATCTTTAAAAAAAGCAGCCAAACATGGGAGTGGGAGTAGGGGTGCTTTTAGGTACTTTTCCACAGAAGATGTTTTTCTCCCAGAGTATGCCTCCTTCAATGATAAAGGCCATGGAAGCTGGGAGCACCATGGCAATGTGGTTACTATAAGCATAGTGTAAGTATAAGCATTTCTTTAACACATGAAAATGTTTCATAAATACCCTGAAACATTCACATGTCAACTATATCACTTTTTAGGCAACATACCTGTCAAGCATCCCGTTTTAGCTGGGAAAGACAAGTCTTTTATGTGATTTTCCCGGCTAAATTACAATTTCAATGAATCCCAGATTTTTCCAGGGATTTGGATATCGGGGTTACCAAGTACCCACCCACTTGTGCAGGGTGGGAAGTTAGGAGGCAGAGTAACACCCCCTCCCTACAAAGTTTGCCAGCTTATATGGAGTTCTGAATTTACAAATATCAGAAGTACATAAAGGGAGATGTTGATGTTGTCAGACATGGAAAAAACTTAAAAAAACTATGGAAAAAACTTAAAAAAAAACTATTATTGTTTAATTTGTTATTTATTATAATGTTAATATTTCTTCACATTTTTATTTTTGAAGTTATCTAATTTTTATTTTGTGAACAGTTGCTTTTGTAGCCCAAATACTTACAGTACAGTAGGGTATTTCAGTTTCTACCTGCCGTGTATCTAAATGCTGATACTATCCTTGGCTCCTCTTTTACTCAGGATAATAAATTATATATGGAAATTTATTCTGTTACATAGAAGATATTCGGTTTTTTTTAACATTGTCTTTGGAAGAAAGCAAATGTCCCAACCTTATGCTGTCATTCCAAAGGAATAAGTCATTTGTGGTAGGAATCAAATTCCCTTGGTATTATCACCTCAATTATCATATTCCCCAAGATAGACTAAACAAATTCTTGTTTTAAACCTGCGTAATGTATACTAATAATGTCTATTTAATGGTAATATAAAACATGTATTTGTAGTTTCGCTATTGCTAGGACTGTTTCTTTTTTAAACACAAAGAGAACACAGCTGGCCTAGTACTGCAATGCAAACCAGGACACACATAATACTGTTAACACAGATTTTATATAAACCCCTTATGTATTAACAAGCTGGAAATAAAATACATTCATGGTGCCCAGAGCCACATATCCTTTCTGGCTCCAACTTTTCTTTTCTGGCAGCGGTCTTTTCCAGAACAATTATGCACATATGTTAATGTACCTTATTATTATTAACAGAATATGCTGTGCTGGATGGAACAAAACCATTATATATGTGTGCATGTGTATATCTACTCTTGTAAAGAGTTATTATGTTTGAACCTGTAATCTTGTCTTGTCAAACATTCCCATCCCGAATATTTAAATAAAACACAGAGAACTCCCCTCGGATGGGATTTTGATTGGAATGTTTGACATCACTAATTTAGACTGTACTTAAAAACAACAATTTTATTCCAGAAAACATAAAAAACAGACAATTTATACTTTTGGTTTGTTGAGGTTCACATAGACCATCCAATCTCAACAAACCGTTACACAAAAATCGTCATACAGAAAAGGATATACCGATGTCCAACAATCGTACCAGTATGCCTATATACAACAAGACCTCCAATTGCAATCGGTGTGTATGTTGATGACTTGCGACATGTTTCGCCAATTTGGCACAAATCACAGATTGAAGGTAAGTGAACAGGTCTGAGACTGTTGACCAAGGAAAAAAGCCACTCGATCCCCTTGAGCTCCCCTATGGCTGGACCCGATGACTGGGATAGTGTCCCAAGAAAGGGACCATACATTACTGGTTGCATTCTGTTTAGTACTATTTTGGAGTATGTAATCTAGGATGTACTAATATAGTTTTAAATCTATATAGGTATGGATCAAAATAGCTCCTACGAAGTGGATCACGAAATGATGAAAGATAGGTTTAGACTGAACTGATGACGGGAGGATAGGCGCATCTCTGCTCTTTACCGCCATTACTAAGTCTTTCATCATAGAGAAAGACAGATCACCTATATTTCATCATTTTGTAATCCACTTCGTAGGAGCTATTTTGATCCATACCAATCTAGATTTAAAACTTTATTAGGACATCCCAGATTACATACTCCAAAATAGTACTAAACAGAATGCAACCAGTAATGTATTTTATATATAGGGGATCAAAAAACGTTCATAGCATCTAGGGTCAACCAACATCC
>CM070032.1:151083570-151098738 GCA_036250615.1 Ptychadena robeensis
TGAAACTGAGGAGTCGGAGTCGGGGAATTTATCGACCAACTCCACAGCCCTGGTTAAAATGGCAGTCAGCTTTGATTGTTTAGTGAAAGTGAAGAAATAAAACCAGAACCTGACATCCATTAGACGTGCTTAGCAGGCCCCAGCAAAGACAGAGAGGCTATCATTTTTCCTTGTCATCCAACTACTCAAACTCTCTTTTCTGTATGACCTTTCATAAGCACAGCAGCAGAAAACACTACAATACTTTTAAGGAGATGAATGTGACAAAGAGAAAGAAGAATTGGACATCACTAAAATAATTTTCAGAGTTTCACATAAAAATGAAGAAACCCTTAAAAAGTGCCAAGTAAATGTTTGTTTTCAGGAAGGAGCAATTCCTCATAAAATGGCGGGATAGTGACTGTTTTATACTCTAGCAAATGATGCATAGCGTGTACGGAAACCTCCCATCTTCTTTCTGTATTCACTGCTCGATATAGCTAATGTGTGTGTGGGGTACTCCATCAATATGTTCACCAATCACCCAAGCGGGATTACAAGAGACTAAGCATTAGCTGTGCAAGAATAAGGTCTACCAACCATGAACAATTGGCTTTATACATTTTTCTGTAAGCAAGCGCAGAGACCTTATGGTTTTTACATTTCTTGATTTACTTCATTATTCTTAGTTATCATGCTTAAATAAAGAGTAATGTCTTTTATTATTGCTAACAGAAACATCGAGCTGTCCTAGTTCTGTAGTGAGCCTCATTTCAGTAGTATAAAGCAAGTTGCACTACTGGTATGGACAGTTGATATAAAGTTAAAGGAGAAATGTAAATTAGTTTGCTAATAAAAAAACATTATATATGGCTTAAAGAAGTACAGTTTCATAAACCAAAGGTTACTTTTTTCACATGTCAGTAACTGCCCTCTTAAGCTGGGCACCGATTCTTCAGATGATCGACTGTCATGCACGTTCCCGCCAATCTGGTGCGCCCACCTGGTCAGATTGACCAGGAATCTGCCGCATGTTGGATCGCACAGTGATCCGACATGCCGGTAAATTCCCGGCCGATCCCATTAGTTCGGATGGGGATGGCAGTCCCCATCCTAAGTAATGGCCGGCACAGAAAGGGTTTCCGACCAATTCACGACCCGTCTATGCCCAGCTTTAGAAAGTTTCATTGGAAGATCAGTTATTTAACACAGATAAGTGGACTACCCACATCTCTACAAGGCAGACTTAAGGTGGGAACACACGTAGATATTTCAAGAGAATCAATATTTAATTAGATTGAATAATTTGAATTTCATATTAAAAATCGATTTGTTGAACCTCATTCTTTTTTATAAATCTACAACACAATGAGTTATTGATTGAAATGGGTTAATTATCAAACTCGAGAGGAATTGCTGTAGTGGTAGGCATGCCTTGAATGCTTCCTTGATCGGTTGCCAAAATTTATGTCTCGATTATACTGCAATTGATCAAAATTTACGAACATGTCAG
The DNA here is from genome assembly GCA_036250615.1 of Ptychadena robeensis. Lineage (NCBI taxonomy): Eukaryota > Metazoa > Chordata > Amphibia > Anura > Ptychadenidae > Ptychadena > Ptychadena robeensis. The sequence continues at coordinate 151,085,063 of CM070032.1, forward strand.
ATACAGTTACGATCAAGATTCAGTCTGATATCGATTACTTTTCCCTCAATCTAACTAATAACGATAAAGGTCCAAAATGTAGAGAAAATAGGTAACACCCTTATCCGTATATGGCTACCAACATCCTATAGTCATTAGAATTAATTAAGGAAGAAACGTGGCACCTATCCGACAACCAGGCACAGGTGTAATACCGGTGCTCAGCTGGCGGTCACAAAGGACTTTAACGGTAGCAATTAATACAAGCGTAAAGAAAAGACTTTTTACAATGTACAAGTGCAGACAAGTAAAGTTTATACACAGTATATGAGGGTAAGTCAACAGGTCCCGAGGGACTCTCAAAAAATCTGTCCAATCATATACAAGTGATATCCATTTTAACAAACAAAAAGAGGAAAAATTATATTGATCGACTTATGTCAATTGGTGGTCTCGACGCGTTTCGCGACCTTCGTCGCTTCTTCAGGAGACAATAAGTGACAATTCATAGAAAGTTTTTACATGGCCCAACTACAACACAAAGGAAATAATATATATAAGTGTGTATGAGGTAAGTAAAACTCTAAAGGGTAAATATGTACCCTGTGGGTCCATTCCAAATCTAGGGAAATCCTCAAACGGTCACAGCCGGTGGACCGGGGAAAGGCCCAGACGCACCTTTGTTGGGGAACGGGGGGCCTGTGCAAGCCCTGTTGCCTCATCCACAGAGAACACCTGTTGTAAGTATATAGTCAATATTTCTAGTAACTTGGAGTAACCAGGAACATGTAGTAGCGAAGTAAAAAAAAAAAAAAAAAAAGAGGCGAGGGAAAAGTGATATGAAGGTAAGTGTATGGAAGAAATAGGTAGTGTATGTGAAAAGTGACTATTAGTGTGTTATGTGTATGCCATATATGTGCTAGAATAAACCTGTGAAATGCGATGAAGTATGCTCTGGCGCGGTCACCCGTCTCACCCGAGGTAACTTAAAAAAAAAGGAAAAGAAAAAGGAGTGCAAACTACAAATCTATGTTCCAACCCATTATGTGTAGGACTAAGTCTATATATATTGCAACTAATTTGATCTGTGTGGGTATGTGTGTGTATGTGTGGCTGTGCTTACTTATAGGTGTGATTATTGAGTGTAGATTGGTGAAAGGTGATTGCATGTGTATGTGGTGAGTCAGTGATGTGTAATTGAAACAGTTGAAGCTTAGTCCTGTAATGTGCACAGCCAAAGAGATTGGACAGAGCGTCCTAAAAAAGTCCCACCTCGTGTAGAGCAACCCCACTGAAACACAGCCATAGGCACACCATAACCACAAACACAAAAACCTGTATCCTATATAGAGTGATATAGAGAAGCCAATAGAAGAAACATGCTGCTAAATGTCCTAGGTCCACTGTGCAGTAATGCAGGTTCAAACAGTGTGAGCCAGCAAGAGCCAATTCCCATGCTCCCAATCTCCAAACAAAATGTAGTACAAACAAAAGTGCTGAGGCAGCCCAAGTATACCAACAATAAGGGAGATAAAGTGATACCTGTCAGTGATTATGGTACATGTCACAGCTCCCAACAGCTTGTGATAAAGGGTCTGTAGCCTAAGTAACCAAGTAATAACAAGTGTTTGGGTATAGCAATAACAGAGCATGGCCAAGAGTAAAATAGTAATTGTATCAACTTACTTTAAATGGTGTTCAGTATCTGTGGCGTGCTTCAGGCTTGGATGAAGGGAACTATACAGACCCTCCTTAAATGGCCCCCCCCCCCAGGCTCCCCGAGGGCACGCGCATCGCCACGCCGACGATAAAGGTCCAATGGAGCAAAAAAAATTTTTTAGTTGATCTTATAAAAATATCTGCACGTGTATTCCCTGCTTTACAGTACAATGCAATTCTATTAGTGCATAGGTGCTAAATTGCTTCATGTGTTGTTGACAAATGCAGATAGCACAGTAGAGCAAACAATACATTTTTTGTAGATCACTGGAAAAATCTGCCAGAATGTTAGAGTTGTATGAAGGATACAAAATGTTACAGTTACAGTCATACAGGAGAAATTGCGCATATACATCATGATCTTTTGACATAGAGAGACATTTAGGTATAGCGCACACCCATGTCACACTAAAATCTGCCTTGTATAAGCCTTGAGCCGAATGTGAGGAAAAAGGCACAGTACAGACAAAGGCCATGTATGTGCTTTGTCATGCCTTCACATGTGTGCCATAGCCCATAATGGATGGGCTGTGGGGATAAACACAGGAAAATCATACCCACAGCCAGGTTTGGGGGTCATGGATGGGTTATGCCAACAGGATCCATGACACCCACATAAAAGGGAGTGAAGCCATAGCCTATTTGTTACAAATAAAAGCACAAGAATGGCATGCCAACTCTTGCACTCCCATTCCAACCACTTCTAACAGAAACCTGTGATAATTTGATGATTATTTGGGTGTGTCATAGAAACCTCTTCCTATTACCTGTCCAAGTCAGCCAAGTCTTTGCTTGATTTTTTACTAGGCAGATTCAATTTTCAATGTTCATTGATGGTTATAGTGAACAAGATCTACAAGCTCACATTGGGTACGTATTTGGAAATAACTCTCCTGTATTATGAAGAGAAAAACAAAGAGTGTCATCAGATTACAGAAAAAGGAAATGCCATAAATATGTAGACTACCTGCCCTATATGCATGTCACAGCTTTCATTTCTTTTTAGAGTAGCAATTTCTTAACAAGGATTTAGAATATTCGAAAAAAACTATGTTTTGATACATATATTTAACTTAATAAATTTGTCTTCTTTTTAAGAATTGTCTTTACTTCTTATCTCTATCTGGGCTATTGTTAACTTTTGGCCATGTCAAATCCCCTGGGTTGGGCCACCCGGATTATTCGACCTTGTTGAGTATTCTGTAGTAAAAGGATTTAGAATAGATAACATGTGCTATTGAATCTGGAAAATTAGAGTTTTAGGGCATGTTTTTAAAGATAAAGCAAGATAAGGGAGAGGGGATTAGATAGGGTTGAGAGGAAGAGTGGGTAATTTAATCCACCAGACCTTTCCAAATCAAGGATTCTTAATGTAAATTAATAGTTTGGGTTGTTTTCCGTTAAAAAAAATCATCTATAATTCATGTGTTCTATGTTTTCAGTTTAAGAGGATACCAGTAAGAATTTCAGGTTTTCAGCCCTCTATATATCCCATTTTATTTCTGGGCTATAACGATATTAGGTCTTATTAATAGTCAATAGTTTCAACAGTATCTTGATTCTACATATGTTATCAGTGTAAATTCTTAGCTTCTTCACGTCTTTATTAATGTCTCTTTATGCTTGCAAGATGTTAAAGACGAAAAATTATTCTTATTAAAACAAGTAACGCATTTAAAAGTTTTTGTTTTCCCTTGTGCTAAACAGTTTTCAAACTTGTTTGATAAACCCCTTATGGGTAATTTAGTGTTGTGTGTTTTGACATCTGCCTTCAGACAAAATCATTGCAAAAATAATAAAAAGTGAAAATAAATGGGCCTAAAATCAATACTCATTTTCCATATATCTGCCAAAGGAGATACATGGTTATTCTTTAATTTTGCAATGAAACTGCAAATTAGGTTATTTGTTATTTGGGAATAAGGAAAGTAATGCCTGTAGTATACAAATAATAATATCAGTATACAGGAAGTTATCTCTGTTATATAGTATAAGGGAAACAAAAGTAGAATTGTATAAGTACCCACATTCGTAGTGACACTGTTCCACTAAACATTGTATAAACAACTCCTGCATAATAGGTGAGAACAATGAACAAGACCAAACCAGGCCACAAGGCCAAAGGTATTGGAAAACTTAGGCTGCCTTGTAGCCACTTCCTGTTGATCCTTAACATATAAACTGCCAATATACATCTAACCCTAAGGAACCCTTTGATTCTTTAACCTCCGTACGGATACGCCTGAAGCCAGTTCGGGCAAAGGGAGGCTGCAACTACCGATGCGCCCAACCTGGCTTTGGGTACAGCGTGGGAGCTTACCTGGTCTGGCTGCCACCTCCAACGGCGTCCTCGCCGGCTTCTCTCAGGTCCCAGAGTGACGTCACGGAGGCGGGACCCGGGCTTAAAGAAAAAATTTTTTTTTCATTTTTTAAATATTTTTTTTAACTTTTGGACTGGATCAGAGAAATATCTTTCTCTGATCCAGTTCAAAAGTGGATCCAGCAAGCAGAAACGCTCAGCGGGAGCGTTCCTGCATGTGGATCCACCTCCGGCTGGACCTGAAGGGTCTCCGGAAATAGCCGATCTCTCCGTTTTATCCAATCCAAATAAAAAAAAAAGAAAACAAATGTAAACTTATTTTTTTTTAAAAATTTTTTTTTCATGTACCTCTAAAGCCATAGCGCTTCATTCTGTGGCCGATTTTGCAAATGATCACCATGCGCATTCGGGGTCATTGCTTGGTGATCAATCGCAAAATGAACGCGCCCACCTGGAACAACCGTTCGTAGTCGCACAAAACTTTGATCAGCCAGAGAACAAACATTTTTCTCTGGTCGATCACCAGTACTTTGAATAAGGACAAGGGTCCCCATCCAAAGTATCGGTTGTTGAATCGCATATTGTCATGTCATCCTGCTGCGGCCGATTGTTCGATAAACGCCCGCCAAGCATAGCGTCTATGGCCAGTTTTACCTCCCTAGCGTTACGCCCAAAGCAAGTACAGGCACAGTCTGATCGTGAATCAAACTGCGCCTGTGCCGGAATCAGGCGCAACCACTGGCTCTTTGTGTGCCTGCAGCATTTCTACAGAACTGCAGGCACACAGAGCCTTTCCGCCCCCATCAGCATCATCGTGAAAAGGCAAAACACTATCACTTTTGGTACATAAATCTGGACCTCAGTGAACCACCAGGGAGGTTAAGTATCTACTTTCTATAGCACAGAAACCATGTTTGTATGGAAAGATTTTCTAAATATTTTTAGCTACAGTCATAGTAATAAAAATAAAGTCAATCAGTTTAGTCAATGCGATATATTCAAATTCTAATAAGTTTTAAGTACGGTACCTACATTAATAGGCAGTATCCTATATGTAAAATCCTTAATGTTAGCTCTTGCACATTGACAATATTTTGGGGGAAAATGAAAGAAAATACCTGACATTAGCCAACTTATTGCCATTAGTGAGTCTAAACATGTTTGTTTTGGATAACTGTTGAACTGTTAGGGCTTTTTTCCACTTATGCGGCCGCCCGTGGGGCGGATATAACCGCGCCCATGTTGTTCAATGGGCTAGTTCCTTGCCATGGTCAGGGGGCGGTTGGGAGCGGCACGGCCCGCGACCTTAAAACTCAGTTTTTTACCTTGGCCTGCACCCGTCCGCAGCCGCCCACCCCTGACCGCGATGCGGTTCTTAGCGGCAGCCATTCAATCGTGCTGCGCCGGCCGCATAATTGCTAACAGTGCTTGAAATTACACAACAGAGTGCACAGAAGGAAGGATAAACTATTATTTATTCAAAAGGTATGATAATAATAATAATATTTTTAATGTTATAATTAATAATCCAACAAGGTAGTTAATAAGAAATATTAATTGGTAGGCTCTACAGCCACATTGTACTTGTGTGAGGAAGGATAACATCCACTTACAATACCCAGAAAATAAAGAGAATTCTTATATCTTATGTAGAGTTACAGGGTGGCTGCAACTCTGCAAAAGCAACCACGCCATGGTGGAACAGATGTTAATATTGTGTGGGCAGCTGGAGGCTGTCAATCACCCTTGACTGCCCCCATTCTATCTCTATGGAAAACCGTTGGTAAGCCACTACTTGTCACATTTGCCCCAGAATTGCATGTTTCGTAGCTACAAACGCATTGCTCCTAACTGACTCTCTAAACCTAACCTAAATTCTGTGTGATTCAGGACCAGATACCGTTTAGTGATAGCCTAGTAATACATCCACCACTGGTGTGGATACACATAGGGTCCACTATTAGGAACATAATTAATTAGTTTATATTTAACCTCAAGGAAAAGTACATTTTTCTGTATAATATATTTAAAAATGAAATCATGGTCACAAGCCTCAAGGGATATATGTGTGCTGAGCTCACATTTTCCAATTATTATTTCACAATTTTTATTTCCCTTAAGTGTTGAGAAAGCTATCCCAATTATTTAAGACAGATCAAAGCACGTTTATAGGGAAAGGGGGAGTATACTGTAGAGATTACCTATTGAATCAGAACAGATCTAAACCAACAATAACAACATAAATTGCTCTGTGTAAGATGGTAATGAGTAAGCAATAATGTGTTTTTGATTGAAATGTTTTGTTATAAATTACCAGCACTTGCTAATCTACAGCCTTGTAAAAATCAAATATATTCATTCTACACACGGGAATGCACACGTGCTGAGACTGATAGCAAATCTTGACACTGTCACTGTAACCTATACTGAATAAAAGACAGGGCAAAGACACATACAAAAGAAAGTGGAGAACCAGACATGCATTGGGATGAGATCCAAAAGACAAACACTAAGCTAAAAGAATAGAGGCAGATAAGAGAAGAGATTTTTATTTTTACACAAAAGAAGCCGAGTATTTGTAAAGTGAAGCGCAGCGAAGGGGAGTGAGAGACCTCACTTGAGACAAAAAAGAACAATCATAAGGAGACATTAGAAACCTATGAGATGGGGATAGGGGAGATAACAGTCTGATTGATGAAAAGTTTACAGTGACACATCCGAAGGAAAAAAAGTCCCCACATAGAACACATCACAAATCTCAAGAGCATTGATTCAAACAGAAATGGTTCCACTGTGTCTCATCAAAATGATGAATCTGAGGCCCAGACTCCAAAAGCTGAACATCAGGGCTTTGTAAGTAATTATGTCTTGATATAGAAGCCATGCCATCCTAAAAATTGCCCTTATGTTAAACATCAGAGGTGCTACATTTCTTTTTCCCCTTCAGTTGGAAAGAATCTCCTGACTGATGGTTTATGGCTGTATTGCATGGATGGATCCAGCAGCATTTTTACATTTTCTAATATTTAGCTGGCTGGCTCGCCAAAGCTGGAAGAAATATTGATACTCTTTTTGCTTGACAGGGTGCCTGACTGACTGACTGAAGCTGATCTGTTATTATTTTAATAGCTAAATATCAATGATGTATTGAAAAAGAAAGAGGTCATATCAGGTAGAGGATGAGTGCTATAAAGACATGGTGATGTATTCAACAATTCTCAGGATACGCCAGCAGTTGTAGTTGTGCTGAATTTTTCATACAGTCTGTCCCAAATCTTAGAGGCATAAGCAGGTTCCAAAAGTTTGGTGCAAATTATAGAAAAGACAACATCTCCAAACAACATTATAGAGTACCAATTAGTCCCTTATTTAACATAAGAAATGTTATTAACAAGGTCAGTTTCTAAAAATTAACAAGAATACTTTGCAAGTATTGTTCCTCTTAGATCCAATGATGTTCAGTGGGGTAAGGTCAATGTTCTTTCTGAGCCACTTGAGTTCCTCCACACTTAGCACATCATGTCCATGAATACAGAGTGGTCCCACACTAAGAAAGAAAAATCAAGATTTCCTTTATTATAATCACAGAAAGTACATAGGCAATGACCACCCTGGAATCACCTCCCCATTCATGCGTTTCATTCAATGTCTTGAGCATACCCCTGGCACATCATACTATTTCTTTCAGGAACTTGTATTATGCTCAGTAGCAAAGCAATGCTGAATCAGAAAAGGGCCAAACTGTTTTCACAATTTTGGAAGCTTACAGTTCTTAATAATATATTTGTATGTTGTAAAATTAACAGCAACCTTCAAATGACATAACTGATCTCAGTTAATGGAGGAGCACCGGCTTTCCCGCCCACGCAGCTGGCGTCAAAATGACACCGGCTATGTGATAAGCAGCGGCGGGAGGGAGAAAGTGAGAGGCAGTGTACTTTGTAGGTTAGGAATGAATATCAATTGTGACTATATCGAATGGATACACTTTTTTCGTTTGGATGGTAGTCAAACGAAATATCGTTCAATTTTTTTAATAAGAAATAGCGTAATTCAAAATTATTAGATCAAACAAATTTTTTTTTAACATGTTGGATATACAGTCGATGTTTACCAATTCAATCAAAATTTACCAACATGTCCGATCAGCTTTCAAACTATTTTTTTTAATATCGTTTTATTTTGTTTGATGTTGGCGTTTCCATTGTGTGTTAGGTTTCCATTCGACTGATTAAAAAAATTATCTTTTTTGATCTATTGAAAAACAAAATCGACCCGTGTATTCCCACCTTAAGAAGTTCCATATATAAACAACTCTAAAAGCTCAACCTTAACTATGGCCAGTAAGATCTTTAACCTTCAACACACATCTAAAGCCACAATCTTATTTTATCCAAAAGAATGGCTTGAAGGAGAAGTAAAACAGCTGTTTTGTTTTCATATACAAAGCCAAGTAAGGTAAGTTTGGTCTTGTGATGACCATACTTACCAATACAGCCATTTACTTTCTCACTATAATGTCATTGAGTGGTGAGCATCATGGGGGGAAAAGAGAACCCCCACAACTAATTAAATTCCCCATGGGAATCTCAGGGGCAAGGGGACTTTAACGGCCACATAAGTGTAATGAGGTAACATGTAGTAAACAGTTCAAATCAATGATAATTTATTGCACGTAATAATTAAAAACATGAGGCATGCCAATGTCGGTCGATGTTACAACATTGTTTTAAAAAAGTACTCGGAACTTCCATATGTAGTAAATATAGATAAACATTTAAATACACATATAAAATTATATAAAAATCAGGTATTCAATACGTTTGGGATAAAGGTCCTGTATCAACAGGATTAATACTTCTGTATTATTAACCCTACTTGGCCTCTACCTAAATTGTACCCTGAGCAATCCAAAGCCCATGGTTCCCCACCCTGTGTCCAAATTTATTTTTCTTTCATTAAAAATAATGACATTTAATGTACTTTAGCTGTTGATAAATCATAACCCTCATGTAGTCCTTTATGACTGTAAATGGAAATACAAAAATATTCTAGGCATAAAGCACCCAGCAGAGCTACCAACAACCGAGTATGTGCTTTGTATCTGCATATCTATTAATTCACTAAACAATATTTATAATGACTCTTCTATAAATTGGTTCTATTTATAATGTTCTTATCTCTTGTGTAGCAAGTACCATAATGTCACTGGCAATATCCAATACTATAAAGTAGCTTTGTACGCATTCACACTAATAAAATAAAATCTTCACACCTCTATAGACCATTGTGTTAATGTATCCTGCTGATCTATGTGAATCATATATCCCGTTGTGACTAGAGAAGGCAACATGAAGTGCTAAATGAAGTTTGTCTTGATAGCTATAATTGATAGTAATTATACTCAATCATGTTTGTTTACACTTTAATTCTTGTGTTTAAATTAAAAGGAGGAGGTAGAAATGATGGTGGGGGCAAGTTAATAATTACAAGAGACTGAGATCATTGAACTACAGAAAAACCCCTACAGTACATTAGAATTGGTTAGTACTCTTACAAGACATTTCACTCCTTTTTACTTACAGGAACCCTGCAGCAAGCACCATACTTCACATTAGCACATCAATCCCTCCTTTAAATGCCCTGATACATTACAAGCTCTTAGAAATGAATATATAATCTTACATTTTCAAGATATACTAAATTACGTCTCGAAATCCATTACATTCTTTCTTTAACATAAAAGCTCGTTTAACAATAACATTAGATCCTAACTATTTTATGTGCTAATGAAATGGGATAGCTTTTTATAGTCTCTGATTCTTTCTGACAGATTTGTGCAATTCCTATCTAATATGAATATGAAGGATTATCAGACCAGGGAGTTCATCCCTGGAATATGATTTTACTTATTCATTGAGGAAAGAGGATGAGTCATGGTGGGTAAAGGCATTAGCTTACTTCTATAAAATGCCTGATGTCTTATAAGACAAGTCAAAGCATCTCCTCTTGTTTATATTGTTTTCTGTTGTATCTATTGTAGATCATATTTCTTTTGAAGATGTACAGTCGCAAAAGATGTAATTTTGTAGAACAGGCCAATTAAAGTAAAACTTTTCAATAAAGTTTTTTGTTTTTTAAGACTAAAGGAAATGAGGTTTGGTAACACACCATCTTAGGCAATTATTGTTGCATTTGACCTATGGGATCCTTGGTTATTTTTTTAAGTTTGGGTCCTCCTACCTGCAATGCATTCTTTATATATAAATTAATGTACCAACCCCAAAATAGTTGCTACCGTTTAGACATTTTGGAAGGTGCACTAATATAATATTGAGCTTAATTCCTAGAGGACTTCTAAAGAGTTCTTTACATGCAGTGGAAAATACTTACACTTTAAGGTCTTTATAATCAAACCCATTTTATAGGATAACAATATATGTATATTAGTATCAATAGACACTCACACAGGACATCACAATACAGCATAATTGTTGTGCATATCAGCGCTTTACTTAGTTGGTTTATTTACCTTAAGCATGGGTTTCTTGTGTTGTTAGGTTAGAGAGAAGAGTTTGTGCAAGAGCATTTCTAGAGAATCATGATTGATAGCAATGCAATATTTTAATTCCTTATGTTATTATTTCAGCAAACTGTTGCTAATTGTACACATATGTCTGTACTTGAACTGTGCTTTAGTAGTCTGAGATCATTGAAATTACAAAACATAAAATATCAAAAAAAGTCTATAACCAATTACTTCTTCTACCACACAGTTTTTTTATTTACTGCATGCGTTTTTACATAGACAACCAATGTTACCATTCACACTGTATACATTGCAATTTAAAAAATGCAGCGTTTCCGCCTTTTTAAAACAAATGGCTGTATGCATTTTTCATTCATTTGTTCAAAAAAGCAAATGCTAATGCAATACATAAACGCAGATGTAATGTGAAAAACGCATATAGTGTGAATGGGCCCTTAGAGTTTAATGGTTTAGCAGAAAATCTACTGCTACACACATAAAAAGACTAGATGTATATTGGGTAAAAGGCCTCTGAACAACCTTTAAACCACAAATAAATACTGTAATATAAAGAGATGTAAGAATGCTCTGCGAGCTGTACATAATACATTGCGTTACTTAGTAATTTTCCATTAATAAACATGATTATAGCACCATGGACAGCAGTTATGTTTCGAAAGTTCTTCGTTCCCAATATCTGTGATTTCATGTTCACTGCAATTTACTAGACAAGATCACAATTGTATGGCAGCTTAAGGTATTTCTTTTATAGCAGTAACATCTATGTAGCTTATGGACTGGTAAGTAAGCCATTTTTGTTATGGATTGTTGGCAGAAAGAGTGTGTTACCCTAAACGAGTCAAAGCATGTAAGTTGTTTATAAAAAGGTTCAGTGATTAGGATTGGTTTGTTTAGAAGAAAGTGCTGATCACCATGTGTAGTTGATTTGCTTCTGGGTGCATTGATTTGTATTGAAAATTAATCACTCTTTGGCTTCTAATTTGAGAAGCCCAGAATATTGGTCTTAGGGGGTTCAAACAAGTCTGTTACATAGACATCAAGGTCTGTCATAACAAGTAGTTAGACACATTTGAAGAGCAGATGATTTGTCATGTGTAATGCTGAAGGCAAAAGTAGCCTGGGCAGGGTCCTCAACTTCTGCAGTGCCATACCCTGTACCTGTAATCTTGTGTTGTAGCTCAACTCTAGTTTTAATGTACAATATTGTGTAATATGTTGGTGATTTATAAATAAAAGTTAATAAGTTAACATATTTTTTGGATTATAAGACACACTTTTTCACTCCCAAAATCAGGCGGAAGAGTCTTATGGTCCCTTTCAGCTCTCCCGGCAGATGGGAGATCTGCACACAGCCGGATCTCCCATCTGAACTGTATTGGCACGCTGGCAGTTTCTTCACACACACAGCCGCAGAGGGGAGACCAGAGTGCAGATTGCCATGCCAGCCCCCATTCCCTTCCCTGTGTGTGAGGAAGATGAGAGGCCGTTAAGTGCTTTCTAGTAAAACCAATTTTTTTGGCTGGAATTGGGTACTGCAGGGGATTTTTTCCCCTAATTAATTTAAACTTTTTTTCTGTTTTTCCTGCTCTAAAAACTGAGTGCGTCTAATGGTCAGGTGCGTCTTATAGTCCAAAAATATGGTAATTATACTGGCGCTCATTTTGCTGTGGTTGCCCAGGAGAAAGGATTTAGGAAGTTTACCGCCTGTGGTGAATACTTTTTTTACATTGGAGGATGTTTTTCCATTGACATTGACAACAAGCCTTAAAAATAGTAAAAGTTAAAAACACATTTATTTATTTTTTCTAATCAATCCTAATTTATACCTGTTACTTAACTGAGAATATATACAGACTTAGTATCCTACATGCTACCATGGGACTTCAAGCTATAGAATCTTTGACAGTCTGCAATCTATCTGAGCTATAAGATATCATCAGTGCAACATACGGATGTTTAAGAAGTAAATGAAACTGAAATTCTCAGTGGAAAAAATAACTTTACAGTACACAAAGCTAAGAAATTTAATTTATTTGAGATTGTTATTTCTTTTAAACTGAATAAAATCACAGTGGACTCTCCATTATCTGACCTCCAATGGGATTGGCATATTTCAGATAAATGTAGTTGCTGGTTGCTTAGGAGCTACTGCTTATTATTAGGATGACAAGCTTGTGGGACTACAAGTCCCAGTACTCACAGTGTATCATTGCAGTTTATTTACAATCTATTTTTTAAACCCATATCAATAGATGCACAATAACCATTGGTGCACAAAACTTTTTAAGTGAGCTCCTCAGTGACGTCACATCCGGTACTTGGAACGCATAGTTCCTGGTTCCGATTGCCGGATTTGACGTCACTGACGGGTTTCAGAGCTGCTTTTCAGAGCTGTTTTTTCACTGGAATACTGGGTTCTCTACCCGGTCTTCAGTAAAAAGTTTCTTCCTCCAGTGGAAGCTTAATGCTCCTATCCTGCCGGTGGAAGAATAGTAAGCTCACACCCGTACTGCTTGGCTAAAAGGAGTGCGAACTTTAATGTTCGCAGCTGAACTTGCCTTGGGGCAAGGGGGTTGGGGTGATGCTGTGATATCAGTAACAGTCAAGGTGGAGAGCCTTACACAACAGCCACACAAAGTGTTTGGACTCTTAAATGGAAAGAGTTTGTTCATGTAAAATCTTAAAAGCTGGATTTTGGGTTAAATTAGATTTAGGTGTAGGAAAATATATTTAAAGACTACGCAAAATAATTATTTATAAAAGATTCATTCTGTTTCAGTGTTTTTTTCGGAATATGTTCAAGATACAACTTTTATTTGTGGTATTAACTGTATTAAAAATCGTAAAGTTGAAATTGGGTGTTGCAACATGAGGAATTGTAATGCAATACTGTTTAATAACACAAAAGAAAAAATGTGGCAGGCATATGTGGGCTAATCCTTCCTTCTATTCATTGCTATATTAAGGAGAAAAAAACATTTATTAGTTTAAACTTTTTTTTATGAATAATAATACATGGTTTCATAACAATGTGCATGCACAGTGAGGGAGCAGGTACAGTGGAGGAAATAATTATTTGACCCCTCACTGATTTTGTAAGTTTGTCCA
>CM070032.1:151101314-151142227 GCA_036250615.1 Ptychadena robeensis
TAGATCTCCCGGGTGTCCCGACGGAGCTCTCAGCACACACGTCTGTTCCCGGCCATGCGTTAGCCACGCCCCTCAATTTGTATATATTTTAAGCATGCATGGTCTTTTAAATTTTAAAAAATTATGATATTAAAAAGATACTTATAACACACAGTGCCAGCTGCAGGTTGGAGGACTATAGTTGGGAACCATTTGAGTTGTTTGCTTTCTGTTAGTGGGACAGTGATGGCAGAGATTGACAGATTGAATTGCCATTAGGCTCCCAAATTGTTGTCTCCTCTTACTTAAACTATTAGGTTTTTTTTTTAAAGAGGGTGGCATATGATAGCTTAGATACTGTGTACATGCATCTTTCTCAAGACTGACGCGTGGCAGAAGTTTCATATGTACTCATTTTGTACATAATATGTTATCTACTGTTATACCTACAGTTCTCATGAGCAGTTTTGCAGACAAGTGTTTTTTTCCCTTTGAAATATCCTTTCAGCCAACTGTTAAAATATGTTTTGTAATTGTTATTTTTTTAAAAGCCTTTGATTTCTCAGAATTTTATGCAATTTTTTTGTTCAGCCAACTGAATAAAAGTTCAAAGTCTGCCTCTGAGTTGTTTCATTTAAAATTCATTGTGATAATTTAAAGAACTAAACTAGAAAATAAAATCTATCGAAATATTCACATGCCTAAATGTATAGGGGGGGGGGGGGGGCTCATAAAGGGGTAACAAAGGGGGATAGGGACTAACAACCTGTTTGGCTGTCCACATCCATAATAATTAAAACATGTACCATCATATGAGACGCACCCAGTTTTTAGAGCAGGAAATCAGGAAAAACATTATGTGTTTAAATGAATTAGAGCACATCTCATAAACAAGGGAGGGAGGGGGGCTGGCAAGGGAATCTGCACTCTGGTTTCGGACCAACACAAAATCTGGGGAAAAGTGCACCTTATAGTCCAAAACATACAGTAATCATGTATATTTGTTTAGTCATATAGTTTTATTTTAGAAACCTAGCTCTGAAAATCTTTTCTTTGGATAACTTTAACCTCAAACACTTTTAAACCTAAAGCTGGGAATAGATGGTACGATTTACCGTCTATTCCTTATCCGATTCTCTGCACTAGGAGCAGCGTGATGACATCATCACACCCGCCCGCTAATACCAAGAATCGGACGGCACTCTTTATGTGCAGCTTATTACTTGCCCAGCTTAAGATGTTTTTAAGCTGATTGCTTGATATATTATGTTACTTTCAATTGTAAAATTGTTTATATTATCCAAACAGCACAACCTTGTGAAAACAGAATTCAAAAGAAATAAAGGTAAAATAAAAACGGAAATTCAGCTTCAGTTCAGTCAGCTTCATCTTTGGTTCAGTTATTATGACCATTAAGAAGTCTTGTAACCAAGAGGAAGCATATAATTTTAAACTATAATCAAAAGTCACCAACACAAGGACTGTGAAAGAGATTTTATTTAGATAAATGTGTGTCTTTAACATCTTGGTTTCGGTAGGCTGATTGTGCCCTTACCTTAGGTAATGCATTCACTCTACTTTAATGTCTTGTTAACACAAATTGTAAAAGCAGACTGAAAAGGACAATATTCTGGCAAGAACAGACGTGTCCTAAGGTGTGTGTTGAATTCTGTCATGCAAAATTTATTCCTGTTATACAATTTCATGGAAAGGTGATGCTAAATATTCCCTTCAGTGTGTTAAATGGATTTGTAGTTATCTTTTAAACAGAGCTGTTACAGCACACAGTCCTTATATAGTGCTTTTTCCATTGCTTGACGATTGTTAGCATAGCATTCTAATATAGCACACACTGAGGATAATAAACATTATAATGTGCAATTTATTCTGTTAATTGAAACCAGAACTTTTATTCTGCAATTAAAACTATTAAAACAAATCTACTTCAGTAGCCAATCAGGGACAGAGCATAATACTCTGACCTTTGTTATTTAAGTTCTGATTTGCTGTCAATTGCGGCACTAAAATTTTAAGACTTTATTGAGGCAAATATTTTATGAAATTTTTATGATATGTCAAAATGTAAGGCCTTAATCTAGGCAAATATATTGTAATAGACTGCCCCTCAACAGATGTTTAATCTAACATTTATGCAAGTTAGACTTCAATTCAGTTTGTGCCTGTATTACTTTATTTTTTCCACACGTTGTCATCAGTCTTAAAGTTAAATTATTTGAGAAATGGTGGAGTAATGGCACCATTTCTCATTAAATGATTTAACTGCCCACGGACGTGGTGTACAGCCCACTAGGGGGAAGACCACCCACTAATTGCTTGTAACCACAGTACTTTTACTTCAATCAGTCTACAGTGTACCCTTGACAAACTTAATTTGTTCCAAAGGGTTGGTTGTAAGTCAAACCCATTTTCCCCTTTGAAAATAATGGAAATGGCATTAATCCATTTTTCCATCTGTACTACCTTTTTTGAGGCCATGATGCACTGAACATGCACTGATCGTCCTCAGCACAGAGGGAAATTCCTGGACATTCTCATGGGGCCCTTGCTTACACCCCTGTGTATGCTCATATATTTGAGCTCTGATACAAGTTCGTAAGGCGTAAACAAAATCGGGTCGCCAATTAAAACTTTTGTCTTATGTCGAAATGAACATTTTGGTCGTATCTCGACCAAAAATTTAACTGCAGTCCGGCAGTATTCATCCATAGTAATGTCCAGTACACAAAGGGTGCAGGCCGATCCTTTGAGGGGCTGGATGTAGCCTGATGATGTCATCACGCTGCAGTATGTCCCTCAAGAATCAAGGGAGAATCCAAACGTGTATGGCTACCTTAACTCCAGAACAAAAAAAACTCTTGCAATGGGACCCATCTCAGTTGGTTGTTTTTTTAAGGCCCTAGAGCCCTGCATTGTAAGCAAGAGCATTCCACAAGTCATCAGCATGGGAACACGCTGGTCAGTAGGGGTATAAGGTTAAATAATGTCATATATACTTCACACAAGTTTCTAAAAAAATATTTACTCTTTCAGTGTTGGGATAGCCCACTGCATGAGTATTTTCCCTGGATTCCAGATTAAAACGTGGCCTGGCTGATACAGGTGATGGCAGAGATATTCTCTGTGGAGTCAGGTAATTATTTGTTCCAACTTCCAAGAAAGAAATGTATTCCTATTTCTGTGGAAGGAGTCCCCTGAGAATACATGGTTCTTAGAAGAAATAGTTGAATACATTTTTGGGGCTTTTCAAATGTTTACATATTATAATTTATTTTCTTAAGAGCCCAAACAGTTTTTAAATGTGTCCCTGGAAGAACAGCACAAATGTTGACACTGCAAAGCTAAATATTTAAAATGAAATCTGGTTAAATAAATATAACGGAGAGCTAATACCTCATTTTTAAACACAAGAACACGAGGGCAGTATTTGAACTATGTGTTTCATCTTCCAGTATATATTAATGTCAGTCAAACTCTTGTTTATGCCAATGGGCTTAGTTGTAATGCAGCACAAAAACATGGCTTCTGGTAGATTTTCCTGCTTTCTTTATGGCAGGTGTCAAGCGACTAAATAAATGAACCCTCATCTTTAGTCCTTAGATACTTTTCGAGCATTTAATCTAGTAGGTTTGTCTACTTTTTGTCTAGCTGTTTTGGTTAGTTCTACATTGCTCTTAAAGCTGAACAAGGTAACAGAACTGATTTTCCCTTGCAATGAAATAAGCCTCACACTTGTACTTGTTTTGTATCTTGGTCTTTCTTGGTCCTTCCTTGGTCTTCTGTAGTCATGTTCATGCAACTGGTACCTGTATCCAGGAATGTGGGCTGTGGTCCCTTCTTCACTCATTCCACACAATTGCGAATTGATAGCCTTTCATTTTGAGGGTCCTTTCACACCACACAGTATAGTGATTACTGGCAACAGATGAATTGTATATATTGTAGATATTCCCCTACCTTTAAGATTGTAAGCACGAGAGTCCTCTACTCCTCCTGTTTCCAAAGCACAGAGCTCCATCTGGTAGTCAAGATTTTTAAAATGTATTTTACAACGCTCCGGTTGATGGTGCATCTTATCGACCAGAGCAACTTATCAGATGCAAAATAGTTTTAAAATCAACCATAACAAATATAACATATCTGCAGCTTCGATTGGCGAATTCCCATCAGCTAAAACTGCTCTTTGATCGAACAAAAAAAGTAAAACATTTAATTTAAACAACAGCTGCCTACACAATCCTATTAACTACAGTTGTATAGATGTGCATGCTTAACCTTTCTTGGAAACTCACAGTGATGTATTGCAGACTGGTGAATTAGTAATAGGGCAAGCTCAGAAAAACAAGCAGATCCCACGTTATTTACTTTTCTCAGGGCTGATTCTAGATAGCTTGTCCTTTAGCAGAAGACAAATAGAGATGAAACTGTAGGTTTTATTAAATGGGATGGATAATAGAGAAAAAAAACAAAATCTTGCCACTGAACATTGTGAAACAAAGTTAACAATGACCTAATTAATAAATCTAAAAGTAAAGAGATCCTGACACACCACAATTCAAATATCTTAGCTCATGAGCCTGTACATGTATGTGACAATGTATTTCAAACAGCAAAACCCTTCTATACCAAAGTACTTACAGTGGAGGAAATAATTATTTGACCCCTCACTGATTTTGTAAGTTTCCATGACAAAGAATAAAATTCTCAGAACAGTACATCATTTCAATTGTAGGTTTTATTGTAACAGTGCATATAGCACATCAAAAGGAAAATCGCAAAATAACTTTAAATAAAGATAGCACTGATTTGCATTTCATTGAGTGAAATAGTATTTGAACCCCTACGCAACCATTAAGATTTCTGGCTCCTTGCCCACAGAGTGGTTAGACACTTCTACCTAACCCTCATTAAGGACACCTGTCTTAACTAGTCACCTATAAAAGACAAACCTGTCCACAGAATCAATCCAATGCAGTCAGACTCCAAACTCTTCAAATGGGAAAGACCAAAGAGCTGTCCAAGGATGGTCGAGACAAAATTGTAGAACCTGCCACAAGGCTGGAATGGGCTACAAAAACCATTAGCAAAGAAGAATTGTTCGAAACTGGAAGGACACAAAATGCCCTCAATCAACCTCGCTCTGGGGCTCCACGCAGATCTCCTCGTGGGGTTTCAATGGTTTCTGAGAAAGGTGAAAAGCTCCGAACTACACGGAGGAGTTATTATGACCCTCAATTAGCAGGGACGCAGTCACCAAGAAACGCATTGGAAACAATTACATTCACCGCAATGGTTAAATTCCTGCACCTGCACGGCTCGCAAGGTTCCCCTTCTCAAGAAGCACAGTGCAGGCCCGTCTGACAGTTTGCCAATGAACACCTGACTGATTTCAGAGAGTTGAACTGGTAGAAGGTGGCTGTGGTCTGATAGACCAAAATGAGCTCTTTGTCATTAACCCTTCAACTCGCTGTGGTTTTGGAGAAGAAAAATGCTGCCTATGACCTCCAAAACACCGTCCCCACCATAGCACCTCACCAGCATGGGGGTTGGAAACTTTTGTTTGGGGTGTTTTTTCTGCTAGGGGCACAGGACAACCATTAATCGCATTACTGGAAAGAAGGTAATGGACGGACCGTATCGTGAAATCCTGATCGACAACCTCCTTCCCCCTGCCAGGACTGAAAATGGGTCAATGGATGGTGTTCCAGCACGACAATGACCCAAAAGACATAAACAAAAGGCAACAAAGAGTGGCTCAAAAGAAGCCCATTATGTCATGGATTGCCTAGTCAGTTCTCCAGACCTTGAATCCAATAGAAAACCTATGGAGGAGCTCAACTCAGAGTTTGAAACCTTAGGATTTTAGGAATCTTCAAAGAGGAAGTGACCAAATTCCTCCTAAAATGTTCGCAAACTTGGTCATCAATTACAAGAAACGTTTGACCTCTGTGCTTGTGGAGTTTTTCCACCAAGTATTAAGTCTTTTTTTGTTAGAGGGTTCAAAAACGTATTTCACTCAATGAAATGCAAATCAGTTGCTATCTTTTATTTAAAGTTATTTTTTCGATTTTCCTTTTGTTGTGCTATCTGCCACTGTTACAATAAACCTACCATTAAAATGATACTGTTCTAAAACTTTTCATTTCTTTGTCATTGGACAAACTTACAAAATCAGTGAGGGGTCAAATAATTATTTCCTCCACTGTATATACTTGGTATATAAAAACTCAATATCTGGGAAGTCATCAGGTTGAGGCAAAATAATATCTTGCATTTTACTTTATTAATAGTCTCAGACTTTTCAGTTCATTTTAGGGCTCTTTCTTTTGCATTTTCTGCAGTGGAAGCCTGCTTGAGGTGGGGTAATTGGTTGATTGCTGACAGATTGTTAATCCTATTAATATGCAACTGATCAAAGTTATGGGGGAAGAGGGGGAACTATGTGTATTTCCAAAATGATGTAAGGTCAAATGTTTTGTAGCGTTGGAGATATATGACTTCTCAACATCTTCCATTCAGAGTGGTTAAAAGAGACTTAAGTCTCCGGAGCCAGGGACCCTTCCAAAAGAGGAAGAGGTGTTGCCAGGTCCTTTCAATCTTTTTAAGTGCAAGGCTATTGGATCTAGAATAGGGGTCGATCTAAGATGCTGAGAAAGCAGTCTGAAGAATTGGTTGCAAGTACCAGTCACACAAGCTGGCTGCTTGATAAAGATCAAAGGAACATATGTGTAAATATTCAATTTACATGCCCGAAGGCATAAATTTAGGATTTAAATCCTGGAATGTGAGTTCATTAGTGTTCAACCTTTAAAGAGATGAACTTACATTTCATTTATGGTAGACGCTAGAGAGGTAATGAAAGGTGCCCAACTATTTGCTATATCTCTTGGTTAAGCTAGCCATGCACGTGTAGATCCCCGTTAGTTTTGCCTGCTGCTTGCGGCTGCGGGCAAAAAAAAAGGTAATCGAGATGTGTGCTACTGACACATCGATTCCTGCTTAATACTTTGTATGGGGGGTCAGGAGCAGCGAGATCCCGCCGGAGGAAGAATCTGTTCACTAGAACACCAGGCATGATGCCGGTCTTCTAGTGAGCAGCCGGCTTGTAAACCCGGAAGTGACGTCAATGAGGTCACATCCGGCAATCGCAACCAGGAACTGGCATCACTGACATCACATCCGGTTTTTCAGATTCAAATTCTCCGCCTAGAGGCGGGGAATTTGAATCTGCCCGCGAACAGACAGACAGCGGACTTCTTTAAAAGTCTGATCTGCCCATTCACAGATGGACCTGGCCGAAGTTCGGCCATCACTAGTGGCCATACACAGTTCGATTGACTTAAAACAATCATTTTTTAAGTCGATCATATGGTATATGATTCTTGCACATCTGGTACGATTGACCAAGAGGGATCAAAATCGATCATAAAAGTGATGGGACATGTTGGTAAATTTTAGTCGATCTTACAAGTATCTGCCGGGTTATCTAGGTATTCCGATCAATCTGTATGCAATTGTGCAATTGAGCAGTGCTGGAAGCTTACTAAATGTGTAATAAATGCTTCTAGCCATAGTAGAGTTGGGTTCTTAGAGAGCTGCTAAACAGACGTCATCGGTCATTTGGAAAACAATCACGCTGTATGGTGTTACAATTGTGCATAAATCAAAACATGTATGGTCAACTTTGACTGACAGTTAGTGATATGACTACTCTGTACATGGCTGAGCAATATGTTGGTCTTTACAAATGCTTTATAATAATAAGGCAAAAATTTGATTTACTAGTCCTTTAACATTGACCACCCTTCTTATAGGCCTTAGCAAGAATACTAGCTATTTTATCTATGCTGTCAGACTACAAGGTGGAATATGGCTGCTACCAGCAACAATCTTTTCTTTTTCCTAGTTTCTAGGAATGAGCCTTACTAAGATTTATCTCTACGAAAGAGCTATATGATGTGTGCAGACTTTTCTAAATAGCTAGGATGTTTTTACAGCTCAATATCCCTGAAGCTATGCACAATAGTAATGGATGATGCTTTCCTAATTCCCGGTTATTATAGCTGGCATCTGTTATTTCCCTGAACATTTCAAGCAAGAAAATAATTCTTACCTGTCCTTACCTGTCATTTCTGTACCCATGCTTTGTAATCATGTGAACATGCAGAAACACAGTATCATACTCTGTCACAATAGAATTAACCACAAACCTTTTCTTATGACAAATGGTGGTGCAGGGATGTGTTAACAATGGCTGAAAATAGTTGTTAGCCTTCAGCAATGATAGTTATATTTGTTTATTTTTTTTTCTTTTCTGTAGGGTGGTAGGCCATCATGTCGATGCAAGGGGTCAAACAAAAGGAAACTTCTGAAACCAACTGGTTGATTTTAGATTTTTGAGAATGTACAAAGGTCCCAGGCTATGCCCTGCTGTGATAGGACACCTGACACTCTGGCTGCATATATGAATAGGCTTTCACCCATCCATCTTAATGTTAAATATTATACTTCTTCTACATTCCTCCATTGTAACTCCAAACACAGGACCTGTAGGATGTAGTATTCTCTAGTGCTGCAGATACTTCTGTAGAACCCAACTTTCATCCTAACCCATTTTACTTGGCACATCCCTCAGCAGTGCTGTATATAAGAGATAGTTCTTACTCTAGTGGATTCATATGTAAAACACAGAAAACAACCTATTTATCAAGAACTAGAATAAGTAACATCATTATTGAACTTTGGTCAACAGGTCAACAAGTACCATGTAGCAATTCTTCCATCAGAGCCTGTCTAACCTTCCTGTAGTACAATGGATTTCCTCAACAAACAGGGGATGATACTTTGGCAACACTAGAATGACTTCTTCAACCAGCAACTAACATCCTTGTATACACTATACACTGATAGAGTAATGATTAACATTATATATAACTTTTTATAATTTGCATTATTTAACCAACCCCTGTAAGGCAGTGTTCAGATCTACACGGGGAGGGCGGACGCATCTGCAGCTCCACCAATAGCACCCCTCAGTCGATAGGGGGCACTAAGCAACAACAACTTACAAAGGGCCCCCGAAAGGCTAGAAACGGCACAGGGTATAACGTGTACAAGGTGCATTAAAGCAATTAATTTTCGATACACACGCTTTTCCAAAGCGGGGATTTGCATGCAGTGCAGTTTAGGTCAAATACTAAATTAATTGTCCCTGTAATCAAAGATGTTCACCTCTCTGGGATTTTTTTTTTGTTTTAGCTTTACTCTATACTCTTTCATACTTTAGGCTTTGTCAGACTCTTTCTCTGGTTTTGTAAACTGAAATTGATGGAAATATAAAAATTATATAAGTTTTTATGTAACTATGTGTCTAATTTTTATTTGCTTTATTGTAAATATATGAGAGTTGCACTTTTTTCATTTGACCTTTGTTGTTGGTGTAAAGATGTAGCTAGATTGATTAGCATGGGAAGAGGGAAATTTTTATTTGCTTTATTTGCTTGAGAAGTTTTTGGTTCTAAACAGTAGTTGTTATCGTCTTTAATGAGGTTGTGTTAAAGTATGGAAATCAGCTGATTAGTATTCACTCCTTTCTTACTTGGCTGTAATTAACATTTTCGGAAGCAGAAGTCACACTCGTTATGGTGTACTTAAATATTATACAGGAACATAAACCTACTGTTTCCTATTAGATTGCTTTGGAATTGAAACGTTGAAATGTTTATTTTCAGATTCTGATCACATCTCATGTGTCCTCTTCAAATTTTTTCAGCATTATTTCATACACCTTTTTCAAGGATGGAGGATAGGATGGAAGTAACTCTATAGTCAGCTATATGTAGACAGGTTTTTGTAAACCGTTGATGTTAATGCTGTAAAGAAGATAAAGCCTTGAAGAATATTTTTTTAATACTTATATAATAGAATTATAAAGAAACGTAGCATTTAACAGTTGAATAAAATCTTCCTTACAATAAACTCTACTGAGTTTTGCAGCAAAATCTGTAATGTTGTTTTCAAGCTTCTTGTCATTTAAAAAAAACTAAACAAAATGGAGTTTTACATCTTCATGCCTTGTTGAAGCTGCAAGGACTATTTAATCTATTTCTTATAGTAAAATATATTTTGAGTCCTGATGTTATTAGTTTCCTGTTTTTACAACAGCCTGACAGCATATGAGTGCATGGCATAGGTGGAGTAGGGTTAAGTTAAGAACGACATACTGATAATAGTATTAAAAGACATAAAATATCAACAACTGGAATGGAGAGGAAAGTCAGGATATACTTCATGCTAGTCGCGCAAAAGTTATTCTCAGCCCCCTGCCAGATCTTTGCCTACTTTACTGAATAGATAGCCAAAATGGAGGTAGGTGTAAGATGGAGAGTTCATAGTCTGGATGATGACAGCCAGGATTAGGAATGGTCGATTTTTTTAAAATTATTTGACTAGTTAATTGCAAAGCCACTGAGCATAGTATCATCACCAAACTTGCTGGAGATGTAGAGAAGGGTTGAGTATTGCTCTAACACAAAAAGTTTTTACATAAATTAAGTTCAAAGCAAACATATACTAGAGCAATGCTTTTAAAAAAATGTTTAGTCAACCCTTCTCTACATGTCCAGCAATTTTGATGAGGATACCATGTTCATGGACTATGCAATCAACTCACAAAGTCAGCTTGTCAAGAATATCCGACCATCTCTAACCAGGATGAAGGGATCTCAGCCAGGATAAAAGAGGTCACAGCCAGGATGTAGGAGGTCAGATTCAGGGTGAAGGAGGTCAAAGCAAGGAAGGAGCATGTCACAGACAGGAAAGAGCTCACATCCAGGATGGAGGAGGTCACATCCAGGATAGAATGGTAAGCCAGGATGAAGGAAATAAGCCAAAATAAAGAGGTGTTCACAGCATTAATGGTAGAGGTGAACAAGGAGTGAGGGGTCAAAGCCAGGAGGGAAGGCTGATTTTTAGAATAAGGAAGGCTAGAGCCAGGATGAAGAAGCTGCTTTTCACTCTACTTATTTTGCATTTCTAGTGGCTTCAGGGAGTCATTGTTACTGAAATATATAATATTACATAAACATATATTAATATTACAGTACACAGTAGAGAATCATAATCTAAATATAAAAAGCAAATGATATTAGCAATACATTTGTAGACTATTTTGTTCTGGGTTTTGTAACTCATCATAGATCATTATGAGCTAGGAGGCAATGATTTCTACATGTAAATATTATGATTAGCTGTCAGAATAAAAGAAAATGACAAACAAAACCACATCTGTTGCCAACTGCCGGTTTTGCCCTATTCTCGTTAGTGGTTGCTTTGTATTTTATTTTTTTATTATTATTCTCATGCAAAACAAACACACATTTCAGTATCTTCAACAATCAACTTTTTTCTTCCTAGGAATATTTGTAGGTTCCAACTTACATTTTCTTACCTTTCACATTTACTGCCTCCTACATAAAATGAATGTTGTGCAGACTATGTTGTGGTCCAATCATTTCCAGACCCATGTGCCTTTTTTTGCTTGTTCATGGAGCAAAATGTCATTCCAACCTCACATTTTAGAAGAGGCCCACTGTCAGGCTGTAATAACATTTATGCAAATTGCTTTCTGTTGGAGCCTTTGACCTGAACCCAATGCTCAATTCTCTGCTTGACTCCACATAACAATGACTGGTAAATGTATTGTGTATAAACCATAATGGTATTTTCAACATTCGGCTAGACCTATTAGCAAAGGATACAATACACACTGATCTAATTTACTATCTTCTGTAATCCATCTATTTCATATTTAAATTATTTCTTGGTAGACACAAGATATTAATAAAAACCTGGAAAACCATATGGCCATTATGCATCTGTTTTTGTTCATCCTTGTTAACAGATTTGCTTAAAAAATTACAGAGTTCAAAACATTCATTAGTCAATAACTGGAGGTAACAATATTGTTACAGTTATATACATTTTAACCCCCCTTGCGCTTCTGATGGCTCCACCTCGTCCTGCACTTTCTTGTCTTGTATTGCAGTTGACAAGATGGAGCTGTCCAGCTAAGCTCAGATCCCTGAAGCAAGCCGGCGATGTCACCTCTCCCAGCCCAATTTGCATATGAATGTCCCGCGGCCCATGGCCCCCCCCCCGGGGGTTCGGGGGACCGCGGGACATTCATATGCAAATTGGGCTATCTTCAAATAGCACACCTGGAATATCACCCGCATTGTAATTTCCAGATGTGCTCTTTGAAGTTAACCCCTTCAGAGGGTGCCAAATGCCATTGTATATGATAACTGTAACCAATACAATTCAAAGTAAAACAAAAACTAAACACATTTCCAATTGTAATAAAAATGTTATTATAAACAAACATAAATACTGTTTTGAAATCTTTCATACCAAATAAGTATTCAAGAGATTTTATCATTTAAATGATTCATTTTATAATTTTTTTAATGTACTTTTTTTAATAATTATTGTGTGTTTCAAACATTATTATATTCAGGATGCCTATTAGACCCTTATACGGACATAATTTTGGAAGTTACAGGCCTAAAAAATTCTATGGTGAGTCTATGGTGCGCTTTTGGTACAGAAATCTGGACCTTGCAAGAGCGCTAGGGAGGTTAAATCTTTCCTCCTTTATTAATAATACCGTATTTTTTGGACTATAAGACGCACCGGACCATAAGACGTACCCAGTTTTTAAGGCAGGAAAACAAGAAAAAAAACCAGATTTAACAACTTTTCAGATCAATTAGGTTAATGCAATGTTTTCAATGAATGCAATATTCAATTCAGCCAGTAGGTATCACTAGCAGCAGTACACTCTCAGCAGAAGACGTCATTCTCCACACTGATTGGCAGGAAGGGGGGACGGGCTGTCTCCTTTTGTCTCTCCTCTGCCGATCAGCTGTTACTGTGTCTGTGGGAGCTGCAGAGTGATTGCAGTTTCTACGGAGGGAGAGAGAGATATAGATGGCCGTTCATCTATGCCTCTCTCCATTGTCTATGGTAGCAGGGCTCTGAGCTCTGGCATAGGCAATGATACAGTACAGATGAGAGAGCTGGATACCCGGCATCTCACATCTGACAGCTTCTTCAGCTCCCAGGCTAATCTCCATGCCGGGAGAGCTGGCCGAAAGCCATGGTCTGAAAAATACGGTAACTGAAATTGGCCACTAGTTTTCACGTACCGGGTGAGCATGTTGGAAAATATATATTAATCATTTGTTTACTATTCTCCAGTTTCTGTATATATCAGTGCAAATATCACATCAGCTTGCTATTACTCTTCTTGAAGTGGCTCTCAATTCTAGAAACAAAAAATACGAATGTACCTTACTAACTTATATATACTCACCTTCTGGTTGATATTCCCTGATTTAGGGGTCAGGATCATTTAACCCTTATTTAACCCTCTTATTTCTGTGTAGGTTAAAACTGGATCAGTCAATCCGAGCAGTGCAAATTAACTGATTAAATTGATCATGTGCTTCTTTAGGAGATCTCTTACAGGATCCTTTTTTTAGAGCATGCCAACCTGTTCTTGTTATTAATTATTAATCTGATCAAATTGATTGTGTGCTTTTCTATACGTTTTCTTGCAGAAGAACTTTTCCTACGAGAACTTACCATTCCTAGCCAAATTTGCTGTCCAAATAATTCTTCAAAAAACTAACTATATTTAATTCTTACAGTTACTTTCCTTCTTGTGGGACTGTTAAGATAGCAACAGTGCCCAGTAGAGATATTTTTTCTACTCCTACTCCTTCTCTTCCACTTCTTTCTTAACCTGTTCTTGTTTTTCTATTAATTTTTAATAACCGGTACATTGATTCAGAGTCTACAGATGTATTCCTTTTTGATAACTGATACTTACTGGCCTAATACTGACAGTTATACCAGCCATATTATTCTCTATTGTGTTGCAATGTTAAGGGGTCAACATACTTAAGGTGGCCACTCATGGTTTGATTTTGCATTCGAATCCTGAAGCTCATCGATTGATCGATCCTGCACCAACAAAATTCCCAAGGTGGTGCGCATGGTCTCCCTTAACGATTCCTGCCTCACCACGTTGCAATCGATCGCACAAAGATTGCGGGGGAATTGAGCCGCGTATAGCCACCTTAATACTATTAACTAGAGTATCTTAGAACTGTTCTCTTAAACTTTATTTTTTATTCAATTGTGGTTGTGAAATAGGTAATCATTGTTTGTAATACGTCCTTGAGGAAAAAGGAGTACATGTTGAGGAATAGAAAAATGGGAATTAAGAGTATGAGGCAAAAAAAAGTATAATATATCGAATAAACAAGAGACAATTTAAATAAATAAACGCTTAAAGCCCCCCATACACCTTTAGATCACTCCATACAATTTCCTTCAGATCTACCAACAACCATGTAGTATAGTGGCCTCCCTGATAGAATACTTAGTGATTGGAAGGTTTAGAAAGGTCCTCATATTACATGGCTTTGGTAGAAAAGTTGTTTGTACCGAAATTGCATGGTAAGATTGTAAGGTGAATGGGGGGCCTTAAAGATGATAAAAATAATTATCTAGAATGTTAAGTAAGAGAAAACAAATAGATATATTAAAAAATATATTGTCAGAACAATACCCTGTATATTGATATATGTCAATTGACACAGAATAAATAAAATAAAACAATTTGTATTTCTAGAAATCTACATTTGCCAAGAGAAAGCGATCAAGAGGATACTAAGTGCCCTCGTGTCTGCCAAGTGCCCACCAGCCCATCTGTGGAATGGCCCTTTGCACAGGAAGACATCAACGGCTTGGAATCATTGCCTTTCAGATTGATGATGCAAGACTGTACATCTGTAAAGACATTACTGCTCAATATGAAGAGAATCCTGCAAGAGGTAATGACTTCATTATCTAAGAGATTTATAGCACTCGCTGTCAGTGGGTTGGCTTATGGAATTATAGAAAAATAAATGGAAAAAACAGTGAAGGTGAAGAGAATTTAATATCCTGTGTGTGGGGTTGGGAATTTAATATCACCGATGAGAACAAACACTGTGAGCCGCGAAAGCAGAGAATGCAGCTCAGGAGCGTACAGGGAAGAGTTCTAGCTAACTTTCTCTTTAGAGCTATAATTTTTAGATTGATTACGCCGATAACTGAGTATTTGCATAAAACCATAAGTTCTATGGATATTATTGGGAAATTATATTCCATTCCCACCAAGGCACATTACTTATTCAGTAGCCTTGCATTCTTTCTGAGTGAATAAATGGATGTTCCATAAAATCACTTTATACAGCATTATATGTAGTGAACGTGAACCATACAACATATACACAGGGAAAAATTAAATCGACAAAACGAAATATAAAACTGAACTGGTTTTATGAGGGTTCATCTGGATACCAGGAACAGCAAATAAACAAAGAAGTGAATAATCCAGACAGAAGGGTGTATTTTCATTTAATTGCAGTGTAATGCCAGATATAGAGTTTCTGAAGTTGGAAACCAAGTTAGATTTAATTTGAATAAATATATCCCGTACTGTGAATTTAATGGCACTGGTGATTAATAATGACAACTAGGAAACATTTTGTGGATCTTAGTTGTCACTATGTGAAAGTTATAATGTGATAAATTATGTAAAGTAATTATAGCTGTAAAGATCTCGCTATAGATTGTGTTCGTTAACAGGAATAACTTTAGATTATATGCCTACCTGTGTGCCAAGTTTTAGTATGGTACACGGTAAATTGTGAATATTGCTTATACTCATTTTAGGGCAATGTGAGTGACTAGCATTTGAAATTCACCAACTAATAAACTATAGCTTTGTTAACTTTGATACCCAATTATGTGCAAATTTTGATTTCACATAAGTCTGAATGTGTTTGAAAACCTGCAACTTTATTAAAATGGTTTTCAATAAATACAATCTTTGTATAAAATATATTTAAATCTGGATGCATATTTTTAGGGAACAGGAAAAAGAATTAGATTCACAGGATAAAGTTGCTTATAACTCACTAGCAATATTGTTTCATGATACTGCCATTTCTATAAAACTATATATAAAAAATCCATCACCATCCACCTTTAAAAAGCTGGGAAATGTGATATGCCCATTCTTACATACTAGGGCGCCATTAATGAAGCAATAGTTCGATAAGGTAATTGAGATTATGGAGAAAATAAATTGACATAAAAATTACAAGATCAATATAATGTGTTCTACAAGCTATGGGAAGGATGGATTCACTTAACATGACAAATAAATAATAGGAGCTCAATAATAGTTTTTAGAATGACCATTGTGCATAATTGTTTAATGATGTAAATGACTTTTTAGCATACATGTACATAGCCAAGATGGCTTATTTTAGTTTGTGGTTGTGTTT
Source organism: Ptychadena robeensis (assembly GCA_036250615.1). Classification (NCBI taxonomy): domain Eukaryota; kingdom Metazoa; phylum Chordata; class Amphibia; order Anura; family Ptychadenidae; genus Ptychadena; species Ptychadena robeensis. Next base: position 151,117,718 of record CM070032.1, read on the forward strand.
AATTTTCATTATACACTTTTTTTTTATGCTGGAAAAAATCTTCATGAAATGCTATTCAACATAGTTTGTGTTGAAAATATGGGATTTAGATCATAAATAAAAATGTCACAATTTTTTTCAGAAAAATATTTTGTATTAGAATTTTGGGGCTTCTTTCCTAACCATCACATTTGAACATCTACGGTAGATTTCAACTGTCCTATAGTATTGTGCCTTGCTTGTTACAGGTTTTATAGTATGCAAAACTAAAGTATGTTTCCGTATAGTATGATGAGCAGGAATTTTTTTTTTTAAATAAATATCAAGGTTGGCCTGGGACTTTGATTTTGGCCCACTGTGTGTTTGAGTTTGGCACTCCTCCTATACAAGGAGCAGGTTTGGGGGCTACAGTATAGCATAGTATGAATTAATCAACATTGAACCAACTAAATCATTCATGACAGACTCCCTTATGATAGGTTTCCTTAATTAGAAAAAGACAATGAAATACTGGCTAGGTGGCATAAGTATGTACAATTGGCAGTTAGGGAGGCAGACAGGCCATTTATCTACCGTGGGCTGATCCGAATATAAGCCATGGTACCTAATTTTATTTACAAACAAACTGAGAAAACTTATTGATTCAAGTATAAGCCGAGGGTGGGAAACGCAGTCAGATTTCTATACGAGAAAAATATATAGAAAGCACCATTGCCCCTAGGAATGAATCAAACAGGTGAATCTTAGCGCCACAACCTCAATAAAGTTGAGAGAACACAGGTTTATTGTTATAACAGGATGGGCTTTCAAGGCAATTCTTAAGAGTCAAACATGAAAATATGTTTTCGTTTGAAAAGTCTTAATATTATTATTAGGACCAATACATGGACTCATAAGTAGTGGAGTTTTCTAATGGAAATTACACCTTCTCCTGTAAAAATTAACGAATAGTCCACTAGATGGCAGTGTCGTGCCATTAGTTTACATTTCACCAGCCGATCCCAGATGCCCAGCTCCAAGAATTGGAAAAATATTGCTAGCCTTTGGGCAAACCACACCATATTGCTTGGCAGGGGGTCCCGATGGAGCACATTCACTTACCTACTCGGCAGATGCAGTGTCTTCACTGCGCCTAGTAGGATGTCTAAACACAGCATCCGCCAAGCAAGTAAAGTCTATGTGCTCCGTCGGGATCCCCGCCAAGCAATATGCTAAGCAGAGGGGGTCCCGACGTATATTGGAAACAAGCCCTTACAGTCTTACATGTTTTCAAATATGATTACAAAAAATTAATGAATGATTGAAAGCTATCATACAAAGATAGGCTTAATAGCAGGTACTATGGTGTTATGACAGCTTTAAATAATGCATGAACTAACTCGATACAATGCACCATTAATATATAATGAATATATCCGTTATCTAATGGATATCAATTTCTCTGTAATAGTACAGAATGACATATATCTGAATGTCTTGCCCTGGAGGATAAGACATGTTACTTCACTGGTAGACAGCATGCAATCAAAAAAAAAATATATAAAAAAGTAAAGAAACACATATTAAAGAAAAGGTCAATAACATTTTTATTGAATTGAAGAATACCGCCTCAAAGGAATTTTACAATTTTAATTTCAAACAAAAAGTTGACGTAGTTCTTAAGGCAACATTTCAAAGCCAGAAAAGATGAAAACACGCTGTGTATATATAAGGATGAAATTACACAGCAACATTCATATATTACAGCATATTTCATTTCACATTAAAGGATCAGATGTGATTTAATCAGTCCTTAGAGAATACTGGAATGTCAGCTGAAGTTACACCTTAAAAGTCATGTGCAGATGCACTTACCGTATATGCCGGCGTATAAGACGACTTTTCAGTACCTTAAAATCCTCCCCAAAGTCGGGGGTCGTCTTATACGCCGGGTGCCGCAGGCTGGGGGGGGGTGCAGGGGACCATCTCTGGGAGCCGTTACTGTATCTGTGCGATCCGGTTACTGTATCGTGCTGCTTGAAGCTGCCAGCGCTGACTAAGATACAATGTAGCAGAGCAAGAGAACTAGCAGGGCAGTGTTACCATGGCTACATGATGCTTCTCACGGAGAACACACTCTGTAGCTCTGTTGTAACTTTGAGCATTCATAGCAGGAAAACCATATCTAGTATAATGATGAAACTTTCAGGGTCAGTAATTCTCACCTACTTCTACTTACACCCCGAGTTTTACCACTCTAGCTATAATACTTATAAGTTACATTTCAGCTAAATTCCAGCCACCAGACAATGATTTTTCATGGCCAATGATTTACTCCTATATGCAACATTTAACTTGCCTACATACATTTTTTTCATTTGGTGAGCGTTGGAAGAGGGGGTAGTCTTATACGGCGAGTATATAACAAACTCTATATTTTAACTGTAAAAGTTGGGGGGTCGCCTTATACGGCCAGTCGTCTTATACGCCGGCATATACGGTAGTTGTGTATTATTAGTTTTTCTTGTTGTATTTCATTATATATATTTGTTATATGGAAAAGTTGAACAATATTTTGCAAAAGCAATATATGTGGCTTGAAATCGGACCCCAGCTATAACTACTCCTGCAGGTGAGGGTGATTTAGATGCAGTGGTGTTACTAGGTTTGATGTCACCTGTTTTAGCTTGGAAACTACCGCTTTTCACCCCTCTTTCCCACATTAGTATTTTTCCAATAAATACCAGGTGAATTCTGTCAGTAGGCTCAGTAGTTGTATCCTGCAACTGAACGTACAGGAGTTCACAGGAATTCTAAGTTGGGAAAATGGTGACAAAGAAGAGGTAGTGAGGGTTGGAAGCTAGGAGATTTGCAGGGGGAATGTTATCCTCCCAGCTGGAGGATGTGCGAGGTGGTAAGTTAGGAGGGAGGGAAAGGTTATCCTCCCTGCTTGTCTGAAGAATGTGCGGACCAACACTTCCGGCTTTTGGAGCGTCACTTCCAGTAAGTCTTTCTTTTTTGGAAATGGATATACTGTACATATAAGATATATACATAATATGCACATGTTAGTATGGGATAATAAAAGCACTGAATACACTGCCAACAATAATCTCTTCCCACTACTAAAGGGATGCAGAGATATGACTGTACCATTCACAAAGGGTAGGGGGCCCTTGTATACACACAAAAAAAAACAGCTCTGGTGGAAACGTTTTATGCATTTGGTGTAACCCCTCCTCTGGGAGTATAATGGTTTGTAATGTGTACCCTGGTGCTAGCCATACCCCACACACTGGGCTAATGACACCACTGATTTGATGCAAAGGATTTTGAGGTTGTGTCTCCCAACTTTACCTGGTATTCACTAGGTATTGGCTGATGATAAGAATAGTAAACAAGGTTAGACACAGTTAAGCTGGGAACACATGTGTAGATATGGGCCATATCGATGGCTGCTTAGAGTGCTGTGCATGCTCACGGCCATCTCTTTGGCCCATATCATATGCAGCCATTCCTGTTTTCGAGCGGGACCAATCAATCCGGACATGACCATAAACCACAGTCAATGAGCTGGAGACACAGGTGTGCTGTGTCTCCAGCTCCTCCAATATCTGACATCATCACACTGCTTCAGGGAACCTTGAACAGCTCCAATATCCAAGAACTGTTCGAGGTTCCCTAAAGTTGTGTGTTCCCTGCTTTAGTCTCCCTGCTTTAGTTTGCCAATATAATATGCCAATATAATATGCCTTATCCAGAGCTGAGGACATGCCAAGGTGAATGATTTAGGACAATTAATCAAAAGAACCAATAATGGAAAATAGAGGTCTAAGGTAACATGCGTAAGTGGTCACTATTCCCATAAAATTCAAAGGAATTTTAAGAAAAAATTATAATCATAGACTCCTAGGCAATCATTTGGAATCGTGGGGGTGGCCCTGCCCCCCAAATAAAGAGAATTAAGCGTGTCCCTGGACAAAGATATCAGCCAGAAGGATGAACAAGACAGACAACCAAGTCTGTCTTATTCATCCTTCTGGTTGGCATCTTTGTCCAGGGTCACGCTTAATTGCCTTTATTTTGGGGGCAGGGCCACCACCACGATTCCAAATGATTGCCTAGGAGTCTATGATTATTAATTTAGGACAATTGTTGGGTAAGAAATCAGGAACTTAACTGTAGTCAAAGGTTCACTATAGACATTGCAATGAAGGAAATGAAAACTTGGGGGGAAAAGCCTCCAGCAATACCACAGTAATTTGGAAACTTAACCCAGGCCAGGAGTCTACTTATTAGTATAAGCTCAGAGTCCAATTAATGTACAACATACTTAATTTGTAATTAAAGCTAATGAATAAGTAGGTTGGCCCATTGTTTTAGCCAAAAGCAGATGCTGGGAGTACACGGGCAGGGGGTTTCATTTATTAATTAAAGTATACAAAACCACCTATACATACATATAGCTATAAAAGAAATTGGTGGGAAAATGTATTTAGGGAAAAAAAACTCCTCCACTCTAGCTTCTGTCATTTCCAGGAGGCCCTGGTGATGTCAAAATGCCTGACTGATGCCTTCCAGAAAAGCCTTTTATAGAACGCCAACTCTAATGTCATCCTGTTAGAGTTTACATCTACTTTCAGCCAAAACTACATTCTAAAAGCTGTTGTCTTACTGTAATGCTGTTTGACAGTCCCGTAATGTTTTACGATAACTGAACAAACAGTTGTTCTAGCACATTGTCAAAGCAGCTACTGGTAGATCTTCAGGAAGAAGTGAAAATGACTTAGTTAAAAGCCGCGTGTGAAATGGCTTATCACACATCTCAGTTGTAGAAGGATCTAAGTGAACATGATAAAATAGGAAGGGATGTTTGTGTTCGTGATGATGACTCTATCATGTATGAGGAAAGAGAGAAAAGTAAAAATTCACATTGACCGTCTCTTGAATGCATTTAAAGCTCATCTCTAAGCTTATAAGTATGGATAAATGCACACATGTAATTGTATTCATGAACAGAAGGGTTAATTATGACTTTTATGAATTAGGGTAGACTATTAGTTCACTAACTTTGGCAATGTCTGTGTGGTAAGAGCATTCTGGGAAAATACATATTTTTACTGCACAGTTGAAAAAATGTTTTTTACAACTCAAACTTTCAACTCAACATCTTTTTATCATATTGTACCTTGGCATTGGGTTTTAAGCAGTTTAAGGCTTCATTCAGTCGTCTTCAGGGCAGCTGAAACTCAGCAATAGACCTGAAAACACACTGAACCATTGTATCAACTAGTATCAATCCAGCTTCCTTGTTCTGAATTCCGGAAGTGACGCCAGTGACATCACTTTTTGTCATTTTCCCCCTATTCAGAAGGGAAAACTTGACAGGTATGTTGCATGGTCAAATGTAGAAAATGACTGAAACTGATCTCAACTACAGGATGTTTTTTGTTCAACACAGATCCTTACTTTTGGAGGTCACAAGGTTAGACAATGTAAATTTGGCACAGTCCATAAAGGTTAACCCTCAAATATAAGGGCAATCCGCTTGTACCCTTGATATAAACACTAACCTGAATAGACCACAATGTGGTTGTGGCATTCCCAGAGGACTAGCTTAACAGAAGTAACATTATGTTTTCTTTAAAAGATAACAAATAACTAAAACGTATGTCCTCTATCAATTTTAACATTGTATGCACCAGGACAGAGGAAATAGTTTTAAAACCAGCTGAGGACTAACCTCAATTGTAAAACAACACACAACAAATACCTGTCATTAAACAAATATGAAACCAGAAAGAAAAAGTCATTTGTGAAAAGGTAAGTACTCCCTGTGATTTAATAACATGTACCACCATCTCTAGTAGCACTAATTTGAAATTATGGCTCTGTGTTTCTTATAACAAAGCGTTAGGTTGTTGAGTTTTGCAGGTATTCATTTATGTAGACCTCTCTTAAGCTAGGCATATATGGTTTGATTTTAGCGTTCGGTCAACCTAAAACGATTAAAGTTCACATCAATTGAACTTAAATCCTATACCACGCACATGGTTTGATCAACAAAAATTGTTCGATAGTGATCGAACATGTTGGAAATTTTTTGTAGATTGTACAATGATCGAACTAAAATCGTAGCATTGTTTGTTGGTTGGGGGTCGATTGTATTCGATGAACACATGTATATATGACTCTTTCCTGGGTTTTTTATATTGGTTGTATTATAATCATATTACGATCAAAACTTCCATGTGGTACTACTTTGGATTCAATTACGATCGGTTTTCATTAAAAAGATCAAGATCTAGACTTAAATCCAAGATCGATTGTGCTTAAATTGAATCGTGTATGCCTAGTAGAGATGGTCGAAATGAATAAAATTCGATTCTACTTAAATTTCGAGTTTCCCAATCGAATTCCGATTCGACTGTGAAATTTCGACTTTTTTGTAGTCGAAGTTGAAAATTCACATAACGCCAAAAATTCGCATAAAGCCTAAAATTCGCATAAGGTCAAAAATTCACATGGTGGAACATTTGGATTTGCTGTATGAGCTTGAGCTATAATAGAAGAATCAGTGTACATAGTAGCAGAGCTTTACATTAAGAGCTGAGATTTAAACCCAATTTATACACAAACTTGACATGTTAGAGCAAAACTACATCTCCAGCAATGTCCCCCCAACCCTTCTCTACATCTCCAGCAATGTCCCCCCAACCCTTCTTTACATCTCCAGCAATGTCCTCCCAACCCATCTCTACAACTCCAGCAATTTTTGTGAGAATACTATTTTCAGATGCTTTGCAATAAGCTGACAAAGTTAACTAGCACCATGCGAATTTTTGCCAATGCGAATTTTCCAATCACTCCCGCATGCGAAAATTTTAAATAAAATGGCGATGCTCGCACGCGAAATAGCGGCACGGCAAATCAAAATCAAAGTTATTTTTTAAGTTGAAATTTCAGTTCGAAAATTCAGTCGAAATATCAGGCTGATTTTCGACTTTTTCGGCGAATACTCGAAATGACCCCATCAAAATTCGACTATGCGAATTTTCGGCGAAAAGTCGAAATTTCTACGAATTTTTCGACCATCCCTAATGCCTAGCTTAAGTGTCTTATCAATAGTTTTTCAATCAGGTTGATGTTTGCAGTTGGAGCACCTTTATTTCTTTTTCAGCTTTTTATTTTTTACTCTACTTGAGATAATTTTCCCTATTGCATAATCCAATTTCCTCCAAACTTTAGATGATGTACAGACTATTGGTTAATGGTTAAAGCTGGGAATAGACGGTACGATTTACCATCTTTTCCTTATGCGATTCTCTGCACTAGGAGCGAGCGGGATGACGTCATCACACCCGCGTGCTAGTGCCGAGAATCGGACAGCACTCTTTATGTGCAGCTTATTACTTCGGCTGAGGACCGCCGTCCCCAGACGAACTAATGGGATCGGAAAAATTTACCATTGGGACGGATTTCTGTGCGTCCAACAGGACGGCTGATTTTAGCCCAATCCTTGTCAGTTGCAGCCTCCAATTCCTGCACGACCCGATCCTTAAGGGATGCGGGAGCACGCATGGCATCGGATCAGGGATCGGATCGTGCAGGACGTGTATGGTGTGTTGGTACGTGTATGCCCAGCTTAACTCACTGGTTTCAAGGTTTCCAGTTTCTTTGGCTTCCATTAAAGCTTAAATTATCACCATTACAACTTTGTTTTAAATATGCTTTTTATATAAAAAGTCTTTTGTGATTTGCTGGCCCCAAAACAAATATTCCATTGCTAAAACATCAGCAGTCTCTATAGAGTGACTTATGGTATTGAAACAAGTGGTGCAGCATGACAGCTGTGCAATTTCAGCAGCAGATCTCAGCAGTGGCTGTCTCCATTCTTCTCTCATGGCAGGATTCATTTAAGATATGCTAGTCATGTATTTTGCTGCATCTTTGTAATGTTTAGATCTGATCAAAGTAACCGCTAAAACGCAGCTTCTGTCATCTTATATCTTCTATAAGCTTTTATATCAGAAAAGACCAGAAAATTGTAATTGCTCCTCTCCTCTTGTATGTATCAGACTTGCTTTCGGTTATGGAAGGCTTTAGCTTGCTTTCATTCAAGGTAAAATGTGTTGTTTTTATGGGTGCTGTCGTGTCTTAAGAGTTTCAGATATGAAGAATAAGTAGTTGCTTAAGCTGCCGCAAATTTTAAGCTATAGTAGTGAATGTGATGAATGCGGTTAAAACATCACTTTGCATGTCAGCCTGATGTTTAGGACTCATTCCCATGCTACAAAACTTGTGTTACCTTTCAAACTTGTATTATATGTAGACTGGTATTGTATATAAGCCTGCTGCACACAATGTGGACAAACTAACATCATTGTTGTCGTAAGACAGACCTGCAGGACAGGATGGACGTAAGGTCTACATGAATATGGGAGGAATAGTCCCCTAAATATTGAAGGGTTTAAAGATTACGGGGGGAGAGAAATTTGTCGGATTGGAGTTCGGGGTATGAAAGGAAGGGAAGTCCTTGCTGAGTGCTTGTGGGAGTTCTTTCCAGAAGGTCAGCGAAGAAAAAGGTTGTGATGGAAAAAGGTGTCTTTGGAGGTCTGTTTAACCTCCCTAGCGATTGAGATGAGTCCATGTCGTTCAGAGTTTGTTTTATATACTGGGCTGGTGTAAACTAAAGTACTCATGGCGAGCCAATCGATCCCAGAACTGCCCCTTTGGGGCCGAAGAGGTGCGCGGGGGAAGGGGCGGCAGCATAGACCTCCATGTTAGTGAAGGGGTGTCGCTTTCCAAGCGCACATATGTACAGGGGAGAAGGGGATCACAAGCAGAGTACTACAGTATGTACTCTGTTTTGATTGCCTGTATAGTGACGTTAAAAATAGGGGTTAAAGCACATTTATAGTTAGAAGGTGGGGGGCTCCATCTGGTGGTATGGTTCTCCCCCAGTGTGGCGTCTGTGTTATAATGGGGTTGCATACAGGAATGGTAAGTTTCAGTGCGGTCACTGAGCCTGTTGGTGTGCAGCTGGCGACAACAGTCACTATACAATAGTCATGTTTAGTGAAGTCTTTTAGCTAATGGACACCAAATACCCCTTTTCTCTGATAGTTTTGTTCAATTAATGTTTATGGTTCTAAATGTTTTTTAAAGTCGCTAATTAAAGGGCTGCTGTGGCCATTTAAAAATCCATGTGGCACAGTCTATAAGTTTCAATGGGAATCTGGAACGGGAGGGACAAAATCATGACTTCAGCTATTCCTTGACATATTTTTCCCTTACTTATTATCCTCTATTTTGTTACTAATAGAAAACTTTATTTTTTGAACCAGCAGAGAGAACCACAATCACAAGTCTGGGGGTATTACACTTTGCATTCAGGCTTTTTTTTTAGTTTTGAGTTAGCACACATTTCCATATTCTATCAATCTTTATCCATCACACAGGCTGAAAAATCTTGAAATGACACTGATGTCTAAATTTGGCAGTCATTTTGTTGACATTTGAGTATTTCTTGACCTCATGTCAAATATCTGCTTCTAAATGTTAATTAGCTGAGCTCACTTGTTATGACTGAAGAACATAACAGTGAATAGATTTGTTGAAATAATTATGCCACTACAAAACTTTCTACTGCTTTAATAAATAATAATAATAATATTAATAAAACAACCCATCCTCACCCATCCATGTATAAATGGGCAAATGCAGCTTACATATAGGTGCATTGAGTTAACATTTTAGATCTTTTAGATTTCTTAAAAGTATATGAGATTATTCATACTTTAATGACAAGTTAATATAACCTGTACATGACCTCCTTTTACCCAACATTTAATTTAGCATTCAAGTGGTTCTTAACCATTGGCCCCGCAAAGTTTCACTTCCTGTATTTGGAACCCAGAAGTGGCGGAGTGTCACTTCGTCATTGCAAATACTGGAACTGACACTCTGGGGCATTACTTCTACACCAGCAGGTAAGTGTAATGTCCCCTCCCTTATATTTCTCCCTGCTAGCATCCCACCCCACTTGTAGGCATCAGGGCTGCTGCTTTCAGTAAACTCAGCGACCCCTGTGAAATGGTCATTGGACCATTTCACAGGGGTCCCGACCCACAGGTTGAGAACTGTCCTAGGCAATGATGACCTAGGCTTTCATAACCATTATTTTTCACTACCCTCCATAACACCAAACTGCACTGATCTTATCTATTATGAGTGTTACATTGTCTCAGTATTGTAAAGAGTCTAAAAGGAGTCTAAAATATATAACATTTACTTTTAACAGGTTTTAAAACTTATATACATTAAACTGAGCCCCCCCCCCCCCCCCCCCCCCCCCCCCCCAAAAAAAAAGAAACATACCTGCAAACAATAAATCTTGATTGTCCCACATAGCTGCTCACCTTGATGACATGCTGCTACACTGGTGGAAGCTCCTCCAGTTAGGGTTAGGAAGACATCTCCACTATAGTGGTGCTTCATTTCTGAGTTTCAGATCTGTTTTCAGCATTAGAAGCAATTATCTAGCCATTTAGTGACCATTTGCGGTACTGCATTTATACTAAATACAGAAAATTTGGCAGTGGAAGAAATGAGGGAACAGGCCATTATATTTTTGTATGATTGTGAAACTCTTCTCTACAGCTTAGTGGTAAGTAAAATTTTAATTACAATTTACAATAGTTCTTATTTAAAATAGAGAAAATATTTAAGCGTTGGTAGGACCTGTGTTAATTAGGTATAGTGTGGCTAATATTTTGTTTTATATAGACTTTAGTAATTCATATGGTATAGATCTACACAATACTTTATATTTATGTACAATTAAAGAAGAATGAAGTAGAACTGGCATTGCATCAATACACAATGTACTGTATAAGCCTCACAAATTGTATCAGACAATGACTTTAGTTATCTGTAAAGTTGAAGGACAAGCTTGAAAGGACTGTGGTCACTGAACTGACCTAGCAAACTGCAAGGAACAAACTAATAACTTAAAGAGCATGAAATATAGCTATGGTACGCCCTATAATCCTATCTGCAATAGAGATGTAACTATGAATTATGACATGCAGACAATATAAACCTCCCTCACATCTTCTAGTTATAGTTACATATCTAAAGTATCAATGTATAAATATATAGTGGCTATTTGTATGCCGTGATAATTCTACCTTTAGCACATAGCATAGCATAGCACAATAACCCAAGCTGCCAGTTAAGTCTCACCTCTGCTCCCTATTTTTAATTAAAAGTCCTTGAGTATTGTTCCCATCATACTTTTCATCTGCCATAGGCGAATGTTAAGTTTCACCAGAGACCAGTATCATAGCTAAATCGTAATGCTTTATGCTGTACTAAAATTGCTAGACCTTTTTAGACAGCCTAGTAAAAAATAAAGGGTCAAAACTATTAGGGAACTATTCGGGAGAGTATTGGGAGACATTGTATCTAATAGGGAAGGGAATATTTTAGCAATTTTTGTGGCTTTCTAGGATATAATTGGCTTTATATAAACCAATAGGTGTCGTAGAATGGTTCTCTTTTTTATTACTCTTTTGGGCCTATTATAGTTCTTTAATGTTAGCTATTGTAAGTTATTTTTTTGACTATTGGACATTTGTTTCTCACAATAACACACCGGTGAATGTAAATTCAGCAATAAGTATTTAAATTTACACTTAAAGATTCTTTTTTTTAATTACCTCATGTAACACCCTTTATGCCTTCACTAATATTCTTAAGAAAATTAGCACATTTGCAGAACATTGTGCATTGCTTTTCGTGGTGTTATTTTTTTACTGATGGAAAGTGTATAATTACATTGGTGGATCAATTTGTCTTTAGGCTTTCTATATGCTTTCTGTAAATTTATCATTGACACTCCCCTGGTTCAGTCATGGTAACTGTTTTCTTTTTTCAGTTAGGACCCAATAGGTGGTGGATTTGCTTCATAATGGATGGCGGAGGAGGCCTCTGGCATCTGTGCGATGCTGACTAAGCACAGTGTGTTCACCAAGAAAGAAATGCAAATCTTTTTCAGACATTTACATTTATTATAAACTAAAAATGCTAGATAGTATAGGTACATCTACCTATAAATATATTCTCAAACTTTTTGTAGTGCATTGATGAAATTATGTAGTAACATAAATTTGCTGAATTATCCTTCCAAAGTTTAAAGACACGAAGGCCCTGATTCATGTAAAACTTTATGTAGGCTAGTGTAAGTCATTCAAATTAGCATTAGCTATCAGCATTATTTAACACACATCATGTCCTAGAGGGTCTGTATATGCTTAAAATGCTTTTCAAGTAAAAGTTCTTGTGATGAGAGCAATCTATTGCCACACTGATTTGCAAATGTAAAATATAGCTAAAATCATGGACAGAAGTTCTGAAATGAAGTATTTCTGCTTTTTTTTCCTGTTGTGATCATGGTATGATTTATAGAACTCCTATGGTCAGGGCCACCATCAGAAATGTTAGGACCCCATACTTGGTAATTTGTCAGGGCACCCTACACCTACCCCCTACCACCACCCCACCCCCTACTAAGGGTAGACGTCAGCAGCACATCCTGACAGCAGCATCGTGGCTGCTGTCAAGAGGCAGCTCGCAGGATGGGGAACCCAGTTGCCAAGCCGACGCTGCAACAACAGTGGCAGTGGCAATTCCTAATGGTTTATTTGCTTTGAAGATAATATATATATATATATATATATATATATATATACAATGCAGTTCTTTTAGAAGTTTTTGTGTAGGTAAATGCTTCACAATGGCATCTGAAACTGTGACTCTTATCTGTCTGCAAATCCAAACAACTTTCTCTCTTGTAGATTTCAAACACATAGTTTACATAGATTTGTGTCAAAATGTATTTTTCTGCAAGGCACTTCTTTAATACAGGACAATCTGTACACGCATAGGGAGCTTATTATGTGTATTTAGTGATAGTAACCATAAATAGGTATTCTGAAAGGATGTCTTCTAGCCAACCATGTTTAAAATTCCAGTGTAAAGAAGTTCTGTCCTCTATGAAAAGGGCACAGACATTAGAAAGAATCATAATTTAGCTTCTGTACAAAGCGTGAGTGAAACATCTTCTGTAAAATGCATTTAGTACTGGTTCCCTACACACACAAAAAATTCCTGGATTGAGAAAGAAGTGCAGAAAAGGACACAAAATACAGAAAATACATCAGTTATTTACATGCAATAAAGACAAGACACATTAGAGTGTATATGATCATCACACCTAAATGCCTATATATTTCAGTGGCTGACAGGAAGAATTTTGGCCTGATTTCATTTAAACAAAGATACAAGGACATAAATGCTAAGAAAATATATTGGCATCAGTAAAGAAAATACTTTAGAATTTCCAATATAAACTGTAGGACACTTATAACCCTAACTGTAAAGAAGATTCAATTAGCTCCTACTTACCTCCTTTGGGTAATGGAGATGGAGCCTTAAGACCAGTTGAGTTTACTATGCTGAATTTAAAATGCATAGGGTAGCCTTTATGGCTGCACAACTGGCCAAAAACTATGCATGGCAAATTTATAATAGTGCAGCACTCTTCATTACATTAGTGCATTGCCCCATGTAGCACTTGCTGCAACTGGCATGCCATTAAGAGTCACAGTTTATTGTATCAACACATTTAATAGGCATTACCATGCCTTTCTCTTTGAAATGGTTTGAATGGACCCTTAATTCATTATCCATTGTGTATGGGGGACTAAACAGAGAACGTTTGACATTGACATTGGTATAGGGTTTCTAGGCAGATAGATCATAGTTGGTTCATTGCTATGGCTCCATCATCCCATCAGTTAAAGAATCTTTTTTTTATCCTTAAGCACTACTTCATATGGCAGACAACTGGCCTAGGATGTACATATACAAAGTGTTATCTTATATTAGAAGGCCACTTAAATATTAAAAAAGGTGTAGCCATACATTAACTAGTTTAGAGCTATCCAACTACATTCCTTAAAGCGGACCTACCACCAGGAATCTATGTTTTCATGAATGGCACCTGAAGTGCCAATAATAGGGAGGAATGCAGTGAAAAACCCTAAAAACGTACCTGTAATGAGCAATTTAGTAATATAATCAGGCATTCCTGTTCACTTCCTGGTTAATGGAGCCGACAGCACGTCACAACACGTGATTTTTCAGTGAGCTGCTTTGCCATAGAATATCACTGAACGCCCCCAGTGGCCACCCGCGATATTGCACCACCATGTGTTGGATTTACACTGAAAAATCATGTGCTGCTGTGACGTTCTGCCGGGTCCTGCTTTCTCCATTAACCAGGAAGTGAACAGGAATGCCTGATTATATTACTAAATTGCTCATTACAAGTACGTTTTTGGGGTTTTTCACTGCATTCCTCCCTATTATTGGCACTTCTAGTGCCATTAATGAAAACATAGATTCCTGGTGGTAGGTCCGCTTTAAAGGCCACATACAGGCCAGGAAAGGGAAGTAAGGCAACATACTAACTAGTAGTGTTGAGCGAGAATATTTGAATATGTTCATCAGATATCCGACATTCAAAAATTCGCAATATTTAGCCAATGTGCGCTTGGATATTCGCAATGGTGGATATTCGTCATACTATGCTTCAACATTGTTTAGCGGTATACTTCACGCATATTTGTGCGCATTGCAAATGGTAATGCGCAATACACACAGTGCTAGTACTGGCAAAGATCAAAGGATGAAGAAGAGAAGCTGTAAAGCTGGTTCTCGAATATTTGCGAACAGACACCCGTCATGTAAGGCAATAGGATACAGTCAAATCGAATTTTAAAAATTTCGGATGTTCCTTAATATATTTGCTAAATTACGCAAACTTGAATATACCATATGCCGCTCAACACTACTAACTAGGTTTTGTACGTGTACGTGTATAAACTGTCATACAGGAGTCATTTCCTATACTTCCAATGTCAGAATTCAGTGACCTTCATATATAAACTCTATGTTTTCATGCATTTATATGGTTATAGAGCTCCTGTGTGAATTCCAATATCCTTCCCACTTACAGCATTTATGTTCTTCAGTTTATAAAATATAACAGATACCGAGATTAATTTTTTTTACAGGTACCACAAAACATTTTTACCTGCCTGCCGTGAGGATGGCACTGCACATATTCTGTCTTCACAATATATGGTAGCATTCACTCGGTGAATATTTCCTAATAATATACAAAAATGATGATCCATACTTTGCGAATAAGAGCTACAATAGCCAGCAATTTGGACTGTATGGCTCAGACATTTCTACTGACAAAATATTTTATTACAGCCTAAATCAAACGCCCATTTAACTGTAATGAAATCTCTAACTGTTCTGTTTGAAGGAGAGAGCGAGGTTGAAACAATGTGAGCCATTTTTTCTCTCCCGAAACAAAATGATGTTTGGCAGAAAATGAAGGGAAGAAACTCTGTCATCAAATATAGATGTTAAGGAAGTTCAGTGTATTGTTTTCTGAAAGGAAAAGGGAATGCTTTGTAATGCTGAACACAACTAAATAGTCTTTCTTATCACTAACATGAAAACAAGAAAGTCTTAAAGAAAAACGGCATCAATGACATACAGAGACTGCCATTGCTTCTGTTTCTGGCTGTCATGCTGATAATTTGGCTTCAATACCTGGAACAGATATGCTATAATATAAAGAATAAAACATGAAGCCAAACACATCTAAGCTACTAACATTTTTGGAAGAAAACCTGAAATGTAGACTACTACAGTAGTTGATCATACATAAGAAGGGGTAAATTCAGAATATGACGAAATCAAATAAACAAATGCAAGATAATGGTTAATGGCCATGCTAAACATGCAAATTAATGCTGATTAAAATTATTAGTTACACAGTTGTGACATCTCTTTCAAAGGTTGACACTTAAAATGAGAATTTCTGGTATGAAGGAATTATGGAAGTAGGAGTAGAATAAGGAGAAAGGGTTAGACATGGTCATAGAGGGTGCATGCCAAGAATCTCTGATTCAAGTCTAAGCTAAACTCTGGGATTCTAACCTCCCTAGTAGTCCGCCTATACAGCCACATAATTAACCTGTTTGCATTTCTTCCCCACTTGCCCCTTCACATTCCTGGCTCATCAATGATGCCGGGGATGTGAGGACTGAGAATGCCTGTGCCTGTATTTACATACAGGTGAATGGCAAGGGCACCCTGCAGCTCCTCACTGATGCCAAGGAGGTGGATGCAGAAAGAAGAGCCAAAGATGCTATCCCTAAAGGATAATGCAGGCTTGCCTAGAACAGGCAGGGACCATAGCAAAGATTTAGAGGGCAAGTCTGTATGCTAAGACTGTTAAGCATTCTTTATTGTGTGCAGAAGAAGATCTTTGACTATCAAGACATCATGGCAACCAATGCAGCACTAGAATCCCAGGTTCAACTCACAGCCTGGATACCAACAATGTTCTTCCCATGCCTCCATGGTTTTCCTCTAGGTACTCCGGTTACCTCCCACTCTCCAAAGACAAATTGGTAGGTTATTTGGCTTACCCTACAAATTGACTGACATCAATTTTAAGGCTCTGTCAGACATCGATAGGAGGTAAGTAGGAGCTTATTCAATCTTACAGTTTGTGTGATAGTGACCTATGTTAGTAATGTATGAATAGAGAAGGAACATTAGATTGCGAGCTTCACTGAGATGCAGTAGCGTATTCTATCTTTACAGCAGTGCTTTTACACCAGTGCTACAAAAAATTATAATAATAACATTAGGAGATACTAAAAGCTAACCTCAATTTTCCTTCATAACCACCCAAATGGGGCCCCCATTCATCATGAAGCCCAACTGGTGCTGTAAAGATTTTACTAATATTAAGTATTTTTTTTTTTATGTGATGTCATTTTATAAATCAGATTTTATAACTCTACAAAAAAAACTCTATTCTCCTGTTTATCTTTGTTGGAGAACATTACAAATCATTTTGACATAACGGTAAAAAATAAAACATGCTTCTTAGTTCAAGCCAGAATGGAAACTAAAATGATATTTTAGAATTCAGTGATCCTTTTCTTTTAATAGTGAGAGCATCAAACAGCTACCGCTAGAGGATGGAAGCCGGACAGGATGTTAGCATATTGCTGCTTTAGAATCTGACACAGCTGACAGGGCAATCACTCCAAACTGAATGCAATTAACATCATTTTAATAAGTATATCTTCAAGTCTACGTAAGGATCTCTAATCTTAACAAGCATTTCATTTTGCGAGAAATCCCAGTAGTGCTTTCACTGTATTAAAATGTAACTGTCAGATTTCTTTTATGAAATTTTAGGGGTCAGGAACTCATACTATTAGAACTTCTCCAATGCAAAGAAGTCTTTCTCAGGGCATAACACAGCATCTCTAAATTCCAGGGGTTATGGCTTCTTAGACAAGTAGCAGAAGTTACAGGAACTGAGGCTAGCTTTATTTGACCCACCAACATGACCCATTACTTCCATGTTTCAGATGTTCGGTTCCCAATTTTACCAATTAATTTGGCATTTTATGAACCTGAACCAGTTTAATTAAAGAAAGTACATGAGAAGTAAGACACACTGATATATAAGGGTGGACAGGGTTTTGATTGCTGGTGCTTACAGTCTGAATATTAAGTGCTTGAAAAGCAAACTAAGCTGCCAATCTGCAATATTGGCTATGTAGTACTCAGTGAAACTGAATATATACAAGCAGGTCCTTTTCGGAGAACCTAGTTATCCCAATATTTAACAGACAAATTAGCATGCTAAAGAATCAGTCTGATTATTTGCCTGGTTTCAAATTTTGTTGTTGAGGTTTACAATTTAAAGAGCGATGTCTATTCTAAAACCTTTCTTTTCTACAATTTTTGTAAACCTTTCTTTTCTACAATTTTTGTCGAACTTTGTCAAACCAAAAGCAAGAAACAGAACAGGGAGAGAGGAAGAAAATTGTCATCTTGCTTTCTTGCTTTCATATACCGTAGAGTCTAAAACTGGCCATATACACCTCGATCCATGGCCGGCATGTGACGTCACCATGCTGTGAGGAGTCGGCTACAGAACTGCAGAGAATCCTGTGTGCTCCACTAACACATGCGATTCCCATCAGATTCTAGCCAATTAACTTGGAGGGGAAGGAGACTTCCCCTCCACATTAGCTGCCTACAACAGGATCGGCCACAAAAAAACAAGCAGGACAGATCGCCGTGCAAAACTGACCTGCCAGCTTTTTGGGTCCAAGCCTTAAGGTGGGCACCCCTGTAGTTGCGGCTGACCAACTATTATGCATCCGCAACTATTGGCACGTCTATGGCTGGATTAAAGGATACTTTATCCCCTTCTAATACTATATTTTGTTCTTTTTATGACTTTTAATTTATGTTGGTTGTGGATGGATTGTGAGGAATAATAATAGCTGAGTATAATGGGACAGTGAAGCTTTATTTCAGATTTATAGAAAAAATATAAAGATAATGAGGACAAGTATCTAGGTTTATACAGTAATTGTTATGTATGTAGAACATTTTTTTTTTGCTATAAAGAAATTGTTGCATTCTATTTGTTACACTGTCATCTTTAAGTACATTTTATGTCAAGATTGCTTTAAAGATAATGCATAGGCAGAAATAAAAAACCACAAATGCCAGTTTTTAATAATTAGAAATGTGTAATTTACTGAAAGAAAAGGATGAATGCAACCAGGAGAGGATAGGAAAACAGTACCTAGCAAAATCTAGGACCTCATCTCAAGCTCTCCCTGGTGGGACTCACCTCTAGACAGGAGATGCCTTCTACCAGTTACAGATGATCTATTACTAAATGTTTCTTAACGAAGGCAGAGTTTTAAACTGTGCTACATAAAGTACACAAAGATTCTAGGAAGACTACATTGTCCTCTTGTATTTATGACATCTGTGTCATCACAGAGTTCAGCTGTAAGGTTAATATATGAGAATAATTCTTTGTAAGCTATATGCACTCAATAATAGTGATGGACGAACATGGAATGTTCACGAACAGTATGGGTGTTCAACCCGCCACATTCGCCTTCGAGAAGAAGCAGAAACATCCGGCCAGAGGAAGAATATTTTCACTAGAGGCCGGTAAAGAACCCAGTCTTCTAGTGAAAAATCAGCTTTAAAACCAGCCTAGTATGTGTCAACTCTGTCCATTGCATTTAATATTAATGGTTTAAAATAGGCTTAATGGTTGGCCCCCACACATTTTCACCTCACCAAATTTAGCTCCGTTTTCAAAATGTTTGGACACCCCTGATCTATACTTTCTATTTTTTTCTAGCTGAGGTATGCTTTAACATTATATTAGTAAAACTTTGCAGTGCAGAGTTAAAACATTGCAAAAGTTTTTCCTTAACCCTTTTTTTCCTCCACAAAGCTCTATTTTCCTTTTATTTTTATTTTTTTTAACAATGTGGGCTTGTTTTTTCAGTAATTTCATGTGGGTGTCACTGCTGAATGCAACCAAAAATCTAAACCTAATGAAACACAAAAAGACATTCTTTACATTTGTAAATATATGAGAATGAAAAAATCAGCCTATCACGATAAAACTTTGGTTCTTTGAAATTGCATGAATTCATGATATCCAGCTGAGTCCAAGCTATTGTCCTCTGTAATTTTGAACAGTACACTGCGAGAGGCTCACTGCTGCGTTCTTCAATAGAATTATAGCCCAGATATCTAGACAGACAGTCCTCCCACCATGGGGGCCTTATTACAATATCTGTCATTATATCACATTCTTGAAACTCACCTCAAACTTTTACACATCTGTGTTTTTGATTGTTAATACTTTATAAGCCTTATATATATAAATTAACATGTGCTTTATTTTATTTTTTATATACTTCACAACCGGTAAAAGTTTAAAGTTAAAAAAAATATGTTTTTGGACTGTTTAATTTGGTTTTACTATATAGTGCATATGTGTCAAGTTCTGGGCAGACATGCTTGGCCCATGGTAAGTGTGGTAGATCTAATTTTCCAACTTCACAGCCCCTCTAACTGCTACACTCAATGAGCTTCTCCACTCCCACTCCAGAAGTAGAAAAGTATGAGACTCGGCTGTTTGACATCACAGTGAGCGTTCACTACTCAGAGCATGCTGGGTTCTGTGAATTTCTACTCCTGCAGTGGGAGTAGAGAAGCTCAGTGATTGTAGCAGGCAGAGGGGCTGCGGAGAAGGCAGTGTATTTGCTACATCTATTAGGGGAAGAAGGAGGAGTGGGGAGTTCAGTGGCATATCTGTGTATTCAGTGTATACATAGGGATGGGGGCACACATGAATTACATAAACAGCATGCACTGTACATATGTGTGTACATATGTGTGCTACCGCGTGAAATACCTCATTTATTTTTTTCCAAGGCTTTAACCCAGGTTGAGAAGGACCATTGAGTCCTATGGAAGAAACCAAAAACACCAAAAGCATGTCCAAAAAGCAACGCATGCAATTTTGGCGTATTCAATGCTTAATTAATGGGTGTGTTAACAGGGGTCTGCATATGCCAACATGGGAAACCAACGCTGATGCGCCTGTGTGTACACGCCAATTGCATAGCATGTCATAGCATGAAATACAGGTCCAAAAACCATATTTCTTTATTGACTAATATTACAATATGCATTACAAAACAAGCTACTTGGAAGGTATTGCATTAAACTCTGTTTTTTCCGCATGCAAACCTGTTTTCAAAAATGTTAAGAAGCTTTGTAGAATGTTAATGAAAACATAATGGGATGAGTATTATATCAATTAAACACCATCACGAATAGAGATGGTCGATTTTTTGACTAGCTGACTTTGTGAGCTGATTGCAAAGCCCCTGAAATTGGTATCACCAAAATTTCTGTTTTGCAAAATGTAGTTTTTGCATAAATTAAGTTCAAAATCAAAGTAGAAATTTCAATTTTCAAAATTTTGACTTGACTTTGAATTAACTTATGCAAAAGCTATTTGTGCTAAAGTCATACTTTTTTTTGTAGTATACCCCCAACCCTTCTCTACATCTCCAGCAAGATTGGTGATTATACCATGTTTAGGGGCTTTGCAATGAACTTGAAATCGTTGAGACCGTCAATTTAAAAAAAAAAAATCCGACAATCTCTCAACACGAAAATATGTTTGTTTTTTTTTGCATTTTAGCTTTTAAATAAACTCCTTTTTCTATAACAGGAGTCTCTCGTGAGAGTTTTTTACTTCTGGGAAACCTCAAAATAAAGCTTTATTTAATTTTAAACCAATAACATTTCTTATTTCGAACAACCGATATGTTATTTTTGTAATATATGATTCCCAAATAAGTTATTTTTTTGTATATATATAGTATCCTAACTTTTTTGCTATACCATATACTATACCTAATTATACAAATAAATCTGGAAAAAGACACAGACTTTCATCTCTTGACCTTCTTAAAAGACAAATGTATTTTTTCAGCATATATTTGTTGCTGACAAATTTAGCTGATATGTAGTGATGGCCGAACCTCGGGCATGTTCCTCTTTAAAAAAGTCCGCCGTCCGCCCGTTCGCGGACAGATTCAAATTCCCCGCTGCTAGGCGGGGAATTAGAATCTGAAAACCCGGATGTGACGTCAGTGACGTCACATCCGGCACCTGGAACGCATAGTTCCTGGTGTGCTTACCGGATGTGACATCACTGACGTCACATCCGGGTGTGCGAGCCGGCTTTCCACTGAAAGACCGGGTTCTCTATCCGGTCTTCAGTGGAAACATTCTTCCTGCGGCGGGATCTCGCCGCGTATGATCCCAACGGAGGAAGAATAGAGGGCTCCTTCACGCCGGCGGACAGGGCGGGTCGAACACCCGTATTGTCCGCCGGCGGGAAGGAGGGCGAACATGCTTGTTCGCGGCCGAACTGTCCGCCTTGCGGGCAGTTCGGCCATCACTACTGATATGTGAGTATATACGGTAAATGGTTCTCTTCAACAGTAGACATTACTAGGCATAGCTAGACGTAGAACATGTAACAATGTAAATGGAGCGACGTCCGGTAGCCAGAATATACTATATTCTAAGCAGATTAGTCTACAATAATAGTCTACTTAATGGTTGTTATACATGCTGCACTTGGCACACACAAAACAAAAGTCTTTATATAGCAGTGTTTTTCTATTAGTTTCCCAAACTTTCTGAGCAAAGTTCACATATTATACATTAAACATGTCCTCAGATTAGGCAGAATTTTCTGAAATGCTTAGCAATTTAACTGTGATTTCAATTATATTGTCACAAGGATAATCATTCTAAGGTGGAAACCTTTATTATGACAGATGTTTACCTGCATAAATTAGTGTTGAAATTACAATTGAAATTAATCATGCCCATTAGAAACATGAATATAGCTTTTTATTCTGAAAACAATAAAACTATTAAAAATTTAGGCAGCTATAAGTTAAAGCATGGCATTGTCAAATGTGACCAGATTTTTGGGTTCTTTATCATCCAGAGAAAACAAATGTTACTTTTTTATTGCCATATATTACAATATATACAATTTTGATCTAAAAAGTACAGTCCACTGGATGACACCATTTAGCTTTTAGAGGTGGCTTGACACCAAGCACATATCAGTGCATCCCTTTAGTTGTGGAATGAGATTAATGTTTATAGTATGTCCAGGGCTAAATAAAATTAAACACTCTGTGTCATGGAGCAGGAAACACAAAAAATGGAGAACAGGGCCACCTGCGTTAGCGTTTTCTGAAAAAGCGAACAAAAATTTGTATCAAACTATCCAGCTATATACATTTGGATATGGTCCATACTCTAGACTTTCTGTAAAAGCTGGTTTACCGGAACACTGGAACAAAGAAGACTTATGCATTTTGATAGGACAACAATTGTGGGGAAAAAAGAAAATTAATTGAAAAAGCTTTGTATTTTTCTGCTGCCTTGCGAAATGTGCATAGTTTCATTGTTTCCATAGAACTTTAGTTTCTGAAGCAAATTCATTTATGCCTATTGTTTGCTGATGATTAGCCCAGTCTTTAAAATACAGCAAGAGCACAGATGTTTTTTTCAACTGCTAAGAAAAATAATAATATAGCATTGGCATGAGCAAGTAATATTACTGATGAATTGCAATTAATATGGACAAAGAAGGATGACGTATTCTTGTTCAAAAAAGCTTTACAGCAGTTTAAAATTCTATAGATACACATTTTCATGTTTTTCGGCAGGATAGGCTACTTATAGGCCTTGGACAGAGTTATTAGTCTGGATGTGCAGATGTACTGCTGTAAGCTATAGTGCAGCTGACAAAAAAATAGGCATTTTCTTTTCCTGATGCTTGTCAAAACCCAGCTACACATTTTAATAAGTGAACACAATCAAGGCTAATTCATTAAAACCAATACAAATGCCACTTATTATAATGTACCCCAATTGCTGATTATAATCTTAGGGCCTATAAAAACAGATGCCGCACAGTGTTAGATCTGCATAGCCCTTAGAAAAGTTTACATCTCTGGCAGCTGGAAAAGTGTGTTGACTCGCGACTCATTATTTATTGGCATTAGTGTGTTTGCTTTGCATCAATATCGAGCTAACACAGACTGCAGCACCAACCAGAAGAGAAGCAGATGTATCTCATACAATCCCCTTTCTCTAAAAGTTGGGATGCTGTAAAATCTGTAATTCAAACAGAATGTGAAGATTTGCAAATGATTTGAACTTTATGTTTCATTAAAAATAAATTAAAAATCATAGAACAAAGTAAATCAAATCTAGAATTAAAAATATTTCTGCAGCAACATGTCTTATAAAAGTTGAGACTGCGGGTTATTCACGTCTGGTGATAGGGTATTACATTTAGAACATACGCAATTCTATACATTCAATACATAAGGGGGGGGGGGCATGGGGTGGTATAAATTACATTAATTGTGTAAAATGTATGCCGCTGGTCCCAAAAATTCTTCAAAACATCAAAAAGGTGATACATCATCAGATGCTAGCCTCTGTTGACATTAACTTAGCGCAATGTCACTAGGGAACACTTTGGGTGTGAGTTTACAACACCTTTAGTAAGCAAAAATTGGTAAAATCAAGGTCTTCATAACCAAAGATCAGTAAATAGGCACAATTCTGGTATCATTCCTAACATTCATTTTAACACAAGTTGAGATAAGCATGTTAGTTATTATGTGGTAAAATGTGGAATGTTCAGCATGCATTGATTTCGGTGTGGGGAAAACACCGGCCTTAGTTTTCTATGGGGTATGATGTGGTTGTACACACAGGCACATCTTGGCTGTATGATTTATTGAAAATCAATGGTTGTGTCAAGTGACGCATACAGTAAACACCCGTTGTTTTGAGCACATATTGTCTGCATCATAAGCAGAGCTTAAAGCGGAAGTAAACTCATAAAAATATCCCCCACATACATTACTCGGACATATTACACACCTGTCAGCAGTTACAGCTGTGAAAACTGCTACACAGAGAAAAAAA
>CM070032.1:151142327-151160458 GCA_036250615.1 Ptychadena robeensis
GGCAGCCTGATGCTGATAGTGCAAAGTGACCTACAATGTGGTAGGTCCGCTTTAACATGGGAGCTTTATTGTCATATCATTGTTTACAATAAAATTGTGTTAAACACACCCCAAAACCAGGGCACAACAGTGTAACACTTAAACATCCATGGCACCCACTGCATACCTGTAAACCCTCTTGTTTTGAATCCTGATTTCAATAAATCCTGAATTTAAAATCAGGATAATTTATGAGTAAATGGGATTAATCCCCCTTCTCAGTTCCCACCACGCCTGTGTTGGAAAAGTTAAAAGGGAGAGTAACGCCCCTAGTTTTTAGTTAGACAGCTTCTAAATAGGAGGGAGGGGATGGTAAAGCTCCCGATGCCGGAAGTGACTATGCAGACTTTACTTCCCGTATTTGGAAAGTGGAAGTGGCACACTGTGTCTGCACCTCCACATTCCAAATACCTTATTCGATAAGGGAAAACTTTACAGGTATGGCCCAGTGGAGGCTAGGCCAGGGCCAGGGAGAGAAAGGGCCAGTTTTCTAATCCAGTCAGACTCTTCTCAAATACACTGTTCTGTTTGTCATACCTTGTGGACAGGAAAGCAGAGCAAAGGTGGTATCTCATTAACATATTGCTCCTTCCTTATCCAAATACAGCCTAGGGTGGGACTTAAACTAAGAATATAGTGGGCTTTGTCAGAGTGTTTTATTTAAAAAAATATTTTAAGTCCTAAGATAGTTCACATTTATGTGTTTTTCGTCTTTGCTTGCCTGGAGTTCAGTTTGAAATGCTTTGGTGCTTTGCACACTACCCAAAAACAAAAGTTCATGCGGAAAGAGTGTCTTTCTATAACATTAGCAGAGTGTGAATATTAAAGTCTTAGTATTAAATGTACAGCAGTCAATCATAATGACTGAAGCTCCGATTAACCACTGATTGACTCACCGCTGTGAGCAATTAAATCGATCAGGATAGCAGAGCAGACCAGATTTGAGCACTGAGATGAGCATCTGTGCATTACATTCGAAGTAGAAATTAATCTAATTGAACAGATGCTTTGTCCCTTTGAACCCATGAATAGTTTACCATTTGGAATAGTTTGATATCTCAAAGCCGTTTTTATGCACGGTACTGGCTTTTGCAGAAAGACTTAAATGATAGAGCATGTGAATATAGGAGGGATTAGACTGTGCATTCATTCATCTAATTAGCTTCATGTCCAATAATTGTCTAACAAGTCTTGATGCATCTGTTATTTCCTAGCAATTAACGTGTATGTAAAGCCCAAACTTTTTTTTTCATTATTATTATGTTCATTTTAGAGTAGGGGAGGTTTAAAACTGCTGTCATTGTTTTGCCATCTGTATCTCATTAGAGAGATCTCCCTTCACTTCCTGTGCTTTATACTTACCAGGAAGTCAGAAGATATCTTTACAATGCAACAAATAACCCCTCTTAGAGCATGCGAACGTGTTCCTGGAATACTTCCTTTTTATTATAGTGGCAACATAATATTTTAGATTTCCCTGATTTGGATTCACAGTGGAATTGGGTAAGTAGCTAATGGCATCAATAAAAAACTGGCAGCTCACCACTTCATCTAAATCCGATATCTGTAATACTGTGGATTTCAGTAGACTGATGCCAGATCAAATTCACATATTTATGTTTATTTTAGGATTAATTCAACCGTGTGGTTTTTATGCCGTTATTGTGGCTTGTAACACTGTTAATAAAATCATTGACGTCAATAAGAGTGGTTAAAGAGCACCAAGGTTTAGTTTTTTTCAAGCTGTGTGGTTTCTTGTCAGTTTTATAATGCCTAAAGCCAGCCATATGGGCATAGATCCGCTGACAATTTTGTGGCCGATTGGTGTGCACGCATAAAGGGTGCACTCCGATTCCCTGAACCACCGGCTGCAGTGTGATGACGTCAATCGGCCTTTTGAGGATCGTGCAGGGATCGCTGCGTGTATTGGTGGCTTAATGTCACATTTGATCTCAACCGTCATTTGGGCACTCAACCGCCCTTATTGCCTTTTTTTTGGGAGCTGTAAAAGCTTGACTAGATGTGAGAAAGGACTAACTGCCTCAAACAACTCCCTAAACCTCTTTCTACACATCCTTTTTACTGCTAATAAAATGAGAGTATAAAAGACAGTATTAACTGGAGAGCAATTAGCATCACGATTAACAACCGCACATGTGAATTCAGCCTAAATAAATGCATTTATTGAATTTTGAATATTATAACTATGTGTATTTTTATATCTGCCTGTCACTAAAGGCCCCCATACATTTTACAATCTTGCCATACAATTTCTGTAAAATCTACTTTTGTTCTGCCAAAACCATGTAATATGAGGACCTTACTAATCCTCCCAATCACGTCATGTATTCTATCAGGGAGGACCCGGCACTACATAGTTGTTGGTAGATCTAAAGGAAATTGTATGGAGTAATCTAAAGATGTATGGAGGGCTTAAGCAGGGAACACACCTATAGATATGTCACACTCACGGCCATCTATCTGGCCAATATCTTATGCGGCCATCCCTGTTTTCGATTGGGACCAATCAATCGATGCCCATTGCAACGGAGCTGGAGACACAGAAGTGCTTTAAGGTTTCCAAGCAAGCAGACCAAGATGACAACCAGAATGCTAGAATGTCATGGGGAGGTCAGCAATGGCAACCCCTGTATTGCCTGCAGCTTTCCATTGAAGAATAGAAAATACATCTTCCACTATTATGGATCCCTGACAAAGAAAACTTTCTTACCGTATTCTAAATTTACATTTTCCAGTAAGAGATACCTTTTGTTCTGACTATCATAAATAATCAGACATTTCCAGGTATTACATACATATATTTTTCCATATCCATGGTATTCTGTTTTATGGCATTTTTTTTCTAAACTGTCTAGCTTTATGCTTTTAGCTTTGATCTGAGATTTGAACTCTGCTAGTGGAATGTGAGTAATAGAATCAGGCAGTTATCATTAAAGGCAGCACATTTCCAGCACAAAATTTCAAAAGTTCCAAATGGAAGGCAAGAAAGGGGCATGGGTTTACTATAGTTTGTTGCTTTTAACCTTAACCAATTGAATTTTGATATTGCCTTACCTTTTCTTTACACTGGATACTTTTGTCTCTGATAATGAGAAATGGTCACATTCCACAATGTGATGGAAAAAAAATCTAACATTACTGTTGCACATAAAGGGGACCTTGTGTTGGTCATATATCTTAGTAACAACTGCAATTGTGAAAGTGCTTCATAATTTGTAATATTATATATATATGTATATTTACACAGCTGAAACTTACTCAAGTAACATATTTGAGATACCCACACATTTTCTACATTTTTTCTAACTAACTTTCCAGCTGAAAGCCATAACTTATATTTTAAATAGCCTAATTTGTCATAATTCCAAAATAAATGATTGTTCTTCTACTGTTTTAAGGAAATAGCAATAGAAAAAGCTGTTAAAAGTGTTTGCCAAAGAGGCAAGGACAACAGATTCCAAGACTTGAATCCTAGATTGTGATATGGCATTACATGTTTGGATGTATGAGGGAATATAGATTGCCTCGAGCAGCACCTGTAGGAATATATGGAGATAGAAATTGTAGAGCAAACTACGTTAGCAAATACAGGTTGTTCCGAAAAAAATGCTAAAACCTAAAAACATCTCAGATTCTGCAGATTTCAGCTTATTAAATGTTACAAATCATGACAGTATAATTAGAAAGAGAAGGAACAAAAATAACCTTTTTTGAAAGGGTTTCAAGGAGAAAGCCTCTTCTCTAAAAAGTACATGGCAGCATGGCCTAGGTTTGGAAAGTTGCATCTGAACAATTCACAAGATTTCTGGGTCTATATCATGGGTATATCAGTAAGGTCTTGACCCCACTTAGGCAATCACCCCTTACTGTGATCACGCCCATGTTTATGAATGAGGCCATCCCTACAGCTGCAATGGGGCACGGTGCGGCCCGTGATCTAAAAAGCGGCTTGACAGATTTTTGATCGTGGCCCCGTCTCAATTCACTAGGCTTGTCTGCATTGAGACACCATGCATTGCATTGAGACCAATTCCGCCAACAGACATGAATGGACGTGTTTTAAAAATGTGTCTTAATTCATTCATAAGCAATTTTTAAATGGACCCCCATTCATTCTCTATCGGCAGGATCAGAGGCGATCGGGTGCGGTTCCTGTATGCCCTAATTGCATCCAGAAAAACGCATCCAAAAATGCACCCATTATGCTGATCGCTGCCAAGAAAAATTGCTAGTGATCAGCGCGCCACAACTAGAATCATGGGAGATCGTTAATGTGGGGACAAAAACAAAACAATTTCAGCTGTCAATCTTGGTGGTGGTGGATGGGTGATGATTTGGGCTTGTTTTGTAGCACCTTGCAGTTATTCAGTCAAAACTCAACTCTCTGCTTACCAAAGTTCTATATGGTAAAGTAGTAAGGGTTGTTCAAGATTAAGGTAGGCAAGATGTTCATATCTAAGGTAGAAAGAGACAAGAGATGGTAAAAAAAATTTCAATCAAACTAGCCGACTTTTTGAGTTAATTTCAAAGCCCCCGAACAAGGTATCATCACCAGAGTTCAAGAAATGCACTTTTAGTTCCCAGAGCACTTCTCAAACTATATCATATAACATATAAAACTAATTTGATGATGATACATTGTTCAGTGGTTTTGCAGATCACAAAAGATCTGTAACAGGAAAACATGATTCTACTGCTCAACAACCTTAGATGTCTGATAGGACCAACATCATTTTTTGGCTGCAAGACAAGCCTTCCTGGTTTTGGTGTTCATGGACGATTCTTCGTTGTGGGTTCTCAAGGTTTCAGTTCCTTCAGTCATGGAGAATACATGTAGGTCTTACAAGAACTTCTATTCCATGTACAGCACCCTGCTCTGACTTCCCACCAGCTATGACCTTCCTGAAGTATAGAAATAAAGGGATGATGTCACTGGGTCTAAAATAATAAAGTATATTGAAGAGACAATATTGAAATGTTTTACTTTTTTATGTCATTAGCATGTTGATCAAGGGGGAATAAGAAAAACATGTACAGAAGGCAAATTATTAGCAGATTAAAATAATGCCTTACCTAGATAATTCAAACTAGGAACTCATTATCTGCTAATGTTAAATTAATGCTAAGAAATTAGTTTTAAAACTCAACTGAATAAATTAGAGAGTGTGCATACTATTTAAAGTATGTGAGTGTTCAATCAGAGTTTTTTTCATAATATTAAATATATTTTTAAATATTATTGGTAGAGTATGCACTTTTTTAAATAAAAATCATTATGAATTTTAATACTTCTAAAAATTTGTGAACAGACTGATAATACTTAGTGAACACTTGCTGAATGCCAAACAAAATTAACATCCATGAATACCAATTAAAGTGGGCAAAACAGTTATAATAAAATCTGACATGGCAAAAGAATGATTATTGCTTGAATTTAAAGCTAATCTTTTGGCTTCAGTAAATGGCTGTTGAAATGATCTCTAGAATATGTTTGGATTTTATATTGTTTCAGATTCACTATCTATTTTTCTCCTTAAATGTAAGGTTTTATGAGACATGTATGGTTGAGTTTGTATATTAAATGTATAGTTTATATACCTGTATGCATATTCACAAGTCAACATTCTCTGTCTGGTAATCTGATGGATGAGTCTGGGTTTGGTGGATGCCAAGAAAACAGTAATGAAGTAGGTGTAGTAAAGAATTATTTTTCAGGGGTTCGACTTAGTCCCGTGGTTCAAGTAAAAAAAAAGCAACTCTCAATGAAAGAGATTGCGGACAATTTCATGCCCTGCTATTTAGGAATCCGAGTGTACAAATAAAGCTTTATTAAGACATGAATGAGAGAGTTTGATGTGGAGGAACTTGGCCTGCACAGACATCAGCATAACAGAACACTTTTGGGGTGAATTAGAGCAGAATCTGCAACTGCATGTCAAATATGAAGATGACATTTTTTGTGATCTAGTTTTTAACTAAAATTTTTACTTTTCAGTTGAATTTCTGCCGGTTGATTTAAAGTTTTGTGCGAAAAGTTGAATTTTCACTGTGAAATTTCAACATAAAATATAAATATTTATATTTAATAACAAAAAAATATTAAATGTAAAAAAATATAATCCTTCACCATTTGAAATAAGTATATAGGCCTCCCTGACCAATACTTAGTTAATACTTAGTTAATTAGTCAATACTTAATTACCGTATATACTCGAGTATATGCCGAGGTTCCTGATTTTAGAAAAAAATCTGGAAAAACTGATTATAAGCCTAGGAGGAGAAATGCAGCAGCTAAGGCACAGGAACACACAGCAAATGTGCTTTTGTTAGGAGATGTTATTATTTAATTCAGTAGACTTTAGTAGAACTATAGTAGAAGTTAATTTCAAAGCTCCTGAACATGACATGATCGCTTAAATTGCTGGAGATATAGAGAAGGGTTGTGGGAACATTGTAAAGATAAAATAATTGCTCTAGCATGTCAAGTTTTTGCATGAAAAAGATACAATTTCACTTAACTTTAAACCTAATTAATGCAAAACCAACATGTGCTAGAGCAATATATATATATATATATATATATATATATATATATATATTCAAATGGTCCCACAACCCTTCTCTACATCTCCAGCAAATTTGGGGATGATACCATGCTCAGGGGCTGTGCAATTCACTCATTAAATATATATATATACATTATAATTGATATCATAACTAAGGTGTATCCTATGAACATGTTAATTTATATTGTTTTTACCCTTGTATCTTGCTCATTTTTTGAAAAACGACATTAGATCTCTATTCGCTTATATTTAATCCCCATGTTCTGGAATTATACCAGTGTATCTAATTGTAAATATACTGTACCCTGATTTGCAGAACTACTGACTGTATGCAGAGACATTTATGCCTTGGTCTAGGAATCAATAGTGAATGGAGTGCAAACACATCAAGACTTAGTAATCATTGATTTGTTTGCTAAAACAACAGTGTGATACAAACTCTAGGGGGAAAACATATAGCAAATGGCCTAATGTGAAGATGTTGCTTGCTGACTCTATACTGTAGATCCATGGCCTTAGACACCTCACATCTTTTTTGTTAGATTTTTTCTTAAACTTAACATAGGTCATCTGCACAGAGACAATGCTTAATATTCTTGCTTCTCTGAGTTTGTAAACAACCAAATGCATGAGGCAATAATATATATATAGCTCTAGAAAATCCAACATTTCTATGAGTATGATAACCATTCCATGCCAGGGATAATTTGTACACAGCACAGGGTATTCTGCTTTATAAAGGTACTGATTGGGTGCTCACCTCAATTAAATCTTAAAAAAAGATAAAAAACACTGTAGCAATCAAAAAAGTTGGATAGAAAAACACAGCTACAATTACGTCAAAGAGAATTGGGAATTTAAAAATAGTTATTGACCATGCAAAAGCAAGTGACAAGAAAACTTTTGACTTAAAAAAACGAATCCTGGCTTTGCTGTTGCAAAGCTACAGCTAGCATCAGGTGCTCTGTCCTTAAAATTTCATAGACAGCTGTTCAGTCATGCAACATTCATTGGGGGCAACAAAGCTCCAACCTAGCAGAAGAAATCAGCATCGAGAGAAATTACCGCAAAATTTCTTTGAAAGTGACTGAAAAACTATTGTCTGACATTAAATGACCTTCAATCACTGTGGCAAACTTAGACCTAGGGGACTGAAGTCATGCAAAGCCAAAAAAAGCCCTTCATCAACAAGGAGGAAAGAAGAGTAAGGCTGAGGTTTGCTAAAGGCCATTTTCTCTGCTTTAATGGTTAGACAGATACCTAGAGAAGCCTACAACCCACAGTGTCTCAGACCAATTGCAAAATATGAATGAGGGTTAGTGATAATCTGGGGTGCTTCAGCAAGACTAGAATATGGCAAAAACAATTGCTTCCTTCTGGTAAGACCTTTGCTAATGTTCCCTAACTCACAGGATTAATATTCCCAGTGAGACAGCGCTCCACACCACAGAACCAGAGGAATCAAGGTCTGGATGGAGGAAATAAGTCTATGTTTGCGAACCCAATTTCAGCTTTAAACCCTGAAAATCTCCAAAACAACATCAAGAAAAAATGGCTGGTTAAATTAATCAAGCAAAGTTGAGCTGTTAGATTTGTTGCAAAAAGAGTTGTATGAACTTACCCAACATCAATGGGAGAAAATGGTGGAGAGCATGGCAAGACACATGGAAGCTATGACTGCTAATAAGGGTTCTTTTACAATATACTAATTTATGAACGTTTAGTTAGTACATTATCCCCATTTTTTTAAACAAACAGGTGGTTTGTTTTCTTTGAAAATTCAAGCTTTAGCATTTCTTCTCTTTTATGTGTTATCACTTAATTTTTTGAACTATGATGAAAGTAGATTTGTGGCTAGAATGAGATGGCATTATAGACTAACCAAATACTAGAGTAATAAGAGCCTATAGTTGGTCCCTATAGCAGATAGCTGGTTGAAAGGCGAGGATAGCAGGGAATGTTTTAAGACTATCTGCAGTAATGTGAAATGCCTACAATACTCCTAAAGAACTAAGACTACTTGTACTTTGCCAAGACAGATACAAAACGACCAAACTCAATGAATGCAGTTTTATAATAAAAAAGTCTACAGTACATAGACAGACAGCTCATAAAACAAACATGAGTATCTATCAAGTATTTCGATATAGATAATAGAGAAAAAGCCACTAACAAATTTTAATCAGAAAAAAGTGGCGTCACTGACATCACCCAAAAAAATTCTTCCCCAGCCTGATCATTCTATGCTTCCATTCTATTCCATATCATACACATACCTCTACCTGTAAAGCCCATATGGACTGAATTTTTTTTTACATTTCTACACTCAAGTATTTCTTTTAATGCTCTTGTCTAGGCACCAATACCACAAAAAGCATAGTTTTTGTCACTTATATCATTATTATTATATACAAAAGTTATTTAAATGTTTTCTAAGCAACTC
This sequence comes from Ptychadena robeensis, assembly GCA_036250615.1. NCBI lineage: Eukaryota > Metazoa > Chordata > Amphibia > Anura > Ptychadenidae > Ptychadena > Ptychadena robeensis. Next base: position 151,151,397 of record CM070032.1, read on the forward strand.
AAAAGAAGGGCGAGTGGAAATGAAAAATGTTGTTATGGCTGATTAGGATAAACTAAGGGTTAATAGGGGTTGTCAGGAACAAATATAAAAAAAAAGGGCCCCAGGGTCTTTGTGAGGCCCTCTGACTGGTGGTCTGAAACAGTGATGTCATCCCCTACAATGCTGAACTTAGGGGGGGGGGTGCTGAGTGATCTGTCGGGACCCTTACACTAAGTGCAGTGCTTGCCGGGGATCCCGATGGATCACATACACTTTAGCTGGCCGGAGGATGCTGTGTTCAGACATCCACCGATGCAAGGGTTACAGGACTCGGCTACGTAAACCCCTGCATAAGTGGAACGGCTCAGCGCCATGAGAACACAGCATCCGCCGATCAGATAAGTGTATGTACTCCTTTGGGACCTCCTGCTAAGCACTGCGCTTAGTGTAGGGGGTCCTGACGGATGTGGAAAGATCCCCTTACAGCTTTGCACTGGAGAGAGAAAGGATGTTGAGTTTCTGGCTACAAGCAAATGAATAAAAGAGGATAACAAATGAAGAAAACCATTTTTAAACAGACCCCCCCCCCCCCCCCACATGATAAGCTGACCTGAATGTAGATGGTTTCTGATATTGGTTAAATCTATCCCGAGCTACACTCAAGCTTACCGCTAGGGAGGTTAAAGTCAAAAGAGTATGAAAGAGAAAAGACATGGGAAGGAATTAGAGTGGGTTACCAAGGTGGTCTCTTTTGCAAGAGAAAGGGTAAAATAGCTAGGTTATGTGGAAATTAGAGTAAGAGAGTGGGGGAGACAGGGAAGAGGTGAGGGCAGAGAGATGGAAGTAAGTGGGAATAACAGGGAAAATGCTGAAGATGAAGGCAACAACAGGGTTGTCAGAGGGTGAGAGGGTTGGGTTAACAGGGGAATGAGGATGATTAATTAAAATCTGAAGAGGGTTTACCAAAGAAGTGGTAGACAGTTTGGCAGAAAAATGAAAAAAAAAAACGGGGGCGGAATATATATAGATAGGGACATGTATAGCATTCAAATATTAGCTTTGCTTTTCTCATTTTTGTTATATTGTATTCTATTTATATACGGCATTCAGCAGATATGAGTTCTAATCTTCCTCCCAACTCCATATCTATAAAAGCTGTGTTTCCTTGGGGTTAACTATATTTCTCTTGTTATTTCCAGTTGGCACAACAAAGTATTTGATGATATTCCTCCGTCTCTCATTGCTTCCATACAATCCGGGAATGAAGCATTATTAACAAGTGCAAAGAAATATCTCTTATGGCCTTCTTCACCCTGGAAGTACATCTAGCAGATTAAAGTTCTCCATCAGGATTAAGCAATACTTTGCTACTCTTTTTAATCTCGCTAAGCATGTCTGTAGTAGTTGGGTGGTGTAAGACATATGACTATCACAATTCCCTTTGCCTCTTGGCATATGTTTTGGCCTGCAGGATTTAAATACAGTTTTAATCTAAATCCTTTCATTTTAACAGAAATATGTGTTTTCAGCATTTATGCTCAAGAAGAAATGCAGTGCAGTGCAGTCAATACAATAACACATTAATCCAATATACTTTTTTAAAATGCTCATTGATGCTATCATGAAAGTCATAAATGCAATGTACTCATCAAAATATTCATTGGTTTAATATGAGAGTATAACGTACATACTATATATACTTGTTAGCTCATATTAAACTGTTGAAATTGAAATATGCATGTAATGAATTGACAAATTTTCCTTTTTAAATAAGGGAAAACATACCGGAAATGACGTCACTTGCACCATGCCAGCCGCCACTTGCACGTTCTAAAAGCCAAAAGTGGAGGGTAATGCTCCCCTCCCTCTAAACCTCCTAGCCCCCTCACTTTCTCCCCTTCTTACTATCCTCCTGGAATAGTATTCCAATGAACTGTGCAGGGTGCAACTGAGCAAGTTCATGGGAGATTTACTGGAAAGATAATAATTTGGAATGGTGAAAGGAGAGTGGGGTGAAAAACTGTTCAGTTTCCCAGCTAAAACAGAGTACATGACATGGTATGGCAGGTGGCAATCCTGCTTCTGCATTCTAGAGCATTGTAGTAGTATTGCCCTCCCCCCCATGAAGATAAATTAGGTGATCTTTACTAGCAATATGAGCAGTTAGACTTTGCAGGGGTATGAAGTGAGCACTGTAAGTGCTAACATAACTCATCCCGAACTAACATCGGGGCCCCTTACCTGTCCAGCGGGAGCCCAGAGCATCCCTGTGCGATCCTTCAGGGATCCACCTCATCTGTGCTGATGGCTCCAGGGATTGGAAGAATGGGACTGCATGTTTCGATTACCCTTACCACTCTTTTTAAAGCCCCCCATACACGCTTAAATTTTTTGTCCGACCTAAGCGTGTATGGGGGGCTTTAGTGTGTGTTAAATGGTTGTAATGCCTAGAGGAAAGGTGTCAAACTCAAATACACAATGGGCCAGGGTTAAAAACTTTGATGAAGTTGCTGGCCAACCTTGATATTTATTTAAAAATATGATGACACTGCAGGCCTTTTTGGGCACGTAGGTTAGAGTTTGACACACCTGGACTACACACACTGTGCACACAGGGATGGGGCACACATGGACAAAATATAAACTGTACAGTGCATACAGTTTACTTAGTCCATGTATGTCCCCATCTCTGTGTGTGCAGTGTGTATAGTTTGCTGTTACCCTTCCCTTCCAGCCTTCCCTGCTGCCCTCCTACCAGCTGCACTCACCATGCCTCTGTCCTTCAACTCTGGGAGTAGAGAACTATCAATACCAAAATACTCCAGACTCACTGCAACCCCAAAATGCACAACTAAGCAGGTGGGGCTTGTAGTTCTCTACTCCCAGAGTGGAAAGATGGAGAGGCAGAAAGTGCAGCCAACATGGGGGCTGAGGAAAAGGTAGATTTAGCAGATCTGCCACGGCCAAGAAATATTTGCTAAGTGGGCAAAATTTGGTCCCCGGGCCAGAGTTTAACATTTATGGCCTTGAGAGTTAAGATAAAATTAACAACTTTTCACATGAGCCTGCATGATTAAGTCATGCCTTTATTTAAATATCTACTTCTGAGTAAAAGGAACTTTATTTTAAATATCTACTTCTGAGTAAAGGGAATGGTGACACAGAACCTGTACTATTGCATTCAACTATTTCCATTTTTTGGTTTTACATGTGAACTTATAATTTCATAAGTGCTGAATACATTAACCAATATGAGTCACAAGAGCTTTGCTTCTGCTGATTTTATTCCTTCTTCATTGGCATTTCATTGTGCTATTATCTCACAGAGAGGGCTGCATTCACTTGTTATGTATTTGTTGTAAATGTGTGTGATGCTGGTTAGATGAGTATATTACGAGGGGTCAGGAAATGTGACCTTTAATTTCAGCTCCTTCCTTACTCAGTGTGTACACTGGCTCTGATCTCCACAGCGGTGGCTTTGTTCTCTTTTCATCCATGTGTATTGATTTCTCACCCACTAATATGGAGTTTATAAACTGCAAATTTGTCAGGACTCAGCAGTATACACATCTCTCTGTTCCTCTTCATTCCGTTGCACTGAGCTTTCATTTATGGCCAGATTTTTGGGAACTTTCTGAACACTTTCGCAGCTTTCTGTAAGAAAACCAAAAATATATGTTGTAAAGTATAATTTGACTAATTATTACATTAAAAATAGAACAACAAAAAAATAATCTACAATTGTAAATATTACAAATTTTTTATTGTTACAGCCCCTATTACTAGATGTGTCCCCTTTCGTCTAGGCCTGGGGTGGGCAAACTTTAAACTTGTGGGCCACAATGGGTTCTTAGATTTGATAGAGGGGCTGAACCAAGAGCTTGTAAGGGACTGGCATAGGTGTCACAAGTCCTTGTGCAGCAGTGGCAAGCTCCGAGACGGGAAATTTAAACAGTTTACACTGTAATCAGGTAAACCTTTCTGTTCCGTTTTCAACAACAGAAAAAGAAAATAATCATACTGACATATTTTTCACACAAACAAGTTCATCTACCATATTTAGGTCAAAATGCAGAGACGTTGTTGGCAAGATGCTCTGGCTCCACTCTATTTGTTCCATGAAATAAATATAGATGATGCATGTTTGCCATAGCAACATTTGGACACCTCTAGGCATTATGTGCGTTCATTGCAGGGAACAAGTTGATGGGAGCAAGAGTCTTTCACCAAGGTGCAGTACCTGCAGACTCATTGATGTATTTGAAGGCTTTTTTTATGACATTTTTAAACCACTTGGGCACATGGCTTGTAACCATAAACATTTTATTGATCTCGTATCTCTGTGTTCCACCTATACTGCTAAACCTGAAAAACACTTATTCAATTGTTGTATGTGTTGCCCTTATTTTATGTCCCACACATGAAACACTTAGTGGCAATCTTTCATTTTAGGGAAAATGTTTTAGTTTTACTCAGTTGCCCGCATAAGAAATATTAGACCAAACCTTCAAATTGTGGAACTCCCATTTCTTTTTCATTAACAATGATTACCAATACAAGCAGAGTGGCACATTTTACCCATCCTATCCAAAATGTATTTTTAAGGTTTTGTTTATGGGAGAGAGACACACTGAGAGCCATTGCTTGGGTTGAAGTTTTGGATTCTTAATTTTTTTAAAACAATTGACCATAGCAGACCAATTTGTTAGTAAAGCATGGTATGAATGATATCAGTCAAGTTACTTAATCAGCATCTCTGAAAGCTTGCTGTACTTTTAGTTCAGGTACCTTAGAGTTGTCATTTGTTTCTTTTGGGTGGACTTAAAGGTTTGCTTGCAAAATGTGATTAAAAGCAGATGAGGTGTAAAGCAATCCATGTACAATTATCTCCTTAATTACATTTCCTGATAACAGTGTGTGGGGTGTTTCCAGAAATGTCAATAAACCTCTGTCAGTTGAAATGCTATGGAGAACACACTCCTACTTTTCTGAAGACAAAACATTTGTTTCACTTAGCTGAACACTGGTGTGCATTGAAGCAGGGCCGTATCTTATTGAAAAGCTTCAGGATACTTTTTCCTGGTGACAAGGAGATGTTGAAGGTAACAAGGGGAAAATATATACATTTGTTCTTATATCTGTGTAAATTTCTTATTTGTAGCGGGTCACTAGAGATTACAGCCAGAACATATATTAGGAAATATGTGGAAAACCTTAATAGAACCTCCTTTTATTTCTCCACATGTCGACATGATGAGATTTGTCACTAGCATGTTGTATACAGTTTTACTCTCCCAATACTTTCCTACTCAACATTATACAGTATGTGTTTTTTTAAAGACAGTGATCTAAAAAAATCTTGCACAATTATATATGAATGAATTATTTATAATAATACATTGAGATGGATATATTGGAAGTGTGAATTTGATCATTTGAGGGTAAATCGATTTTAATTAGTAAATTTTTTTGAGCAAGCCATATATTTTCATTACATTTTCAAACTTGATCTCATTTGCTGCCTAATGTGTGCGAGTACAACAGACTGGTCAATAGATGTGGTCATGACCGATATGTAATGAGTATAAATATTTTTGCTCCCAAAGATGCCCTATGTCTTATTTTCAGGGGATGTCATATATTTCCATGAAGAAGAATATGGCACTGGGGTATCAGGGTGGGGGGATTACTTAAAATGACACAGGGAGCATCAGAGGGGGGAATCAAAATGACACAGGAGACTCAGATGGGGGGGGGGGGGGATTATCGTTTTAGTAACCCCTTCTGATCCTCCTTTGTGATTTTGATTGCCCCCTCTGGTCTCCAAGGTATATACTTTTTTGTGAATTTTTTTAAAATGAAAAAGTTAACCATACCAAGTCCATCCCTTTTTTAAGACATTTTACTTCAGTGCTTACCCTTCTTCTTATGTTATGGCCTAACATTTTTAGTATTCCAGACTTTTCTTTGGTGTGGACTTGAAAGGAGAGAGGAAATTCTGTCCTATGGAAGGTAGAAAGGCTGCAGGACAGAAGAACATAAATCAGTATGTGATTGCGCCTCTTACTAAGGCTTAAGTAGATGGTAACTGATGGGCCCATCTCTAGAGAGGCCTATATAGAGAAGTGTGGACAAGCAACAAGGCCTTTTGACTAGGCATAGGCTCAAGAGACTGTATTAGCTGTTGCTTCCTATGCAACAACCATTAAGTATCTACCCCACTCAGGGTCTGCGCCAGAGCACCAGGAGAGGGTGGGCATGGGTGGCCAATTAGGGGGGCACACCTATGTCTCACAGGCCAGGAGGGTGCAGGTAGGGGGCCCAAATGAACCTAGCCCGCCCATAGAGCCAGCACTGACCCTACTTCTGCCATGAGGAGTAGTGCAAGCCACTTTAATAAAGCCCCAGTTATTGTTTCATCAATTGTCTGTGGAAATTGCACATCTGGACCTGCAAACACTGTGCAGTCCAGCAAGTGGGGTGGCCACAGGCAGTAAAGTATAGAGGATGCTTCACTAACAATGAACCAAGAAGAGCGCTGCAGCACAAACCATGTTATGCAAGGGTAGAGCATAGTGTACATAGAGAATCTGTAGAACATATAGAGGAAAGCTTCAGAAAAGGTGACTTCAGAGTGACCAATTCAGCTGGTTAAAATTGGACTTGTTAAAAAAATAGAAAGAAGAAAAAAAGATACTTACCCTAGTTGGGCTCTACTGTACAAAAAGTAGGTTTTCGTAGATTATGAGGATTGGCATTATTCCTAGCTACGGTAACTCTGTGAAACAGCAGCAAGATTTTACAGATTATAATAATTTAATAGGAAATAACAACTGAACAAAAGCAGCCTTTTAAACAAAAACCTTGTATTTCGCCTGAAGTTTTTCACATCTATTGTTTATTTCATAAAATTCATGCAAACTTTCTTTGAACACGATTGAAAGGCACAAGTTCAAGGACAAATATACTGCATATAAATGTACTATAATCAAAGAATGTGAAGGAACACAATTCAAACTTTGGTAAGAAAATAAAGTATAAAGTAGTTTGTTGTGTAACAAGAAAAACAAGTAAACTTCCTGAGGAAGTGATAATATTATCAATAGGCAACTGCATATGACAAAGGTAAATAAAATCACATAGAAATTTGACATTTGATATACATGTAAAATTATGTAATATGTCTATGACTTGATAAATAAAAATATCCACTACAAAGACCTCTCATCAGTAATAATTTTACACTACCGCTGTATAATTGTATCGCATTGCTTTTTGTTGTATATTTCCTTTTTCTTAATATGTTTTGCATTTTCTAAATGTACCACAAAAATTTTCAATAAAACTTGAAATTTGAAAAAATAAATAAATAAATATCCCAACAAAGTTCAAACGGAACACAGAACATGAAAAAGTACAATTTATAGTAAAAGAGCCCATAAACAGCGCCTCACAAAATTTTAATGATTCCTAAATTAATAGAAGCACTATGCACTCCTTTTCTTGTTATCTCATTTTATTTGCATTATTCCAGAGGCTTAATCTCAATGGCAATAAGTCATCCCTACAGTTAAAACATATAGCGCATATAGCATAGAATAATTCATTAAAATGTTTATTTACAACGTCACATAAAAACATTCATTACACTTCGAAATGCACATTTTATGTGGTGCTTTAAATAATGTATGGTGGAACAAATAAGCAATAAAATATGTGATTATGGGTAAAGGTACATTCAATGGTTTTAAGTGAAATACATGAGACAAGCGTCCAATATTTGGGTAAGCTAATTGTTTTTTTTGGCGCTGTTAAGCTGGCCATACACCTTTAGATCTTTCTGGCAGATATTCTTTAGATCTACCAACAACTATGTAGTATATGGTCTTCTGCGATTGAACACAGGTAGACTTGATGGTTTAGAAAGTCCCTCATATTACATGGTTTTGGTAAAACAAAAGGAGATCTAAAGGAAATCTGACAGAGAAATCTAAAGGTGTATGGGGGCCCTTAAGCCAGCCATAGACATGCCTATTCCTGGCCATAGTTGCGGGCAATCGACCGGCGTAGGCGCTCCTGTCGAATGCATGGTAGTGGCCCTATAGAGGAGTCTCCTCCCCCTCCAAGTTAATTGGCTACAATCTGAAGGGAATCCCTGTGTTAGTGGAGCACACAGGATTCCCGTTAGTTCTGTAGCCGACTCCTCACAGCGTGGTTACATAACCCCGCTGTAATGAGTCTGCTACAAGCCAGCCATGGATCAAGACGTCTATAGCCGGCTTAAGTCTCAGTAAACTAAAGCGCAAAAATTAAAACCTCATGGGTGTTGTGCGCTTCATGTGTCAACATGAGGCTGCTCTACCCTAGATGAATTCTCCACAAGATAAAGTTGAAGTTACTGCCGGGTAGAGACAGTGTCATATTTTTAACACTCTTTAATTAAAATAATATCTCAGATAGTTGCACAGCCCATTGAGTTTCACATACCTTTCATAAAATTAGTAAGTAAACATTAAAACCCAGTGCTGTCATTTTCAAGGACCTTGTGGTTCTAGAACAAATTATGGCATTAGACGTCCCAAAAGTTTTGGGACAGCAACAGTGAATTAGGGGTAAGCTGAGTATTTTATAGTTACAGGATCAATGCATCCTTAACAAGTACCCTGAATGTAGATTTATCTCAAAGTCTCTGCAAAAAAATATTATTCCAATTTGATTATCTTAATGATGCTCATATATTCCCAAAACCAAGAACATTAAAAAGTCTGAATACCTGACAAATTGTAATTCCTAAATAATGAGGCCCAATTTTAAGATGATCAGCTAATAAGCAGTACTAATCTTCAACATTATCAGCTAAAGTTTTTAATATTGTTGCATATGAGTTTTATGATTAATCTCCATTAATAGACAAATATTAGTATCACACCGTATCATACCTGTCTACAAGTCATTCAACACTAAACCATATGTTGCATATGAGTTTTATGATTAATCTCCATTAATAGACAAATATTAGTTTTACATAGAATCATACTTGTCTCAGTCAACCCTAAACCATTGATCTGGTACACAATAGAATG
>CM070032.1:151160558-151206676 GCA_036250615.1 Ptychadena robeensis
AAAATATCTCTATTAATATATATAAAATAGATTATTATTAATATTCAAACCCGCAACACCATAGATCTGGTACACAATAGAATGTTAATTTGATAAGAACCTCCTAACAAAAGCCAGAAGAAACCTATTCATTTACAGGTCAGGGTGGCACCACATCACCAAAGGTGGCAAGTTATTGCTGGTCTCAATTCTACTTCAAAGGGTCCATGCAAATAACTATAAACATAAAAGCAGACTTTACGGAGACAGTTGTAGTAGAGTTAATTAGTATTAATTAGTAATATTACAATTAGTGGGCTGAGTTATGGGTGTCCACCTAAACATAAGCCATCCAATAAGCAAGCAGGTAACTCCCTAAGAGTCAAGGAAGACGCCCCTTTGACCCTCCTTAGAAATTATAGATAAATATAATCCATCATAGGGGGAAGGAGGTTGGCAGAGGGCGATCTTAGCAGGAGAAATACTGTCCCACCGAACAGCTACAGGTACCATAATGTAACCTAATAGTCCTTTGTCTTATATGTTATTGTATCGTCCTGTTATTATGTTCATTGTTATGTGTATAGTTTAATTTATAAACATTATTACTGTGAAATGCTTCTGTGGCCTGTCTCTTAATCAAACTGTTGTGATATGAGCCATCTCTAGTTGCAAGATATCCTCATTTACGGGTAGAATATATTAATATGTCTATATAAATATTCATATCAAAATATCTCTATTAATATATATAAAATAGATTATTATTATATTCAAATCCTCAACAAATATGAGAGTAGTCTAGCTTATGGTGCTCATGAAGACAATGGACCATAAGTTTCCATGCCTACTTTGTGTATTCTGGACATCTATTTTCTCTAAAATCCAGCCACCCTAATAAATGAGGAAGTTTTGGGATTTTTGACATTCTGAGAGTTGGCATGAAGTTAGTAGAAGCTGACATAACTGTCTTTCAAAATTGTAAGCTGAACAATAGGTAAATGTGAAGTCATGTAGTAGGCTTATTATGGTGTCTGTATTTGTAGTGTCAGCTTGACCTTCCAGTAATGTGCCAACAGTTACCACCAATATCACGGTTTGAATTCTTTCTGACTTCCCACACAATGTCAAGTATGTGCAACAGTTTCAAGAGTGTGTCTTCTAGGTTCTTATAATGTCTATTAACGGCTGCCTAAACGACAGCTGGGCCTTGCAACACATCTTAAACCAGAAACCGTTTCTGCTGTATGAAATAACACATGCAAATAGTTTCAATAAATTTATTTACTGTTGGTCATATACAATCAGTATGAAATATTTACTTCCCTTCTACCATTAGATTTTTTTTAATTTTATTAATACCAATAAAAAATATATTTTGTATATATTTTTTTCCTTTCCTGTTTCTTGGAGGTGATACATAAAGAATACATCTTGTTTTTATTTTTTTATTCTTGGTGAAGGTTAGATGCATACAATTTGTGAAATGAATTTTTTTTTACCTTTCTTTATGATCTGTTTATACAACAGATCATGAAGTAACATATTTTTGGACTGTAAGACCATTTTAATCTGTCCACAGAATATTTTGCTTGTAGCGCTATGGGACATCCAGGTGCTCTTTTGCAAACTTCAAATGTGCTGCAATATTTTTGGACAGCAATGGCTTCCTCTGTGGTGTCTTCCCATGTACTCCATTCTTGTTTAATGTTTTCCATATTGCATGTGCCAGAGATTTCTGTAAGTCTTAAGCTGACACTCAATGATTTTTCTTTACCTCATTAAGCATTCAGCGCTGTGCTCTTACAGTCATCTTTACAGGATGACCACGCCTAGGGAGAGTAGCAACAGTGCTATACTTTCTCCATTTGTGAACAGTCTGTCTTACCATAAACACATGAACATCAAGGCTTTTGGAAATACTTTTGCAACCCTTTCCAGCTTCATGCAAGTCAACAATTCTTGATCATAGGTCTTCTGAGAGCTCTTTTCTGCGAGGCATGGTTCACATCAGACAGTGCTTCTTGAAACCAGTAAACCCAAAACTGGTGTATGTTTTAAAGGGCAGAGCAGCTTTAAGCAACACATCCAACATCATCACACTGATTGGACTCAAGTTTGGCTCACTCCTGACTCCTTAAAATTAGCTATTTTAGTCATTAGGGTAGGGGTTCACATACTTTCTCCACCCTGCACTGTGAATGTTTACATGTTATGTTCAATAAAAACATGAAAACATAATATAATGTTTGTGTAGTATTATTTTAAGCAGACTGTGTTTTTCTATTGGTGTGACTTAGATAAAGATAAGAGCATATTTTATGACCAATTCATGCAAGACTCCACGTAGTCCCAAAGGGTTCACATACTTTTTCTTGCAATTGTATGTATATAAGTAATGGCATTCGGTGTCATTTGAGATATATGTGTACAGATATCTATATATATATATATATCTATATATATATATATATATATATATATATATATATATATATATATATATATATATATATATATATATATATATATATATATATATATATATATATATATATAGGTGTGTGTGTGTACATTTTACTTATACCTTAATAGCATGTATTGCATTGACGGAGATGTTTTCTAGAAAAATAAATTTAGCTAAATCTCTTCTGAAAGTTCCAAGTGAAGAGACTGTCAGTTCCTCTAGTTTCTTGAATCAGTCAGATGTGTAAGTCAGACATCACATGCCCTAAGGAGCTCAATATGTTTACAGTGGATTGCATTCCAAATGCATTGTTGCAGTCATTATATAGTCTAAGTGAAGTCAGAAGTCACACTAACTTATGTTTCTGTGACTCTATAAAGGGGAAATGCTTCAATATCTCCCTCAGGCAACTCTGCAAGTGATAAACAAAGGCCTTTGGATTATTTATGGCTGCAACGTGTTGTAGTGACAGGCAGAATGTATTGTTGTACCTGCTCTGCTATATGTACTTTTACAATTATACTTTCTTATTATAACAGTTCTGTGCTGTTCTATGTAACAGTAATCCATAAAAGTTTCCTATTAAAACCACCAACCTTTATTTTATTTCTGCTTGGGTTAAGCATTCAATGTGGTAGAGAAAGTGGCAGTTGAGCAAGCTAGGTTACTACATTGCAAAGTATGAGGTAAATTGAGTATATGACCCTATCAGTGCTCTTTAATCAGCAAATCCTAACCTTAAAGCTGAACTCTTGACTAATGTTTTATTTAAATTGTCATTTATGTTTAGGGGTGACAGAAACCAGTATTAGTGATTCTGACCTCCCTTTCCTTGCCTCTCCTGCTCATTCATGCTACTAAGATCATTGACACCACCTACCTGCAATGTAAGGTCTAAAGTTTCACAATGGTGGGGAAGGTACAACAGGGCCCCCAAAACTATGGAAAGGAGGACCGCACTGCAGGATGGGGAGGACCATATATGACAAGATGTATATACTTTATCATGAGTCACACATTTAGGATTGCTTACCTAATCCAAATGACACTTGCTTTGGGGGGCATCATACATCGTAATCTCATTTAAATTTCCTGTACCTAACATTTTTGGCTCTATACACCACCACAATGAATTTGGGATTAAACAAACACAATGGACACATGCAAACTGTTGTAATTCCTACACCGTACACCTGATTTAGATGTAAATAGCCTCACATTAAAGCTGATAGTCTGCAGTTAAATTCCAAATGTTTCATTCAAAATCCATTGTGGTGTTTAGAGCCAAAAATATTAGAATTGTGTTGATGTCCAAATATTTATGAACCTGATTGTATGTGTGATCTGTGGATTTGTTTGAATCACCTGCTTAGGATATGGTGAGGATTGTCTATGTCTCAGGATTGGCCAGGTGTCCAGATATCAGTCTCCATCTGGCATGGATCTGTACTTGTGATAGCATCAGTTTTTCTGTACGACTAGGTGTCCTATGTAAATAGTTTGTTCCGATTTCTGATCTTGGATTGTCTGATTTGGCTGTGTTACTGGACTTTTCTTTTGATAAATCATTTGGCTACGATTGACTGTTTTTGGGCTACTAATTTGGTTCATTGTATGATATCCTGTGCATGATTTTGTTTTTAGACTGGCTCCATGGGGGTCATTTGCTTGTTTTCAACTCTAGTACAAACAGCAATACTTTCTGTGCTGAAGACAGCAGTGAAGATTGGGGTATTCTACCTGAACTGAGACTAATGAACCCCCTGAGAACCTTAAAGAACCTTAAGTGTGATTGGGAGACGAACATACAGATATATTTTATTTAAATAAAAATGTAAAAGCTTAATTGTCTTCAAAAACATTTGCAGGTTAACAAAATATCTATTTTGCTGAATCTACCTTACTTTATTTTGCTGTGTTCTTTATTCATTGCTTTTTGTCGTTTTTATTGTTTCTTTTTTTTTTTTACATTTTATTACTGTGAATCCCACAGACTGCATTTAGCAATGAAGGTGATATGTTTTGTTTCAGCCCATTTATGTGACAGAAGATTACTCTCTAGAATATTTTGTTTTAAATTTGATTCTCCTTTCTAAAATCCATTTACGTTCATGAAATCTACTCATCATTCTTACTTCATTCATTTGGCTTTTATGGTGTAATTTTGTATCTTGGGGACACAGGAGAACTACAATAGTTACAATGTATGATTTCACCAAGAAATTGCTTGAAATTTCTATGCATGTAGAGTCTGGTCTCTGTTGTAATTACTACATTACCGTAATGCTGCAAATATTGTTGCAATTTGGGAGTTACTGTCTAACTTACTTAGGTAACATATTTCACATACCTGATTTCAGAAACAAAGATGCAACATACTTTGGTAAGACATAAGAGAACTTTGTGAGTATCCATTTTCATCTTTTTCTGAAAAGATCAATCGGTGACTGACGGAAAGACAGGAGTAATTGACAAAATATTATACCTCCTATATGAAGTTGAAACATTGTGATATGTCATAGCCTCTGAGGAGAGGGGATTGCTTGCAATTGGAGTTCAAGCACTGGATCGTTCTGTGGCATTTGAGAAAAAGCAATATACGAAAAAACATAAAGCAAATGGATCCCAGAACTTTTGTCCGTGCTTAAAACTTTTCAAATAGTATATATCTGTAACATAATGGCTAGTAAGCATCCAGGCATATTACTGTAGAAATCTGTCTAAGTGTTCAAATTTCTTTTCACCCTAACCTAACAGTCTTTTGAGGGCATTTCCTACTCAGTACAACTGGAAAGCCTTGCTATCACACTAAAAAACCAACAAACCATGTATAACTTTGTGTTTAGGGCTCATATTGCCCTATCCCAGTGATAGCGAAAGATTTTTAAGGCCGAGTGCCCAAATGGAGGCACAGAACCCACTTTTTATATCTTAAACTGCCAACACGGCAATGTAACCTCAATACTGAGGTTTTAGTTTAAACAATGGGAGACGCAGATTTTTTGTCAGTAACAGTAGCGGTTACCGTTATTACATCTGTTACTACCCGATAATGGAATGAGGAGAAAGTGAGGAGCTCATAAACCCAACAGGACTTGAGAGGAACTTGTGGCGTCCTCACCACCATGGCAGCATCATTGCGTAGACCGCAGGGAAAACCGTGCAGTGGGGGCGGCGTGCCAGCGGGAGTGGATTCACAACGCCCGCCTGGGCATTGGGGATCCGGGGGCATCCTGCAGCCGCACCAGGGACACGCGCCGTGCCTAATGGTAAACAATGGGCACAGTGTGTGACATGTGCTGATAGCTTGTGCCCATAACGCCCCCGCAGTTGCTGGGGTGCTGTAGTGTAGACCCAGCATGATAGTCAACCAGACAATAAAACAAAACAAAAGTAGCTGAATACCTCAAATTTCCTGGTAACAAGTGTGGTCACAAGAGTCCGGCTCTGCAATATGTTGTTACCCGAGCTGAAAAATCTCCCCTCTCCTCCCATCCCCGCCAATCAGAAGCAGACTGCATACACGCTTATACAGAGTCTGTCTACGTGTGTCAACTGAGAGGGCTCTGCATGTCATCTTGGGCACTCGTGCCATAGGCTCACCATCGTACTCTTAAGGTGTGTGTGTGTGGGGGGGGGGGGGGGGGGGGGGGGGGGGGGGTGCAGCAGATACTATTTCCTGAAAGGTAAAGCTATGAAATCTTACTCACAAAAAAGCTCAAAGTTACAAAAGTCTCAAAGTTACGGATTCATCTTGTTTCTGACAAAAGAAACAAAGCTTTTGGGTCATAGAAAACATTATTCTAAAACACAAATATCAGAATTTTACTGTAGTGCAATGAACAAGTCTTCTGCCTACATTTATATCAACATGAGTTTTATTTTTTGAAATTCAGATTTTTTTCAATTCATTTTTTTTATTTACATTTGTGAGAAGTTTCCTCAGTATCCTCCTTTTTACTTGTGGAATAGGTAACAAATATAATAAGAATCAACAACTCTCCACAGAGGGGAAACCGTTTTGTTTTTAAATGAAAAAAACTTTAAAACCAATGCATGCATGTACATGTAGGTAGAAAAACTGTATGCTATAGCATTTTCAGAAGGTCTCTCATATGCTGAGCTGGCACAATGAATGGTTGTCTATGACCTCTCTTAGTTTTTGTGCCTGTAAAACTCATAAGTCATAGGCTCTATAGCTTAAGGTGGTTAGATTTATATGCGATTTCGCTGTGCACGACGGTCGATCTGCTGCGAAATCGGCCGAAAATCTACCACCATAAATTGGGCCATAAGTTGGCCCAGAAACCGATCTGACAAATTACGGACATGTCCGTAATTTGTAGGTCGATCTCATTACTTTGGATGGGACCAGCACACAAAGGGTGTGTGGCCAATATGCATGAGGGTCAGCATATATTACAATACTACATCTGTAGCTTAACTCTATGTCACTCATTTGCTTAGCACTTAAGGACTTACCTGTCTAATGTGCTTGTTACTAAAATGTGTCTTTTTTTTTTAAACTGACCTATCATTAGTACGAGTTTGTTGCAGAGTACTGGAAAGCTTTTTCATAGTTAGGTTTTCTGGATATCTGCCTGATAATGGTAACCTCCTGTGTGGTACGAGTATTCCCCAAATGACAATATATTCCATTCATGTTACTCACTTCTCACCCATTCTCTGTGAGGGAAACCGTCACCTCCCTGCCATCAACCCTGACATCAGGGAGGTGAGTCCAGTGATGAACATGCAGACAATGTAGGCTCACCTGGAGCAGTGTAGCTTGGGGTATTGTTTTGGGTAAATAAATCTACACATAGCTATACTTGGGGTTACTGTTAGGCAGGTTTATCTCTGCATATTGTTAGAATATTAAGTTTGCTGGTATTATCTATTTGCCACTGATATTAGTGTGTCATCGGTAATACATGTCTGTGACAAGTGATGGCTGAACTTGCCCAAGGTCCGTCCATGAACAGGCGGGGAATTTGAAAAACATAAAGTGACGTCAGTGACTTCACATCCGTTACCTGGAACGCATAGTTCCTGGTTGCGATTGACGGATGTGACGCCACTGACTTCACTTCCGGTTTTCCAAACCAGCTTTTCACTGCAAGACCGGTCTCTCTACTCTCTACTCCATTCTTCCTCCGGGGGGATCTTTCTGATCCTGCTGGAGGAAGAATAGTGAGCTCCTTCTCACAGGCGAACGAGGCGGGTTGAACACTATCTGTGACATCACTATCTGTGACTGGTATTATCTGCATAATACATACAAGTCTACATGATAGTTTAGGATGTATTAAAAAGTTAGGGCACACTATGGAAAAGAAAAGTAGAGAACTATACCACAGTATTCAATGCACTGAAAACCAGCGACATACATTATTTGTTACATAAATCCTACTTTTGCCCACATGCACTACCATTAACGCAAAAAAAAAGGCCACTTTGTTGTCTCTGTCCCCTGGGGCTATCCTTTGCTCCACAAAACACCTAAACAAAGCATAAAAACTTATTCAAAAACTCAGAGTACTAACCGAAGACATGATATGCTGTGAGTTATCATAAGCAGCGTAGATATGTAACCAGCTGCATAATACCAAATATAAATATAGTCTTCCTCATTTAAAGTCCTGTCCTGATTAGGAACATTTTAACAGGTTTGTTGGTGCACATGAACACGTCAGTGCTGAGCTAATTCCAGTTTAAAAAAACACACACACACCTGCAGTGAATTTTACATAAGCATTTGCTCACCTTCACATTTTGACATATAGCCCAGTGCTAATTGATGTTAAAAATACGCATATTTGAGGGTTTTTGGCTAGATGTGAAGCCTTACTCTTTACACAGTACCTTTTCAGAAGTATAAGAGATATTAAGAAAGCTTTTGAAGTAGCAGCACACCTGCAAAGATGGATGCTGCATGCTGAGATTCCAAATTAAGGTTCTGTTTCAATAAAAACATAATGTTAAACTCACATTTTAGAAACATTGTTTTAATGCTAAATAGTAGCAGTGATAAATGGCCTCATACATGTAATTTTCTCTAAGCAACAAGAAAATAAATCATGGGATTGTTTAGCATTCTACTACCCAACTTTTAGATACTTTAATAACTCTAACGTTGTAACTGTAACAGTCCAGCCTGAGTGCATAGCTGCCAACTGTCCTAGACTTTAGTCTCAAGCAAGTCATATTTTTTTTAAAGGATATGATTTCGGGAATGAGATACCTTCTTTCCTCAATCCTTTTCCTTTCCCTTTAAATATATACAAATATCTATATACTTCTATCTATACCTGTGTGTGTATATATATATACCCTTTGTGAACATCTTGGCAGCCATACTGTCCCCAGTAAGGTTTTAATTAAGGTCCAGAACAATGTTACCAATGGTATGTATGCACATGTAAATCAGAACACCTCAATGCACAAAACATGTTTTATTGTGGCCCCCATTGCTAAACAAGAGGAATCTTTGGGGTTTTTTTGTCAAATGTTCCAGTGCCAGCTCAAAATAGACTGCCTTAACACAAATTCACATTAAAATGTAATATAATGCACAAAATGGATCACTGAAGTGCAAACAGGTCTCTGATAATATTACATAGCGTATAATGGGCAATGGAGATGAACCTTTTTTTTTTTACTAAATGAGTTAATGACTTTATTAGTAATTGCAAAGCCCCTTAACAAGCTATCTAGCATTAATAAACATTCAAAGTTTACTCAAAAGTTTACTCTGGGTTGTAGCTCTAATACACATAATCTGCGAGATAGATACAATGCTCTTTTAACACCTCTCACTTGGTGGATTAATACAAATCGCAGCTCCAATCATGCTAATGTAGTAGCATCTACCTCCATGATGCTCGGACAACATGGTGGTTAACAGATTATGTGTATTGGAGTTATACCCCAGAGTATATATTTCCAGTAAGATCGTGTACACCAGTGGTGGCCAACAAAGTTGATATGGAGGGCCACAAGTGCAGCCCTCAGCATCACTAATGGGGCCCACATAAAAAACTACAGCAGGCAGAGCTAGAAGACATTATTTTAAATGATTTAATAAGGAAGGTTTTAAATGATACTTCAAGCATTATGGAACACTGTAGTATGGTAATGCACATTTGTGTCATATATATCATCAAAGGTTATGTGTCTCAAAAATATCATCAAAGCCCCTTTGTGATCATTTGATCATTCGATTTGTGATCAATGAATCACGATGATCGATTCCGGTGATCGATCTTACAGAAATCGTACGAAAAATCGAGACGTCTATGCACAGCTTATCACGGAAGTTTACTGCCACTCTTCCCCTTTTTCACTCTGTCAGAGGGGGAGCGGTGAACAAGTGAGTTCCTATGCCCTATGCATTAGAAGTTAGTTGTCAGGGGCTGCAAGTGGAGGGCCGAGGAACGCCCAAAGGGCTGCAGGTTGGGCAACTGGGGTGTACACAGTCACTCTGAATTGAAAAAGACAGTTGGATTACTAGCAAAAAATCTTCAAGAATTAAACACAACAAGTCCAGATTTGAATCTGATTTGAATGAAACACTACAGATATGTAATGACCTGTATGGATGAACCTTCACAGACAATATATGATATATTTTCCTTACAGGCACTGTCAAGGATCTGCCTAGCTTTGACAAAGAAAGTCCACAAAAGGGCATATAAAATAAAGAAGAAAGAAAACATATATAACATACATAGGGTGAAGGACAGGGAGGGTGGGGAAAGCTTTAACCCAAATGTACCTTTATTTGTCCAACTTGACTTTTCTCCTGCTTGTGGCATAGCTCCTTCCAAAACCACACCTGAAGCCTCCATCTTTTTTTCATTCCTACGCACTCAAGCAACCGTTCTACTATGGTTCCCTCCAGGTAAGTGTGTACAATGCTTTGTCTTTACAGTGACAAGCTTCTTGGCCTTCATAGCTCCTTGTCAGTGATGACCCCTGGTGGGTGGCCACCATCATATTTTTTGCTGAGACCCGGGTACAAATGTTCCAGCACCGTCATCTCATTCTTCACAATGACACCCTGAAAGAGAAATGTGAGCATTTAGTAAAGATGAATGTTAGAAGACAATCAAATACTTCTTTCATGTTCAGGACGACTGTAAAATAACAAACTATAGTATAACATCTACAGATAACTAATCTCTTACTGTTCTGCATTTTAGGAACAAATAACACATTTCCCATATGTAAGAAAGTATTTTTTTCTGTTTCAGAAGATAACTCTGTGTGATGGAAGTTGGCCACTTAGATCATTTGAAAAAGTAAGAGGTTGTGGGAGTTCAAGCTATTTTAGCACTTATAACATTAGTTGCCTGGAGGAAACTTTAAAAACAAAGTGGGCGCTAGGAGCTCAAGATTTATGATCATCTCACTGAAGGACAAACAGTTTTTGCTTTTGGCTGTCCATGGGTGGCAAATTGACAGACTTTATTATTTCATGCTTTTGTGAAAAACTGAGACAGTTGAATGACAGATCGTAGATAAGAAATGTATAAAGATAATCTAGTGCCGACTGGCTGAAAGGTCAAAGACAAGCCGGCCTTCTCTTTGCTAGCAGTTTCTCTGCTTATTCCTGGTCTGCTACAAGGTTATACAGTTTGCGGCACAGTGCAGTATAGAATCATCTTGTCTGCATCTTGTTCATTTATATTCTGCAAACAACCTGCTTACTGTTCAGTCATGTTACTGATCATAATGGTGTTTAAGACAAATAATTATAGTTACAGTCAGGCAGTTTACAGAGATGACTGCAGTAGGTGCTTCTTGTCCTTGACAAAAAGTCATATGGAAAAGAAGAGGTAATTATGGTATTATTTTTGCACTGTTTAGTTCTTTTATACTTATTTCCATATTCTGTAGCTGCTCCATTAGTCCACACTAATTTATGCATATTTATTTCTCAACTATAGTATTATTTCTGTGTGTTATGAACCTTTTGCGATTTCTTTCTGTGCTCCTTGTTCTGCAGTATGTTATTTTATGTTTTGATGCTGCAATGTCATTTAGGATCATATGAATAATTAGATGAGTTAGTAGATTTGGAGGTCAGTTTTTGGTTAGTTCATGCAAATAGATAATCAGAGCAGCTTTTCCTGTATACATGGGTGCACATAAGTGGTACTCTGGTACTCAAAAGGGCCCAAAAACTAGCTATGCGTACCTGCAGTATTGTTACAAAGCTCATATGCATACTAATGACTTGGAGGCCGCAGCCAAATATTAAATGTATACAATATATGTCACTTGGATAACCGCATGGAAACATGAATAACTATGAAAGGTTGCAGTTAGGGCTGTAAAATTTGGAATATAAATTAATAACAATAAAAAAAGATTGGACTAAGTGTGTTGGAAATCTGTGGGATGAAAGTCAGAGTAGGTATATGTAAGGGTAACACCTGACAAGAGAAAAGCACTGTGTGACAGTTGGAATATGACTATGAAAGTTTGACAGCATGGACTGCTGGTAGTCTTAGGGTTTATTTACTAAGCCAGAAAATCTCAGGGTTGTACTGCTGAGGTATGAGATCTGGGAGCTCAAACGTGTTGTACTGTGAAAGTTACATATGACCCAAAGCCAGCAGGTGACCTGTGGATGGAGACAGCTAATTGGAGGCTCAATCAGGAACAGGGAGGTCCATCTGCAGCAAAATCTACCATGCAGGGAGCTAATGCAGAGGACAGTGAGGAAGATGGGCCTACATATGGAGTGAGTACCAAACACCATCTCCTGGTACTCATCTGAGGAGCACCCCTGCCTATATATCTAACTATCTTGTCACTTCATAATGACATGCAAAAAGTTATTTCCAGTAAAAAAATACCCTGGGGTGTTGCTCTTGTCACTATATATGGTTGAAAAATTGTGACTAGTTTATTTCAGAGTGAATACAAAGCCATTAAACATCCTAAAGAGAAGGGTTGTGGGAACATAGCTTGGAGTATTATACAAAAAAATAAGTATGGATCTAGTCCATGTAGTGTTTCCAAAAATGAAGTTTAAAGTTAAGTTAAATTGTCGACTTGACTTTGAACTTCATTTATGCAAAAACTATGGCATTGTGGGAGTGCTAGGGGGGGATTATTGAGTATCCAGGGTTCCCTTTTAACAAGTGGACCTGCCAAGTCCCACTGCCAATGAGCCCCCACCCATTAGTTATGCTCTGGAGGAACCTCATACTGATTGTTGTCACCCTTTTCCAGAGCATATGAGATCATATGCCAGCAGGGGGTCTGGTATGCCTAGGGGGACCCCACACTGTTTGTTGACCCCTTTTTTCAGAGCATAGACCTTATGCTAAAACTTTTTTTTTAAATGTGATTAAAGTCCATTAAATATGAAAACAATCCCATCTGGCATGACACTGTCTACAGTTTGCACACTATTGACACTTTTATTAATTGTATTGTGGCTAAAAACAAGGTTTAAGTCAATGTGTATTTGAGGAAAACACCCATGGACAGTGTCCGCCCATTTCAGTGTTGTTTTTGCAAAGGGTAGTCACAAAAGATATTTGATAGAAAATTTCCAAAAGGCTGCCACTGCTTCATATATGCTTATGCTGTGTCCTGGGTACTCTCTACTTGCCAGTACCACTGTGACCACCTTTTACCTAAATCTGGAAAATAATGTTTTAGTTCTTCTCCAGGCTTCCTAAATCCTTTTTCATAATGTTGTTTTATTTGCTGCTCTGCTATGCACTTATCTCAGAGCCTGCTTTGGATTTGCATTAACATCAGCAGGATATAGGCTGAGGCACCACTACGTTCTGGCAAAAATGCAGCAAAACATAGTGGGCCGCAAGACCCACGCACATTGTGGATAAGCCCCCATTCAGCCACCACATTTTGCAGCATTTTTGGCAGAACGTAGTGAAGCCAGAACCTAATGGCCCAGAATCCCTGTATTTCAGAGAAAAGTAAATGTAAAAATGTTAACTTAACCTCAACTGATGGAACTACAAAATATGCTAATCTCTTTACCTACAGTATATCATCATGTTAATTATTTGTCAATGTAGTGTTTGCAACCTATAGTTTTTTTGTGCACTTCTTTGCTCTTTTCCGTGCTTGCCAAATCCCAAATCTTTCTAGATGTCTTTGAATACCACAGACAGCTGAAATTAATGTTTTTCTATCCTATAAATGATTCCTGTAGAGATTCCAGTTCCTTACTAATGTATTATCGAATCCTGGTTACAAGCTTTTTTCTTTCTAGCTGTTCCTTTTTTTTGCATCTGCAAGGAATAGAAAAGTGATGAAATTGACAGGTAGCAATGATAACGTTGACCACCTTAGTATCCTCATTTACAAATACATATTTTTGTCAGGATTAGATGGTAATTGCCACATTTTTTCTGTTCCTTTTATTTGCCCAAGGTAACTTGTCACTTTCTCTGTTTTAATTTAAGTTTCAAGTCTGCAGCTGTTCGGTCTGCAAAAAAGACGTACTTTCCTCAAGCTTTAGATTTTTTTTCGCTACTCCTTCAAGCGATACACAGCTTTGCTAAGTTGCATGGATCTAAAACAAATGTTTTATTTATGTAAATGGAATGTGAGAACTGTCAGGGGCCCCCAGCTAGCTGTCAGTTATAGTTGTGTAGTCTTTTTCTTTTGAATAGCCAATCCTAAGGAAGTAGGTTTGCAATATTAGAAAATTGCAGAGAATTTATATTAGACATTAAAAATATCTAGTGATATATATAAAACAAAGTCAAAATATTAAATAAAATACAATGATTAAAATATACATATCTGTTGAGCCCTTGAACCATATGAGAGATTCCATATTTAGCTGCTAGTCTTGCCTGGGTTACTTAACTGTAGTATCACAAGTGGCCACTTGATGGTGCCAGATTATGGTGCTCAATGGGGAAAATGTATCTCTGTAGTTAACCTTCCTAGCGCACCGCCCGTATCGGGTGACGGGTGATCGAGGCAGTGTGCACAGTACACTGCCTGTCATTTCCGGCATCTCGCCGGAGCTCTACACGCAGCTGCTGTCATTACTGACAACAGCTGCGTGAGAGGGAAAGCCGGCACTCCTCCATTAACATGGAGGTCTATGACAATCGCTGCAGCTTTCCGGGGAGGCATAGGGTCTCCCCGCCGCCGGCTTCCCCTGTGGTTGAGGCGAGCATGAACAGCGGACGAGCTGGGCTCGTCTCAACCGCTAGGGAGGTTAAACCTAGCCTGGTTATGCATATTTACCCTACTGCCACTGGGCTTGCAGCTATTGGGTTTTCTCCTGGCCACGATGCTTTATCATTACAGGGGAGTTTGGCTGTGAGGGACATGAAGTACAAAAGGTAAAAATTGACAGCAATACACCCTATTAATTTCAATAGGGAAAAAATGCCCAAAGCTTTCCTGGTGCCACGTTTTAACATCCCGCTGTCACAGCCCATTATATTCAATGGATGTGTAACTTATCATTGAGCCAGTGTTGCCACAATGGCATCGCAGTGCCTTGTGTAGTGATGGCCGAATTTCGGCAATGTCCGTCCGCGAACGGGCGGAGCGGACTTTTAAAAAAGTCAGTCGTCCGCCTGTTCGTGGACAGATTCAAATTCCCCGCCTCTAGTCCGGATGTGACGTAGTTCCTGGTGTGCTAACCAGATGTGACGTCACTGACGTTACATCCGGGTGTGCGAGCCGGTTTGCTTGGTGTGCTTGGTTTTAATGGAATTTTATTCTTTCATGAGTTATTTACAAGTTTCTGTCCACTTATAAAATGTGTTCAATGCTGCCCATTGTGTTGGATTGTCAATGCAACCCTCTTCTCCCACTCTTCACACACTGATAGCAACACCGCAGGAGAAATGCTAACACAGGCTTCCAGTATCTGTAGTTTCAGGTGCTGCACATCTCGTATCTACACAGCATAGACAATTGCCTTCAGATGACCCCAAAGATAAAAGTCTAAGGGGGTCAGATCGGGAGACCTTGAAATTGCTACATGATGATGTGTTTCCCTCTTTATGCACTGAAGCTGGCACGTTCCCTGGGTTTTTCCAGCAAGATGGTGCACGACCACATTATGGGTGTCAGGTCCGAGCATTCCTAGATGAACAGTTTCCTGGAAAGTGGATTGGTTGTTGTGGTCCAGTTGAATGGCCCCCAAGGTCTCCCGATCTGACCCCATGTCAGCTCATTGTAGGCTTTTAAAGAATATTGTACAAAAAGAAACATGTCTAGTCTAAATGTAACTTAATCTGCACATAGTCTACATTATAATTAGAGATGGTCACAACATTTTAACTAGTTTAATGAGTGAGTTAATTCTCTGTTACATCTGAACATTGATGTAGAGGAGGCTTGTAGGGACATTACAAAAATGTGCTCTAGCACATTTTGATTTGCATAAATTGTGTTCAAAGTCAAGTTGAAATTTCCACTCTAAAAATTTCATCTTAATGGAAAGCAGCAAATGGCTAGATCTGGTTACAAACTCAACTAAACTGCAAATTACATAATGTGGGGCTATTCTAAATTTAGCTTCATTAATCTAAAGCTGGCCATACACCTTCAGATTTCTCTGTCAGATTTCCTTCAGATCAGATGAGATCTACCAACAACCATGTAGTATAGTGTCCTCCCTGATAGAATACATAGTGATTGGAAGGTGTAGAAAGGTCCTCATATTACAAGGTTTTGGTAAAACAAAATCTGATCTGAAGTAAATCTGACAGAGAAATCTGAAGGTGTATGGCCAGCTTTAGTACTATCTTCTGTTTTATATATATTTAAGTAAATTAATTGCTTTATTTCCAAGGCTTTGGTACATAGAAACAATACTATACACAGTTGGCCATTCTTTCCAACATTCCACCAGTACTTAAATCATGGGATGGTATGAACTGCAGTTCTATTCAGTTCCGTTTCTTAGGGGGTTCCCATTTATGCTTTTCCATTTCTTAAAAATATTTGCAGGTGCCATAGCGCATTTATTATTGTCCTTACTAAATTGTGGAGGAAACATGCTTTATAAATTTGCACTTGAATTGAACTTCTTAATGGTATGTTCTGTATAAAACAGGATATAGTGATTGGATTACAAATGGGTTACTATGGATATACATCCATCACAATGTATTTTCCCATCAGCATAGGATATTTATGATGCTGAAGAAGACATCCTGAAGATATCCTATTTTGTTCTTAATATGCTTGATGCATTGTTGGCCAACTTCAAGGGTAAATGAAGGAGTCCAGTTTCACTGCAGTATTCCTCCTTGAAAACGTAAGCAAACAGACTCCGCAATGGACAAGAGATAACGTAGTATAGAACTAGCACAGCATGAACTGAAATTATTTTTACTGGTACTCATTAAACTAGCTCAAGTTTCTAAATGAGATACAATAGGTAGTCTGCCCAGCTGCACAGTGCTGCATAATTAAGGACGCTGTTTAGATAAACTGCTTTGCATATTTAGAAGGAGAGAAATAATAATATTGTTCTGTGTATTGGAATTACACTTTAGTGCCTTCCCGTTGATGTTTTGCTTTTCCCCCCACAAAATCCAAAAGAGAAATTATGAAAAGTCTGCATCCTTTGGAAGTCAAGGGAGTAAACTATGTTTTGAACTTGATGTGTATCTGTCATTTTTGGAAATATTCATGTGTAACTAACTTGCAAATTTCCAGAGAAATGGATCAAATTGTTGACAGCTGTCAAAGTCATTTTGTCAGACACATTCAGGTGATTTTATTCAAAGCAATTGATAGAGTTGCAGCATATGCATTCATGAAAGGAACAATCAATGGAAGTTGTAGAAATGTCATGAATTATACTAATAGAACTTAATAGAAGATACAAGAGGAAACCATAAAAATTCTACTGTAACCTTTAGTTCTTTAAAGCCTATTAAACTACAACTTGCAATTATACATGAACATAATAATTACAGACCAAAATAATGGAAGATCTACACTGATACGCTGATTTGTATACTAGTTCTACATTTTGTTTTTTAATTGATTTGCCTAATTGATTTTGGATTCGTTGTTGAATGTTGTAGTAATACAAGACGTTGGGCTATTTGATGTTGTCAGGGATCCTCTTTAACAAACATAACACACATTTGAAATGCATAGATGTTTCTATTAATGTTATCATGAATACAGAAAAGAAAATCATTCATCATTTGGTTACCAAAATTGCTTGACAGGCAATGAGTTAAAAGCACACTGTTGTCAAACATGCAAATGTGCAACGTCATGCAGCCACAAGGGCACCTGGGACATGCATTGCAAGATTAATGGATGCAGTACAGTGCAGGGAGAAAGAGGATGAGTACCTCTCTCCCAGCATCAGATGCACACCTCTCATCAACCATAATGCAGCCACCCCCCCCCCCCCCCCCCCCCCCCCCCCCCGGGCCCACTGCCAGAAGGAAATGGATTGTCTCTGGAGGAGTTGGGGGGACTTGGTTGCAGTGACGGGCCGTGCACATGCAGGAGTGGGAAAGAGATGCTCCTCTCTGGCGGAAGTGGCTTCTGGTAGTTAATATGCTGTCACCAGAAATAAAAACGTGAGAAAGTGTTTTTTTGTGTAGCATTTTGCCATGCTTTCCAACTGATGACAGATGAGTATTATGTTTATTTAATGTATTTTTTTTTTAGTTTGGAACCGATTCGTTCAAATATGGCATTGCTCAAGATTGACTTGGCCTGACTTCCAATCTTCTAATTCATCTTATGTCCAAAATACATGGCTTTTTAATAATGCTGTATACGAGCACTGTAGTAGCGTGTTGGGTAGCACAAGACAATTTTATCTCATAGAATGTAGTGATTGGTATGATTGGCAGCAATCGTGGCCCCCAAATATCTTTTATCTTTTTCAATGGACTGCAAAACAACTCCATCACCATGTATAATAAAGGACATAGTAAAGTGCATAGTAAAGGACATTGATTTAGCCTCCGTAGCGCTCTGCTGTACAGATGTCTGTGCCAACAGCTTTGTAATTAAGTCAGAAAATTTAATTTTCAAAATGAATTTTCACCAGAACAGTTGCATTGAATACAGTTAGCAATGCATTCAATGCAACCCCCCTTTACATTTGGCGCCATTTGGGTCCAAAGAGAGACAAAAAATTATTCAGGTAAATCAGGGGCACGCTAATGTTTATTTGGGTGAGATTTTACTATAAATTGCACTGAATACAGTGACTGTTTAATGTAGAAAACCGTATAAAGTGCAATTTGGATTTGAAAATCCAGCCGTAGATCAGAGACACTGCGAATGCCAGGGGAGGTAAGATGGTGCTCCAAGCAGTGGTGGCACTTTTTGCAAGTCTGCACTGGAGGAGTTCACAACCTCTAGGAGGGTTAAATACCTGGGTAAATGATGACTGATTTTCTGACCAATGTTTTTGTTTATATCTAATAAAGATGGTTGAAATATGACTAATTTGAGCATATGAAAAATGTAAATAAATTATAGCATATTCATATAGCATATAGCATATAGCACGTGCATGCTTAGCGGAGGGGTCCCAACGCAATGGAAACAAAGCCTTATTTGCCAAACATAAACATCTGTCCTCTCTGTTCGATATCTGAAGAAAACGAAAAACGTTTAAGATGACAACTTTGAAAATAATAAATAAATAATTTTTGTAAATTGGCCCTATGGAAATCTTAAGCGAAACGCAAAATGTGGTGCATTTCACTTTGAGTCTCCTTGTTCCCTCTACACTTCTAACTTTATATTAATATGGGCTTAGAATTACATAGATCTTATTTGCAAATCAAATTCTAACTTTGAAATTAACTTCTGTACCTGAAATTTTAAGTTTTGGGGTTTTTACGAGTTCAGAAGTTTGAATTCTAGCATTTTGATTGTATCCAATATGCCTTTAGCAACTAACTGTTGCACGTCACATAGATTTCTTTTGGTGGATTTTTCTTGTGATGGAATTTCTTCTTCTTCTTCACATTAGCCATGTCCCCTTGCTGTCACATTAACACATTTGTACATTACAAACAACTTTATCTTTTGCTTCTATCACAATCCTCCTAGGAACAAGTAGACAACCTGTCAGAGGACCTTAGCATTTATTTGACTGAATGGCGCTATAACATGTACACCAACCAAAAAAAGCTATAAAAGCACAAGATACTGATATAAATTTGATCTAAGGTTCTGTTTGTGCAAGCATGTGAACAGCAATCTATCTCTTCTGTCTCTTCTGTATGCTCTTTGATGTTTGTATTGAAAGAGTAAACACCTGTTTTGTCTATTTCGCTTACAGAGTACAGAGATGAGCCCAGCAAGCAGCACAGCTTCACTTCCAATTAGCCCCATTGCCGAAAGGAACCATCCTTTTAAGGTATAATACTTGGTCTTCAGGAAATGGCTTTGCCAACGTAACTTATGTTGTGGTTTAAATGTGTAGTAGATTTCTGAAAATTTAACTAGAAATGACAAAATACAGAGTTGTAGTGATTTACGGTTCTTTTATAGAGCGAATAACTTTTGCCAGAATAGATTGCAAATTCCCATTAGAATTTTATTCATAATATGTTACGAGTTTCTATTTTCTTATCATAAACATTTTTAAAAAGTCAAAACTAGCAAATACTAAAGAGGCAACTGGACTGGCAATTAGTTCCTGTTAACATTTTAATGTCAGATAAAATATATTAATATGTTAAAAAATATACATTAAAATTGCTGATGTAAGGTTAAAAACTAACTGCAGACAAAAAAGAATATATATATATATATATATATATATATATATACAGACTTTTTGACTTTTTGATCATTCATTCCAATATAGTACAACAGAGTTTTTGAAAAGGAAAATAATAAAGCATTTGTCTACTTTGTGTCTAACTTAAACATCTACTAGAAAGAATAGAGGCTGCAGAGGTAATATGAACTGACACTACAGTCCGCACGTACTTTAGTAGAATGCCAGTGTTTCCCGAGGTTTATTTTGTCAACAAGTGATGAGGAGAATTTGATATTGTAAAAAGAAGCACCTGCTTCCAATTCTTGAGCAAAATTCCTTGCTAGCCTTTGTTTTAAAAACATAATAGTTTGCACAGCATGTTCAGTAAACTAAAAGTAAATTCAGTTGAGAAGGTCAATGTAGTAGTAGTAGTTACTTTTTTCATCTTTAATTTCATATGTAGTCATTACCTTAAGTTTATATTTTTCTTTTAGAAATTTTAAATATCATTTAAATTAAATATGACAAATCAATTATGTCAAAATAATTATGACAATTCGAAACTACATACAGTTAATTGTTCTGAAAAGGGATTTATTCAGCCACTTTTCACTGACAAAGCAAGTAAATAACTTACTTAAGTAACCAGAACTACCAATTCACCAACAAGAATACATTGTCTTGTTAAACTGTGGCTGTAGCAACTAGTGAAGTGTCTAGCAATATTATACCAAAGACCAAAAGTCTTTAAGAGATATTGACAACA
The DNA here is from genome assembly GCA_036250615.1 of Ptychadena robeensis. NCBI lineage: Eukaryota > Metazoa > Chordata > Amphibia > Anura > Ptychadenidae > Ptychadena > Ptychadena robeensis. The sequence continues at coordinate 151,181,499 of CM070032.1, forward strand.
TACTTTGATCTTATATATATAGTTATAGTCAGAAAGTCAATATTGCTGCCAATTCTGCATCCATATACTGTGTGTGGCAATTTTCGATAATATTCGGCACTCTGTCCTTCAAACCTATTTCCTCTTCTCTTGTATGCAGAAAGTACTAAAATACAGTGTTATGTATTGAGACATCTTCTATCTTGCAAAGAGACAACCAGGGTTGGCCATCCCGGTAACAGCAACTACATCACACAAAGTGAGATGGGTCTACACTGAGAAATTCTGCATGGTTTTTCTTCACATTTACTGCGGGGAAAACAGTGCAGTGCAGTCTATACTGGCGCGTCATGCCCGCAGTTGGGGGCAGCGTGGCAGCGGATTAGGAATGCCCGGCTGGGCGCACAGGAAACACGTGACACACGAAAACTGAACCGATACATTTTCGGGCTTGTTTTGCCAATACTAAGCATGGGACGCGGTATTGCCAACCAGGCGAATACCACGCCCTATGCCTCCTGAAAACAGCGGGTAAACTGCAGGCGGAAGCTTTGGACACGCACACCCTGACGTGTCCATAAAGCCTCCCGTGGTTTAAGGGGCGGCATAGTGTAGACCCAGCCTAACTCCTTTTAGCAGTTATAGCTACTCCATTGTACCAAAATCTTGTTAAGAAAATATTTCAGAACCATGTCTGGAGATTAGAGAATCTGAATTTTCAAACAAATTTCAATCGAATTTAACTCAACTTTCATTTTAGTAAAATGTTGTCAATCAGGCCAAAAATATGCTATTTTTATTATATTTATGCATTTATCATACAAGAGACATTACTGAAAAGCATATCATTATTTTGATCAGCTGAAGATTGATCGTGAGGCTCTCCATAACTTCTCACCACCCTACTTAGCAGATGTCGTATTTGCGGTAAAATCCTTGGCTGTTAATCTCATGCCGATATCTGTACATCTATGGCCAGCCATACAAATGTGCAGTTAGGGCTCGTTTAGACTGGTGTTGGTTAACTGCCCAGTAAATGAGAAATAAGTGCATCCACTGTTCGCTTGTCAAGCTTTCGCCCGATAGACTTGTCATGGGGTTGTCATTGAAACGACCCACGAGCACCTGCAGAAGTTTACAAACGCTCAAGAAATATTATTGTGTCCATTGTAAAACCATCCTGCTCATTCAGGATTGTTCATGATGTTCATAAAGACAGGAGGGGCAGCAACACATTTAGTAGATATGCAAGCCTGTGTAAATCAGCTGTGGAGGACGGGGTGTCCCAATTTTTTTTTAATTTTTAATTGGTTAGAATTGGACTATGACATTAATTTGCTTACTTTTCATTTAACGCTTTAACAATCTAGGAAATATAATGCTAAATAATCTCTTCAGTTTCCTTCACTGGTGAGTGTTTCAGCTTCAAATGTGTTTTCTTGTCAGCCTAGCAATATTCTTTTAATAATAATGTAAACAAACAATATAGAGTAGATTCAATACATTCAAATGCTGTCAAAAGGCTGTATTGTTTCTTTATGAAAATAAGTGTGTTTCTAGGCTCAGAATAATGCTGTGTCTGCCTGGATTTCATCTCATTGAATAAGCATTTTTGAATATCTGATTCACTGAATTCCATAAACGTATAAGAAAAAAGAAAAGCATGAAAAGCTGTGGCCTTCTAAAGAACATTTATCATTTTGCATGAAGGACCACTTTATATTTAATGGTTCTCTTTGAATTTGCATTACATTTTCATGTAACCATTAGCTTTCATATTAATAGCCCCCAAGTGACAGAAAATTTTATTTTTAAAGTGACATATTCTGGTTTTATAAAACATTGTTATGGGGTGCCGATAAAAAAAATAAAAAAAAATGCAAATGTAGGCAGAAGAAACGAAAGACACCTTCTTTTTGCACTGCAGGAGGAAATAAGATTCAAAGCTGGGATTGGGTTAAATATCCAGCGTAGCCATTGGCCGTATGTTTTTAAATATTTACAGAACCAATTTTGAGATCATGCTTGATAATATTTAACCCTCAACTAATCTCCATATCTCTTTAATCTCTTTGGTGTTGCGCATGTGGTGTACATATAAAATGCCGCCCCGATTTGTAGCCCACTTGGAGGTGCCCAGCACAATTCTGGCATCACAAATGACACCGGAATCGTGCTGGGAAAAAGCGATTCCCCTCCAATAACATGGAGGTATATGGCGCTGCCGTCACTGGTGGCACAATTGGGGCGGACCCGGAAGGATTGGTATCTTTGCTGACCCCGAGAAACCCCGGGGGAATCCGGCAGACAGGTAAGTTTCCCCGCAGTTAACTCGGGTTGTGTTTCATAAAGGTTGAAACTCAACCCGAGTTAACTCAGGCAAAACGCGAAGGAAGTTAAGTACCTTATAAGTATCTAGATATTCCTGCAGACCAATTTTTTAAATAGAGTGTCTTCTAGTCAAAGGTCCGGGTATGGTGAACACATGAAAACATTATTAGATGCTAATGTACAGAAATATATAGTAGACATAGATATAGCAGTAGGGAGTGAGAAATGGAGAAGTTTAATTAGGTAAACCTCAAGGGTTTTAGCAGTCCAGATATATATACTGGTTATTTATTTTGTGGACAGTACAGTACTAACTGTTACTGTGTCCTTGCACTGTACTGTTTCCTTGCAATTCAAACCTAAAATGTGACCTGTAAATATCTGTTAAGCTGGGCACTGGTTAATTGTCATAGTAAATAGCCATGCATCCATGGTCTATAAATGCACTTACCATTTCTTTCTACCAGTGTCTTTCTTTCTCCATGTTAGTTGTCAGGATTAACACAGGAGCACATGACTGATTATTATGCTGTGCTTCAGTGAGTGGGAGCAGAACAAATAAAGAGGAGTGAACACAGCCATGACAGCATTTTTAAATAAGAGAGATTAAATGTGCTTTGGATTTTCATCATCATCTTTCATGCTTTGGTCTCCAGTTTTCAGAGAATGACCATGACAGGGACAGGCATTATATTTTTCATCCTTCAAGCAGTTAATTGTTTTATTTCACACATTTAATGTCACCTTGTGGGGCATATATTAAGATAAATGAGCGTGAAACTATTACATGCATTATCAAGGTAATAATAAAGTGCTTCTACATTCCAGTTGTTTATACAACTAAATTGTATGGACTACTCAGGAACAAATACTTTTCTAAACACAAGCTTGATCATGGACAGTAGATATAGATTTTAGTAGTAAAAAATATATTTTGAACTTTTTACTTTCAGTTTGTCAAAGTATGACAGTGGTGTAGAACCACAATAGTGTGCTTACTGCAGGACCAGATGCATGTTTAGAAAAAAGGACAGTAAGTCCTAGACAGTTCCAACCCTCAAAAAACCCCCAATTTTTTGGGTCTGCATGCTAACCACACAGCTCATCCTGCATCATATAAGGTCTGTCTTGCGATGAAAAGTTGTAATCTAACTAAAGGAAGAAAGTAATGTAAGAGCTTTTTCAGCAAAGGGAATAATACGCTTGTAAAACAATATGAAGATTGATATTTGATATTTTTTTCTTCTCTTGTAGGTGGTCCCATACACATTTTGGGTTATAGTCAGAATTGGCCTTACAGGCAGCTAAACACACAGAGCATATAATTATAAGGGCCATGGTTTATTTGCCAAGTTATTTTAATTTGAGTTAATTTTAATTAAGGGGAGGAGACCAAATTTTCCCCCGTTACAAGTCAATAATAGCTTCTTGTCTTGTCCCTCCCCCCAACCTGTGACCAGGAAGTAGAATAATGTTAATGTTACACAGTAGAACATAAAGCATTCTTAAAGTCAGAAAATGCAGTCAATTTATTAAATTCCCTTTATGTAATCACCTAGAAAATAAACATAAATTTTGAATGGATTTTATGATGCCTGGTCATGTTCCTTTCTTGTAGTGATGTCTACTGGTTGTATCTCAATTACACCCACAATTGTGGAGTCGCTTGGAAGCTGGTTTAGGATATGACTGGCCCTACATCTATGTAAGAGGTAGTAAGCAAAGTACTTCAGCATCACCAGTAGATGTGTTGCATCACAAACAGATGAGGATTACCCAATTTCAAACTACATAGTGAAGTGTACATTCTACAGCAATCCCTGAATGAGCAATCCCTGAATGAGGAACTTCAGTCCTTAGCTAGTAGACTGTGCTCACTAGAACTTTTGATGGTAGAATTTTTCCACTAGCTGACTTTGTAAGCTGACTTGCAAAGCCTTTGAAAATGGTATCATCACCAAATTTTTTTGAAAAAAAAAAAGTTTTGCTCTAGCACATGTAGTTTTTGCATAGGTTTAGTTCAAAGCCAAAATTTAAAAAGTTGAAATTTGTACTTTGACTTTGAACTTAATTTAGGCAAAAGCTATTCGTGTAGTATACCCACACCTTTCTCTACATCTCCAGCAAGTTTGGTGATGATACCATGTTCAGGGGCTTTGCAATTAACTCGAAATAATCTCTACTCGCTACTTGTAGTGATGAGCAGCATAGGCAATAAGAAATATATAGCAAATTTTTCACCTAATATTTGCAACAAAGTTCCAAGTAAATACAAGAATTTGTGATCTCCAGTCATTATTACCTTCATTACGTAATTTTTTTTTCAATAACAAGTACCAATATTTGCATATTTTACACTACTGCTGTAAAATCTTGAATATTCGCAATTATGAAGAAATCTCCAAGTGCAGATATTTGCAATAAAAACATTGCGATTCAAATATTCGTAATCAACACTTCTCACTAGAGATGGTTGATTTGTTTTTAATTTTTAACGTTCAACTAACTGACTGTGTGTTAATTGCAATCTCCATGACTATGGTGAACCCACAAACTGTTGGAGATTAAGAGAGATGTGCTATATGTGCTCTAGCACATGTCGTTTTTGCATAAATTACAAAAATATTCCATCATCTCTTATATACTCTGTTACTTTTTTTTTTGGTTTGATTAACAGTTTTGGTAGTAGGAGCAAAATTAAAGTCAATATTAATGTAAGCATTTCAGTGAAATATTTTGAATGTTAACTGTGAGCACTCACGATTGCCATCATCTTGGGAATTATTCAGCAATCCATATTATAGTATGTGCAATGTGAACTGCCTCCATGATTAATATTTGAAATCTGTTGTTGTTTGAATTATGAAGGACACATTGAAGGGTTTAATGTATTTGCTTCTTTTTCTATGTTTCATTAATGTCATAACAAGTGTGATTGATCCATTACATGGTCTGTATAGTTTAAAGATTTGCTATTGATAACTGTTACTAGTCACTTCTAAATTAAAGATATGACATTAGGCCATTAAGGAACATTAAACAGAAGTTGTAATTACTTCTTTGGATCTCTTCATTGTTTTGAAAAGTAGCTAAATAGTCATATACGTAAAGCAAGATAATCACATTATTGTAGTAACAAAGATTGTTTTTTTCTTGTCTATACTTATATACGTGATAAAACTGTTTTCTATTTAAATAGACGCTAATAAGTCATTGAAAAAAACAGTGTAACTCTAGGGAAAAGTTTTTATCAACAAAGTTGTGATAAGGAAGTTTTGCAGTTCCCTGAAGGACTTTGACAAAATGCTCCTGAGGATGTGCTGTCACTTTGAAGAAGCACATTTCTAAAAACTGTGATTTACTTAGATGACATTGCAGTAATTGTCCTGAACTTAAAAAGAGTTTCTACTGGAAGTTATTAATACACTTCTCATTTATTCTGAGCTCTGGGATTAATCAAAAGCTTGAGAAAAGCATTGAAATCACTTCTCACATGGTGGTGTTTCTTGAAGAAACTAGTTTGAAAACATTGAAAAGACATATTAAAATATTTGGGAGAAAATCTCCGCTAACTACAACAATTTATTAAAAGCTAATTTCTTTCTCTGTTTCGAAAAATCAGATAAGGTCTGTGTAAATGATGGTCTATTCCATCTTGTTGATTGGTGGGCCTAAAACACAATATCTAAATCATCCTGCCCATTTAAATTGTTACCTTACACTGTAAAAGTATAGCAGTAAAAGTATAGCTGTATTGCTATCACGGAATAGAAGAGGAGTGGGTTTTCCAAATGTATTATTGTATACATACAGGATAATTATACATTGAGCCTCTCCTTAAGCTAGGCACACACGGGTAGATTTGTAAAACGATTCGAGTACAATCAATCAACGTGCGCGGTCACGGTGATTGATTGCACTCGAATCTGCTTACAATCCTTCCTGTGTGTGCTGTCCTTCGAGGGGGTTCAATAGAGCCCCCTCAAAGTACCTCGATTGAACGGGTTTCCAACATGTTGGAAAACCACATTCAATCAATCACCTGTACTCAACATGAAATGTTTTCATGTAGAGTACAGGGAAAGGCGACATCTTCACACAGAACTGACAGCTGCAGCTCAGCAGAGTCTGTGTGAAGGGGGTGGAGTCAGCACTCTTCATTCCAGCCGGGGAGAACGGGGAGAGAAGCATGCTGGATTTCTCTTCAGCTTTCAGCGTGATTCATATGCTGAAAAGCCGGAGAGAACTCTAGCTAGCCGGAGGTCTTTATTGAACGGTAATCGATGTGCCCATGTGGTGCACATTGATTTCCGTTCAATTGATCCCCGATCAATCACAGCGTGGTGACGTCACCACGCTGTGATTGATTGGTGGTCGATTGCACGGGAATCTACCCGTGTGTGGCTGGCTTTAGATTGATAGCCTCCAATAGATCCAATCCAGAAGATTTCACAACAACCAGATGGGCCAAACTAAAGTTAAAAATAAGTTTGATTATTAAGTGATTATCTGGTGACCTTTATTTTTAATAAGCACTTTAGCCTGAGGATTGCTTAAATGAAAATATTTAATAAACTGTTGAGTTAGGACCAAGAAAGTGTGGAAGTATATGCTGATTTTAAACTTGATGTCAGCAACAGTACTGAAGAAGGTATTTAATGCTGGAATGTATCTGGGTGTATAAGATCATGTCTGAGGGGCTGATTCCATGAGAAATAAAGATGGGGAAGGAAGAACATAGAATCAAAGACTACAGGGAAAAATGTAGTATTATTTTTTATCTATAGTGGCAAGATTTAAAGCATCACTGAATGACCATGATCTTTAAACCAGCCATCTTCTCTAGGTCAATTACATTTAAAAATGAGTCAAAGTGTTATACCATCTTGGGGTCTGATAAAGCTAAGTTGTTTTATTTAGTTTTAAAATTATAAATATAATGACCTCTGTGTTTAAAGAAGAAGGCCATCTAACTTCCTACCAGCACACAGTTCAAAAGGCAGCATCTGTGATTGTATGGGATAGTAGTGATGGCCGAAATTCGGCCTGGACTGTCCGCGAATGGGTGGGTCGGACTTTTAAAGAAGTCCGCCGTCCGCCTGTTCGCGGACACATTCAAATTCCCCGCCTCTAGGCGGAGAATTTGAATCGGAAACGCATTCTGGAATGCATAGTTCCTGGTAACGGGAGCCGCATGTGACGTCACTGACGTCACTTCCTGTTCCGAGCCGTGTTTTCAATAGAAGACCGGCTTCATGCCCGGTCTTCTAGTGAAAAGATTCTTCCTCCGGCACGATCTCGCAGGTTCTGATCCTGCCGGAGGAAGAATATAGATCTTCTTCTTGCCGGCGAACGAGGCGGGTCGAACACCCGTACTGTCCGCCGGCGAGAGGATGGGCGAACATGCTTGTTTGCGGCCGAACTGTCCGCCTTGCTATGGGATAGTACAGAATGTGTACATTGCAAGACAAAAGCCTACAAAATGATACATAGAACAGATACTTGTCATACATATACAGATTTTGGAGCAATGTATGCTGATATCCAGACTTTGTCATTTTCTGGAAAAAACATGCCTTTTTCAGTAATCCCTATACATATTTTTTTTAAAAGCATAGCTCCTGAGTCAGAAAGACCAATTGTAAACTGGATTGCCTTCTATCTAAACCTAGTCATACATTTTCATGTGGTATTTGTGATTTTCTAAAGTTATTGTAGATATTTCTACTATAATATGTATAATGAACCTCAATATTAGCAAGTATTGTAAATAAATGTATGTTTAAGTGATACAATACAGGCAATGATCCTAGAAGGATGGTATCTCTTAAAATGCTTCTAAACTGGTAGAAACCAACTATCACCTTAACCTCCTTAGCATTCATGACAAGCCCAGCTTGTGAGGAGTTTGTTTTTCAAACAAGCTCCAGACGAGCTGGGCTCTCATGAACCCTGTATATCCCTGGGAAGCTGCAGCGATTTTCTTTGCGATCGCCCCCGATCACGTCACGGTGATAATGGAGGGGGGACGGCCTCCAAGCCCACATAGCTGTCGTCATTAATGACACCGGTGACGTGGACAAGGGCGGAGGATTTTATGTGCGGTACAGGAAGAACGCTAGGGAGGTTAATATAGAGTGTTTGTTAGGATATTTGAGAATCTTTAAAATTCAATAATTATATAAATACATAATAAAAATAAAATAAAATAGTATAAATGGAACAATTTAAATGGTAGATTTTTTTTAATTTTAAAACTATTAATATGTAATTTACAGCTTACATTTGTAACACAAAGTTTTTGCCCCATAACCTTCTTAATTTTGAACACTTATACATGTGAGTATCTAGGTCAATTTTCTAACCTATATAACATTATAACAACTCAAAAAAGGTCCAGATCCACTTGGACTTTTTATAACAATAAACACGATTTCTATTAATAGATTTATATTCAGAGTGCTAATATATTGCCTTAAATTATGGCAGTACATTTAGCATTTCTCATAGTTAAATATTCTTTTTCAGATTAGTATTAGTATTAGTATTCAGGTTTTGTTAGATAGAGTGCTCCAAATCATTAACCGTGTCCTGCCACCGTAGGCAGCTTAGACTAACATTATTGCCATACTAGTTTTGTTTTAGTTTTGTTTATATAACTTTGTTCTGCAGAGGTAAAAAAGGCAGTGATATAAGGAAGTCTAATTTTTGTAAACCATGTATGCATTGCTGTTCAATATGAAATAAACAAAGCAAAGCCCTTGTCTTAGAGATGCTTCATTGAAAAGCCTGTTCGGTCGATGACAAGCAACCATTTTTTCATCATAATTTGGCCAGTGGGTTGGACTGTTCTATTGCATTATATGGATCGTGGAGCAATCAATAAGAACGTTCCCACCAGGGATCAGAAAAACAAACGTTCTCTGTACAATTAAATATATGCTTTATTTTTACCGAAAAAAAAATTGCATGTCACAGTTCTCGCTTTGATGAAATGAGCTGCAGCATTACAATGTAATGTGCCATGAAAATATAACCCTATTAATCCAGAGCTGTTCGAGTATAATATTTTTGGAGTATCACTGGTAACACTTATATATCAAATAAACATTCCTGGTGGCACTTTGCTGAATTTGTATGTTTACATAAACCTTTTTGATACTTGCAAATGGGTAGCTTGGCTATTTGCAAAGCCAACTTTCCTTTGTTTAGGAACATAAATGGCCATTTAAAACTGGACCAAGTTCACCAGAGCTTCTCCAGAAAAATTAACAATTAGTTCAAGTCAAAAATAAAAATGTTCAAATGGCCCTGCTAGTAGAATGTCTGAGATCACAGTACAGTCTAGCACAGAGATTTGTGACTACCTCTGTTCCTCCTGTCCTTATTTCCAAACCCCAGTGAATAGAGATATTTTAACTTCCGTTTAATTACCCATAATGTTTGTTACCTGCCCTGACCTATTGCCTGTGACCTATTGCCTGCGTTTTGACTTCATCTCTGTCTCTGATTTTGTACTGCATCTTGGATCCTTCTGTTTTTCCGGTGAGTGTAGCTGAGGGCCAAAACTTTGGAGTCTCCTACAGCCAGTCCATTACTACTTCTGGGATGCTCTGGTGAATACTGTGGGACTCATTAGACTCTGAGCCTTGGTCTGCATTTGCCTGGTGTGTACAATGCTCCAGCATATTGAACCCTGATATGGTTATTATAACAATTTGGGGTGCTAGAAGAATCAACCCCATTCTAACATCACAATTTGTTTCAGATATTTGCTCATGTTATGTTATTACTACTTGTGGTTGTCTCACACTAAGGTTGAAGCTTGTCATCTACTACGGTCAATCCAACCACATGTGAACATATGTGACTATTCAGGGCTATTTGACACCAGCAGCGCTGTGGTGCAGTGTGGAAGGGTCTTACCAAAAATGATTGTGCAATGAGTTTTTATCAGCAGGTTGTAAAGACAATTAACCCTGAGGAGTCCCATACCACTTTACTGTTTTTTGTTTTACTTATTTACATTCCGATGTCACGATTCAGTAAAGAGTTTACCAACTCCATGACTTAAGAAATGGTGGGAATACAAATCCATTTCCTGATGCCATGCAATCACAATGTGTGTAAAAATATGGTTTGTGACAGACTGGTCATCTGTCACTATGTCACTGTGTCATTGTGTGAAAGGAGCGTTAAGTGGTATCCTGGAAGGAGTCCGAGATATTTTTGCCCAGCACCATTAGGTTGCTGAGTGTTTTTGTTTTAGTTTTCTTAAAGGACTCTGGGATAGGAAGACAGGAACTGGGTAGGCCTTCCTATTCCCCCAGGGTCCACTAAAGGGTTAACATCTGTTTGCAGGTGTGTCTCCACAAAAGGAGCTCAGACCATTGTGTCAGGGCTTCTGACCCAGTGGAGACAGGGGGCACACAAAGAGTGTGGGGCCCAGGCATGTGGTTACCGGGGCAGCTGCTACAGGGGGCTCACAGAGCGTGTGAGGCCCAGGCCTGTTGCTGCTGAGAAGCCAAAGACAATTTATGTTGGACGGTGCAAAGCCAGATGGCGCGCCATTTTTTCCAGGACTTTTTGTTTCAATTGCCATTAACCCCTGTAAGTTCTGTTTGGACTGTTTGTGTGTGCAAATAAACAGGCAGGAGCCCTAAAAGGAAAACAATCTTGTCGATTGCTGTTTTGGGAGCACCGTTTGGAGCTGATCCCCCACAGGTTTAAAAAAAAAGGAAAGGCAAAAAGGCCTCTAGCTTTTGTCACAATACATTAAACCTTACTGGTCACTCGTAAAATACAGTTGTTTCTTAATTTCTTGTAAGTTCTTGCCTAAAATGAGAAGAATACATAGATGAATTGCTTATACCTCATGCAATTATTGTTCATTGTTGCATGCAATTTTTACCGATGGTTGGTGAATCACGGCTGAAGAATGTAAAATACACGCCACAAAGGAAAAAGACCTTGAAGTTCTAGTGATGTTACTGCACCTAAGCTGCTTACTTGTTTATAGGAATTTATAGTGTTGTAAATCAGCTATTGTATAGTCAACTTTGAAGGATAGAAATATAAAAGTGATAATTTTGATCAGATTGGCCTTCAGCACTCTACAACTTGATAATGGTGCCATCTCATTCTTTTCTCTATTGGATTGTTATTGATTTTTTCTTCTCTCTTCCATAAGCTGTAAACCTTATGTATAAACATAACCAACCAAATACACTCAACATTTTACTTACTTTAATAGCAAGAACTGTTCAAGATTTTTGATGGCTTCTCCTGGGCAGAAAAATTTAAGGGGTCCATGTTTCACAATATACTTTTTAAGAAAAGTATTCTTAAAACTTGTTTACAATGGGCGTCATGGATGTGTAGTAAACCATGACACTCAATGGGGCAAGATTTGCCTGTGTTTACGTGTAAAGAGGGGACGGTATTTTACCATGGCACCTTTACTCCTATGGGCATAATGCAGATAAAACGCACAACAGGCAGGAATTGTATGCATCATTTTACACGTCTGTTGAATTCCAATGGACACATTGTTGTGTGGTCTAAAAATGTAGTGTAATCACAAATTGATCTTGATCGTATAAACAAAACTCCGCAGCAACTTACGTTCTCAGAGACAGTGGTCTGATTTATTGGAAAATGTACAGACCATATGCAATAATGACAAGTACAGGTTATGGCATGAGTTGTTAAGTTCCAATTTCCAGAAAATCTCTCCTTCCAAGATATATTCCCTTCCTTTATCCTGTTCTTCCTTGATCCTCTTCCTTCCAAGATCCCTCTTCCTTCCAAGATCTCTCTAAAACTCTACCTCTTATACAGTTTTACAAAAGAAAAAAAAACTTCAAGATAACATTTGTGAGAATCAGGTATGCTGTGTAAAAAGGTCTCCCCCCACCTAAAGAATTGTTATGGCTATTGTCATCTCCAGTTGTCTCTTGCTGCATCCACCAATCTATCAAGTAATCTGCATTTCAAAGGATCTTTTTAAGATGTAAATTTAGGATTTGTTAGTACGAAACCACTTGTCTAACCTGTAACTGACATAATGGTTTATGGCTTCCTTCTGATCTCTGAATAACCTTTTATGTATATGTGTGTGTGTATACATATATATATTTTATATAAATATATCTCTGCACACACCCACATATATATTCACGTATACATACTTGCAAACACACATCATGCATTATGTCTTTGATGCGACTTAAGCTATAAGGCATCTGAGCTGACAGGCACATTATAAACAAATGGCTTAGTCTTAAGGCTGCCATACACGGCACGGATTCGTGCCGGATTCCGGCGCGATGGATTCCGGGCGCGTGCACGCGGATCCATCGTGCCGGAATCCTCTGCAGCCCACCTTGCCCGTCCGACCGCATCCGATGGATCGGGGGCACAGAATCGGATCCGAGGAAGAACCAACCTGTTGGTCTTTTCGGGTCCGATTCTGCTCTGATCAGGGGGCATTGCGGTCAGGGAGCCGATCCATCGGACACGGATCCGGCCGTGCAAGGTGGGCTGCCACGATCGGATTCCCTAATTGGCTGATCGTTCTCACCTGTGGATGCCGGCGGAATCGCCGGAATCCATCGGTGCTGAATCGATCAGCCAGGGAATCCGTGCAGTGTATGGCTAGCTTTAGACAAAAACAAAATAGTGTAAGGCCTTCAAGCACTACGGGTTATCTTTGGCATGTAATGCTGAAAATCTCAGTTAGAAACCAGTTAGTGAGAGATGAGCAAATTCTGACTGCTTGCCTTTTGTTTTAACAATTTAACTCTTTACACAATGTGATATTTACAGAGAGTTACAGTGGTTCATAAAAATACAGAAAATGTGAAAAAGGTTTCACAAAAGAACACTATACTTATATGCACAATATCATATTTGACTGACTTAAAATATAAGAAAAACGGTTATACCCTTTTATAATAGTGTTATTTTTAAGTAAGCTAAATTACAAGATCAAAGATTTTGATATGGTATAGGTGTATTTGAGGGTGTCCTGTCATTTGCTGTCCTGCAACCTCATAGCTTGATATTTTCAATGTAAGATTGTAGTCATTGCTGCCTCTGACTTGTCTAGTATCAGGACTTGGATTGGAGTACAGCTACTATCATTACACGTAAAAAGACCAAACAGGACATTTTAGAGCAATGCTCACTTGCATAACTTACTGAATTCTCTTGATGGCTGAACATCATCACTTCCGGTACCTGGAACGCACTAACGTCACTTCCGGTACCTGGAATGCACTGTTCCCTGTTTCTCTATGTGGGCGTGACATCACTGATGTCACTTTACTTTCTTTGATGAGAGACTGGCTTCTCTCTGCGGTCTCTCGTGAAAGAATTCTTCCACTGGCTGGACTGTTCTGCTCCTGATCCGACAAGCGGAAGAAAAGTCACCTTCTTCCTGCTGGTGAACACCCGTACTGTTCGCTGGGGTAGAAAAGTGAACATGTCATGCCATCACTAGTGACTAATGACTAATAAAAGTGGATTTACGAAAGGCATAGACTATGCTCACCTTGCAAAGACAAACATTGCTTTGCATGAGATACTTCTAGCTTAGTGAATACAGTGAGAATTTTCTTAAATATTCCTAACTATAAAAAGGTGGATAGCAGGGAACAGAAAAGTTCAGTCGCAAGCCACACAATTCTTCCAAAGACTCCTATCCACAATAGCCAACAACCCATTGTGGTAAGTACTATCCCCATGTTCCATTGATTGAGAAGTTCAGGCAAAAAAGTTCTGCCAGATAGCAGCTGAAGAAAAAAATGGGCAATTAAATGTCTCAAAATTCAGCTTTGTCAAAAAATTTTTACATTTTTTTATCATTTAAATGATTTCAAGGTAATTGCAAAGCCATCACCAAGCATACTGGAGATGTAGAGAAGGGTTTGGGGTATACTACAAAAAAAAGGATTGCTCTAACACAAAAAAGATTTTGCATAAATTAAGTTCAAAGACAAGTAAAAATGTCTCCAACAATTTTAGTGAAATCATTTTCACAGGCTTTGCAATCAGCTCACAAAGTCAGAGAGTCGAAAAATTTGGCCATCTCTAGTTGCAACAATAGCTGGTCAAGTTTTCAAATCTTGGCAGGTGAAACACTTGTGCATAACAATAGTTATTCTAACACACCACAGTATACCAAAAATATGATGTTGTGCAGACGTCATTCTTTTTCTATTATACAAATTCAGCTTGTTCTTGTATATAGCTTATAGCTTATAATATTCCTCTTAAGGTTACTTGTTTATCATCACTGTTAGTGGATATTGATTAAGGAGAGTGTTAGATAAGTTCAGCTTTCTCAACAAGAAAACTGGTTCCCTAGTGAAATCTATTTAGTTGTTGTCCTTGTTGTTTAAAGATCCATAAAAAGCTTAATGTTAACAATGAATTGCCCCCTATGGACATTGTATTTGATGTTGTTTCACAACCTTGATCTTGCTTATTTGCCTCTGTTTTCTACATGGATAGGAGACTTGTTTAAGGGCTGTTGCTGGTTATTACAATTTGGTTTGAGATCATGCCATGTGCATGCCATGATGCCAATCCCAGTAGAGTCATTATCCAAATACACTACATTAAGTGAAATCCAACAAAATACAGGGAGAGCCTTATCCAACCTGAGATTTTGGTGAGTCTCATACCCCTCCACTGACTGACATCTGACAGGAATCCCTGTGTTAGTGGAGCACACAGGATTCCTGTCAGTTTTGTAGCCTACTTCTCACAGCGTGGTGACGTCACCATACTGTGATGAGTCTGCTACAAGCCGGCCATGGATAGAGACGTCTATGGCTGGCTTTAGTCGATAGATAGAAAGACAATGGGATTCTAATAAATTTTGGGAATGGGGCTCAGAGAGCCCATCAAAAACGAAATACTTTAATATTTCTTTAAATTGTGTTCCTTTTTCTTTGGAATACTGTTGAGAAAAATTATGAAAATGGACACTGAAAATTACTTTGTTCTACAGCCAGTGGCAGCACTTTTAGTCAGCTTAACTTTTTTTTTACATTAAAATAGCTTGATTAATTTGGCTGATATAAGAATGGAGTCTGCCTTGTCATGTACAGATGTGTGTTAATTAGGCTGTAACTCATGAAGATGTTTGTCCTTTAGCAAGAGTGACATGTATTACTGGAAGCATACTGCTGCTAATTTGTTTTAGCTATGTTTATCCTCATCTAATGGATATGATGTTGTATGATTTGGTGACAGTTTTAATAAAGGTTAGAAGCTTAGCCATAACTGACATTTAATGTTAAGTGACTGTTCTGGATATTGAGATACTTTGATGTAGAAAGAAATCTAGAAAATAGATCATACAACACAAGTGCTGGAAGTTTCAAAAGAAACTTGCCATGAAAGCATCAGAGATCTGGAGTCTTCGACTTGTTTCTAAAGGCCAAGTTCTGTGGCTCTTATCCTTATTCTTGCTTTCCTGCTTAGAGAACAGAAATAGAAAATGCAGGTCAGATATGTCAATATTCCATATGCTGTATGCCTATTAACTATTTTACTTTTATTATGTTATTAAATAGGGGGTTTTAAATTTCACACCATGGAGAATTTTCCCTCTCTCCCTGTCTAGAAGGACTTAAAGTGGCATTAAGTGTATGTTAGCCCATTAACTTTAAATTTCTTCTATTGCCCCTTTGGTCTTCACCATTACAGGTGTTCAGGCGAAGTGAACAAAAATACCTGCTCATTTTCCCATCTGAAAATAAAATCACTGAGCCAAAAATACACTATGTTGTCATTCAACAGGATGGATCGCTGACTGACCGACCTGCCTGACACCTACTGTTATCAGTGGGGAAGTATGCTGCAGGTTGCTGCCCACTCATCCACCCACCCCCTTTACTCTAGATACAAGAGAATGAGCGCTGTTTTTAGAGTTGTAGTTGTAGAGTTGACAAAATTCTCCATTTTAAAATAATATGTTATCTCCTAATAAATTCGTTTTTGGCCAATAAAAAGGATGTACATAACATTTCAAGCATATGATTGGTCTATAGAATGTTTCATGGAATTGCTGGCTATCAGTAGTGAATTTGCTGGCGGAATAAATGTCCGGTGTCCGTATGTATGCAGCGAATTACCATTACTAGTGATTTAAAAAAAAGTCCAATGTCCACCTGTTCGCGGAGAACTTCAAATTCCCTGCCTGTTGGGAATAAATGCCAACATGAAAATAATGCTCTTGTGCATGGATTATAACACTAAAGAAGCCAAAAGTTTTAAAAAGCATGATTTATTCTTTTAGTATTTCCAGAATAACTGAAATATTGTTCTTTGTTGGGTAGACCCTTTAAATACAAAGAAAAAGATTGAACATTTTTCATATAAATACTGTTCTAACAGCTAACTAAAAATAGAAAATATATCTTTTGGTATGTGTTATTGAGTTACTAAAGGTGAATTTAGAACAAATAAACTTCAAGTGAGTTCTGCATAAACTAAAATATTCATTTGAAAAAAAAGAAATACATGGGACTTGAAAGAAGTTATTGTGCTTTGGCAAAGCTCCATGACAATAAATATCTTTTGTATCCATGGCAATAAGATTTGTACAAAAATGTTTGCTTTAAAAGTATATTTGTAGCTCAGTGATTTAAGGGACCTGTAAATATTATAATATTAAAAAAAATATTATTAGGAGAGCATAATCATCAAATATATACAAACCCTACCACCAACAGTATCTCAATTGGCTTGTGCTTGTATACCATCTGTATATTGTCTTTCCTATGCCCTTAGCCACAGCTACCTCATGATGGAGGTCACCAGTTTTACTTGATTTGTGAACCTGAATTGATTTAACTTATGGCTAAAAGCTTAAGATGCCTGTAGGCATTGACTACACATCCATGAACTGAAGATCATACTCCATATATGCAAAATTTAATTCGTAAAAATATGTTTGTACCTAGAAAAGAGGAAACTTCAGGTTTCCAAGTGGATGAAGAAAGGTAGTATACAGTGAATAAAATAAGTATATGATCCCTTTCTGATTTTCTACATTTGCCCTCTGACAAAGAAATTACCAGTCTATTATTGTTATGGGAGGTTAATTGTAGCTGTGAGAGACAGAATAACAACAAGAACACAAACCCAGTGCACTAAAGTCAGAGATTGATGTGCAATCTCTCAATGGAAGATTAACCAGCCAGATTTTACGCTCCCATTTCTCCCATCCCCAGGGGTCCCAACGTGTAATGGAAACAAGCCCTAATAAACAACACCATAATGAGATCTTGCAGGTTGCCTTTGCTCAAAATACCTCATCTACAGGCTTGTTTTCAGTTTGCCAATGGCCAATTGAAGGATCCAGAGTGGTCACATGAGACCAAAATCAAGCTCTTAAGCATTAAATCAACTCACTGTCAATGTTTGTAAGAAGAGGAATGCTACCAAACATGGAGGTGGACACATTATGCTTTTGGGGTGTTTTTCTTCTAAGGGGAAATATTACCTGCACTGCAAAGAAACAATCTCCTTCCTTCAACCAGACATTAAAAGTGCTTCTTGGATGGGTAATCCAGCTCAAAAATAACACAAAACACATTGTCAAAGCAAAACATTATATACATAAGAAGAAGCAGATTCAAGTCTTTAGGGACCTTCAGACTTATTCCCATAGAAAACCTATGTAAAAAAAACTAAGGTTTGAGTTGCCAATTAAACAGCATTAAAACCTGATGGACTTGGAGAACATCTGCAAAGAGAAGCAGGACAAAATCCCTTTCTGGCATGTGAACAAACCTGGTGGCTAACTACAAGAAAGTCTGACTTCTGGATTACCTACAAGGGCTATGCCACCACTTCTTTCTCATGTAAAAAAAGGATACAATCAACAGGTGACCAAATACTTCCTAACCTCACTGTATATGGTGTTGAACCATGAGCATGTGGTCCATTGGCCCTAAAAGACATTGACATTATGCCATATGTTACTGAAAAGCAATTCTGAATTGACATATGGAGCCCACTTACCCCCTGCTGAGCTCCTTGCCTGGAGACAGTATTAGACACTTAACAAACTTTACAACATAAATAGAATTATATAGCAAAAACTCTTAAATCTATATTCTTATATAATATATTTAACAATCATTAATGATCGTATAAAGCAAATTTAGATACAGTATGGCAATTGAAAAATTTGAATACAGTTCAGCTTTACTGATACTATTGATTCAGATGAAATAATACCTTAAAGCGGTTTTCAACACACATAAAAAACACACATACATTAAATAGACACAATACTCACCTGTCAGCAGTTCGGATGCGGGAAAACTGCTACACAAAACAAAACATACTAACCTTCTTCACCTTCAGTTCTCTTTTCTAAGGTGTGGGACCAATGGGATACTTATATCAGTGGGTAAGGGGAAAGGGTAAGAGATCATGAGAAAAATAACTCACAAAGGAAAAATTTATAGAATGAATGTAATTGTAATCTACATGTAGTATATGTATGAACATTTTATGTTGTAAAAATTTTGAGACACCTTCAGTTCTGATGGCAGCATCTTAGATCATGGAGAAGTGAAGCTGCTTCCACCATCACTGCCCCCCCCCTCCCTCCACTCCACCTGTCTCCTCTCTGTTGGAGCTGGAGAGTTCTGTAGTGGGGAGGGGGGTGGGTGAATCAGCTGCTTGATAAGATGTGTCTCGCGAGACATGAGACCGGGCAGACAAGTTCCTGCACGTCATTGTGGCTGCCTCGGCACGCCGTAAGGCAGTGGGAGGGGCGCACTCGGAAAAAGCACCCCTCCCGCTGTCAGAAAAAGTCTTTGTTTTTTACAATTGTGGATCTCAGCAGTATCGGTGGTAGGATCGCTTTAAGATCCTAACAATATACTTGTTAGACATTATTTTTTTGGTGTTTGGGACATCATTTAGCTGAACACTGCAGCACCATTGGAAGCTTTTTACATAAGGTTAACTCTTATTACACTTTGCTACAGAACATTTAATCCAAAGAAATGTATTCTGCAATAAAGATTTATTTATACAATGCTAAGCAGTTTAAAGCAGATTACATTTTTTTCTGGGATAAAATGTAGCAACAGGTGTTCTCTAGTTACCTTAACTGACCCCAAATAATTTATGACTTTCTGCACTCCGCAGGTTTACTGACATAGGAAAAGAAATTAAGGTTATTTAACAATTTGCGCATAATCAGATTATAAAGAGTGGTTTTTTTTTGCATAAAGCTTTTTCAATTAGTCATTTCAATTAGCTCTGTTTCTGTCATTAAATGATTAACTGTAAAGCCAATAAATATGAGAATGTATTTAGCTTATTTTATATAGTATGAAAATGAAATACATTAATTTTGTAGCTGAAGTGCTGGTAAACAGATGCATTTAAACTTAATATATAGTGTTTTGCCTGCTGAATATGTGTCATTCCTTTTAGTCTTTTGATCAATCCACTCCTACCAAACAGATCTAGTTGTGCAGTGACCTCACATATTGCAACTACCATATTTTTCGCATTATAAGATGCAGACCATAGTTTTGGATAGGACATTTAAGTGAATATACAACATGTTTCAGTAACGAGTTTAAGGCTGGACCATGCAGTATTCACCAAGTTGTGTATTTACAGAAATATGTAGTTACACTCTGCAATGCAGTAAAATAATTATGTGACAGAGATGTTTCTCTCCTCCCATATGTAAATAGGTGCTCATGGGTAGGTTATTATTGACAACATATGCAATTTCTGATCCACCGAAATTTGGGGTATTCCATAGACCTTGATGGGTCTACGTCTTTTAGTTAGTTTGCTTCTCTCTGGGCAGTGTCCCAGTTGATCCTTGTCAGTGGTTTAACGCGTTTTGCCCCCCAGAGTGAGCTCCCTCAAGTATGAGATTCAAAACATTCATGTATCGATAGCACATTCGCCAACTTTTGATTACTTAATTTTTCACAATTATTACTCCTGTCTGTACACTCAGAAATTATTGTTGACAACATATCAAAAGCTGTTGATACATGTATCTTTTGTATATGTTTTTTGAGGCATAGTCTCCAAGGCTTCACACGTTCCTGAGGAAGCCTACTTTGGGGGGAAACGCATTGAACCACTGGCTTGGAGTCTCTGGGACACTGCCCAGAGAGGCGCAGCCTTACCAAAAGACGTGGACTTATCAAGGACTCTGGAATACCCCAGATGAAAATTTGGGGATCGGGTTCCTCCTTGTTTTTATTACTTCTCAATTAATTCTTATTTTTATTTTTAATATTAATTGGATAAATAATTTTTTTACTGTACCCCCAGTCTAGTCTCTATCTAGCACCTTAAAAGTCCCAGGGGACTGGCAATGACCTATATGAGCCTACTTTGGTGGCTTAGAAATTTCATATACGTTGTTAGATATATTTGGGTGATGCTTATGATGCTTATGATTCCCTAAATTTGTGTCCTCTAGATATTTGAATTTTCTTGATTGTTAGTGCCAGATTATAAAATGTGTCTCTCCATAAGTTGGTCAGTGTGATCAGAGTATTGGAACTGCTAGGGAAAAGTTTACAGACATTTTCCCATTTTAAGTACTTGCGAAGCCACTTCTGGATGCACACTTCTCATCACTTCAGCCAACCAGATATCCCAAATGTCCATGAGGTTGTATGACATCGTGCCTCGACGATCTCTGAAAAATCCCTCCTGTTGTCAGAAAAAGTTTTTTCATTTTCGATTGCGGATCTCCACTTTATCGGCTGGCTGCAGCCAATGCTGCATAGTGACATACAACATGGTAGATCCTCTTTAATGTACAGTGGGTACGGAAAGTATTAAGACCCCCTTAAATTTTTCACTCTTTGTTATATTGCAGCCATTTGCTTAAATCTTTTAAGTTCTTTTTTTCCCCTCATTAATACACACAGCACCCCATACAGACAGAAAACACAGAATTGTAGGCATTTTTGCAGATTAATTAAAAAAACTGAAATATCACATGGTCATAAGTATTCAGACCCTTTGCTCAGTATTTAGTAGATGCACCCTTTTGATCTAATACAGCCATGAGTCTTTTTGGGAAAGAAGAGTTTTGCTTGCTTAGAATAAGGCTAAACTGTTCTATCTTGGTCTGATCATACAAAGAATCTTATTCCACCCTCTTGGAGTCCTTTCAGGTGTTCGTTAGCAAACTCCATGCTGCTTTCAGTGTCTTGACGGAGGAAAGGCTTCTTTCGGGCCACTCTGCCATAACCCCAACTGATGGAGGGCTGCAGTGATGGTTACTTTCTACAACTTTTCTCCCCATCTCCTGACTGCATCTCGGAGCTCAGCCACAGTGATCTTTGGGTTCTTTCTTTACCTCTCATCACCAAACTCTTCTCCCCGGATAGCTCAGTTTGGCCCAGACGGCCATACTCTAGGAATGGTTCTGGTCGTTCTAAACATCTTCCATTAGACATTATGGGGCATGTGCTCTTAGGACCTTAGTGGCGCTCACATTTTTTGTGTAACCTTGGCCAATCTGAGCTCTTCAGGAGTTCTTACTTTACCTCATGACTCCTCATTTGCTCTGACATGCACTGTGAGCTGTAAGGTCTTATATAGACTGTGTGATTGGATTTAATAATCAAGATCCAAACAGTATTAACAAACACTAACTAGACCTCAAATGAAGATGTAGAACCATCACAAGGATCATCTGAAGAAATGAACAGCCAAGGGTCTGAATACTTCGAACCATGTGATATTAATCATTTTTTCTTTTTTAATAAATCTGCAAAAATGTCTACAATTCTGTATTTTTCTGTCAGCATGGGGTGCTGTGTGTACATTAATGAGGAAAAAAATAATTTAAAAGATTTTAGCAAATGGCTGCAATAAAACAAAGAGTGAAAAATTTAAGGGGGAATACTTTCCTTGCCCACTGTAACTATAATGCAAAAAGTACAAGTAATGTGGGCAAGTATAAACCGCTTTCGCTCCCTTTATAGCAGCTTCATGCAAATGAAACTTGATGATCAGAGACAAAAGCAATATTGACCTTGACAATGACAAACTGACTGCGACAAAAAGCTTACTGCTGTGCTATCTCTTCATTCTGTGTCCATTCAAAGGCTGGGGTTGGTCCATGGCAGCCTAATCTAATAGTAAGTAGGTTGACTTTAGGGCTAGGGATTATTAGTGAACATTGCAATAAAAGTTGCATTAAACACTTTCAAAGTTTGAGTGAGTGCATTTTGGCAAACAGCAAAAATTGAGTCCTTCACCATTCATATAATCATCATCTTTACAAAGTTGGTCATTGGTGGCCTCATGCCCCACCTGGGTAAAACATTAAATCCCTAGGCAGTTCTGTATCTCTTTTATGTGTTTCTGTGTCAGATGTTAACGTTTGACTAATTTGTCCTTTTGCTATTCAGCTGTTATCTTTTTGTTTTGACATTTTCTGCGGCGATTGTAGTGCTACCACCTTTTCATTTTATATAATCCTTACTTTCCTTTTACTGATAATGATCAGTCATCAGTAGCATTAGTTAATATAGCAGCAATTATATTATATGTCCTAGCTAACCAGCTTTTAACTGTCACCATATAAAAAACTGTAACTGCTCAACAGCAGCTGGGGAACATCATGTTTATTACCTCTGGTGGAATGCTTAATTACATTTTACTGAGATGACATGTCTCACAATATTTCAGATGATCACAAACAGCAACACTTTAATGTTAGACAATCTTGTGCTCCAACGATAAACAGTGGTGTATGAACATACATCAGCAGACTTAATGCACTATAATACACAGGGATACTACTCCAAATCAGGAATAGACCGTAAGATGATGATACCTCATCTTTACATCCGTGAAATGATTACGCCATCATAGTGAGTATGATACCTACTGCAAATAAACTTTCATGCTCCAGTGTCCAGATGCCAAGTTCAACAATAGTAGCTAGAAATAATCATTTGGAGGAACCAACCACTGCCATCCCGTTGAATATTAGGTAATGTATAAGTTATAAGGTAATTAGGAACTTCAGCTAATAGTCTTATAAGAAATCAGTAAAACCCCCCATAGACGGGCCGATTCCTGGCAGGTCGGATCACACACAGATCCGTCCTGCTGGTTTTTTTTCTGCCCGACTGTGCTGCAGGCTGTTAACTCGGAGGGGAAGTCTCCTCCCCCTCCGAGTTAATTGGCTACAGTCTGACAGGAGTCCCGTGTGTTAGTGGAACACACAGGATTCCTGTCCTCGCTGTAGCAGACTGCTCAAGAGTCTGCTAAATGTCGGCCATAGTTCGGGACGTCTATGGCCGGCTTAAGTAGCACATTTCAGCATAACTTTGAATTGAATATATGCATATGATAGAGCAAACTTTCATTTGTTCCCATAACCCTTCTCTACATCTCTAATTTTGGTGATGATACCTGGTTCATGGGCTTTGCAATAAACTCTCAAATAAACAAGTGGAAATTTTGTGACCATCTCTATTTCCTATAAGATAGTACATCTTCATATGTTTAATGTAGGTCAATTTACTTACATTAGTAGTGATAAACATCTTCATATGGTGTAGGTCATCTATTGTCTTCCCTTTAGTCCCGTTTGAAATAAATAGCATACATCTTTATTGAGGCAGTTTAAATTACAATGATGATCAACAAGTGTTGTTAAAGGTAAGGGTCCCCATAGACCTTTAGATTTCTGTTAGATTTCCTTAAAGCCCCCCATACACCTTCAGATTCCTCCATACAATTTCCATCAGATCTACCAACAACTATGTAGTATAGTGACCTCCCTGATAGAATACATGGTGATTGGAAGGTGTAGAAAGGTCCTCATATTACATGGTTTTGGTAGAAGAAAAGTTGATTTTACAGAAATTGCATGGTAATTGTATGTAGTGTATGGGGGGCTTTACTGTGATCTGTCCATTACAAAATTTTTGAGTTTTGTATATTTTCATAGTGATTACTTTTAGTATGTAGTATTTAGTATGTGTATTTATTTGCATAGCATTCCCCATGCCTTTGAGCAGTGGACGTTTTCTGTGTCGCATTTCATGGCTTTTATGTAACTGACCTGAAATCTGGAACAGACAATATTTAATTCCCTGTGTTTCAGTGTTAAATCTAAAATGTTCTCCTGTAGAGGTCACTGTTGAAGTGCTAGCATGTCTGTGTCATAGCTGTAATCTTTTGTAGTCTGATAAACCACATCCTTAGAATGGTATTTTACCCAGTTATTTTAGCTTCCATCACAGCCCTTGTAGATACATTGTTTTGTTCGATTTTTCATATCTCACTAGAGTAGAGACCAGAAGATGTAGCTTAGTACAATAATGTCATTATCAGAGATAGTTGCAGGAAAGGAAGGGCTAACTGATGCTTTGTTAATGTTCATGATACATGTGTTCACCTCCATCAGTAGAGTGATCCTCAAGGTTCTGTGTAGGAGAGGGAACCCCAACAGCAGTGCTTGGATGGGCAAACTGCACCAAACGAGCTGCCACATCTGTAGGCTTGCCTTGCTGTCTCTGTGGCCTGGGAATCACTGTCCCTGAAGTGAAGCCATGCTGCTTGGATGCAGGCTTGTTGTGCTTGGTCATGATGACATAATTCATAATTAAGTATATTATGTATAAAATATGTAATTACAGAGAACAAACATATTGATGGAAAAGTCCTCCACCATCCTAAAAAAAAAGACTTACCTCCTGTTCCCTTGAGCCACGATCCCATGCCTGTTACTGGCACATTAATATTCTTCTTCCTGTGTCAGGCTTCCTGCAATACCATGATTGGCTAGTAGATGGATGCATACTTCTATTAAATGCTGA
>CM070032.1:151206776-151218888 GCA_036250615.1 Ptychadena robeensis
TATCAATCGAAGGAACTACTACACAGTTCAATGGGTACAAAATCAATTCCTTTAATTCAATTCCTTTCCAATTATGAACATAAAGGCCCATGCTCATGCTCCAAAACACAATCAGATACAAATCAATGGAAACAACTAGACAAGTCAGGTGACTCGATCCATCACTCTTTTGATTTTATACTCAATTTCTATCACTCTTTGTTTATCAATTCAGTAAAAGGAATTGATTTCCCAGATTGACTTAAACAATCAATTTTAATCAGAAAAAAAAACCAGTCTATGTCCATCTTTAGTGTAGGATGACAAAGATGGGCTGCTGACAGTGTGTGTGAAGGCACTCACATAAAATAAGCAGGCACTTGAAAGCACTCCCTATGTTAACCCAATATAATCCAATGCGATTCTCTGCTCTCCCTCCCCCATATCTCTGGCACCATCTCCAGAACATAAAGGTCAATGGAGTCGCCCCCCTGTACCCAGAAGAGATTGGCATGCCAGCTGTTACTCTCCATAGCTGCAGGCTCGCCGGGGATTGGTGCAAGGTCAGCAAACTAACCCTGAGCTACACACTCAGGAGGTTCTCTTATGAGGCGAACACCTGAAAATCAGACATTGACCTGAAATATGTTGAATTATATATGAAAATATGTTCACATCACATTTCAACTAATCCCCAATTTATCAAAATATTTTACATCTCTCTAACACTCTCCACGTATATCATTCAATAAGTTTAGATATTTCCTCTTTGAGTGTAATTCTCCTGCTGCTGGACATAATATATTCAGGTCAGTTGAATATATTACATTACAAAAAAATGTTTATGACCTGCAAAGAAAGCATCTTTATAGTAATTATTTTAGAAATGTAACCTGTGGCAGTGTCCAGTGTTGATCTGATTGTATGCTTAAAGCCGCCCATACACGTTCCGATTATTCTCCCGACCGATTTTTCGTCCGATCCTGTCACCCGATTTTCACCTAAAATGTTATGGTCGGTCGGTCGGCTGGCACCAAAAATCGGAATTCAAATTATCACTGATCCATCAGCCCGACCCTATTTATTAACAGCAGATCGACCAAAAATTTACGGACAGGTCCGAAGTGGTCCCGACCGATTTTTCGGCCGATTTTGAGAAATCGGGATCGGTCGGGTACATAATTCCGAATCCGATTAATCTCCCGATCGATTAATCTCCCGACCCGATCGGTCGGTCGGGCAAAATTCGTACGAAAAATCGGAACGTGTATGGGGGGCTTAAGGTGTGGTATATAATGTCCCCCATTGTTTTTTCCAGTGGCCAGTATTAGAGGTCAGCGGCATGAAGCGTATCACCCTGGGGTGTGTTGGAACATTATTAGACAAGCCTGAAGGACAGGTTTCTTCTGAGTAGGACCTGTGCTGAACTCTTGACAGGGGCCTTTTAAAGGACCAAAAATCCTGAGGTGTCACATTTAATCTGTCCATTCAGTGCAATGTAGAGAATCACAATCAAAATAAGATCTCTCAAAATATGATGTCAGAACAAACAAAAAATGATTCCTAAATTTTCATCCTTTCAATAACTGAGACAATTCTACAGAAAAATCTATTTAACATTCTCTATAGGAATTCATAATTTGCTTGGTGTTTTGCAGAGTGAAATATATCTATTTTAAAGTTTGCCTTATTAGCAGACTGTGTTCCGGTATATGTATAGCTCACCCAGGCTGTTATTGCAGAGATTGCACAGTTTGTGCTCTGTCAGCTCTTCTGTTGAAATAACCACTGTAACAATCTCTGCAATTTTTCATAATAAAATTACGGTACTTGAGATGACAACTTTGTGTGTGATGCGCTGCCATGTCCATCTTCTATATATCCTCTTACCCATGATCATTGCCCTTAGCTATGCTTCCTAATGAAAGCCTCCTCATCAAGTTTGATTACCACTCTTCTGTTTTCCAAGTGTGCATAACGATGAGCCTGGTTTATGAAACATTTTCCTGCAGTAATAAAACTAATTAAAGCAGGCATCCATCCTTTCACTACTCTTTAATGAATTGTAATGAGATCATTAATCTAGTCACTTTCTTGCACTGAGTCTATTGGCTGGGTGTCTGCAAAGACTTGTCAGCACTCTGCTTTTGCCCTTTAGAATCGGGCAATTATAAAATGCTGTCGCTCCCTCCTTTTGTTAGTCAATATTCTTGGTACAGTATAAATGCAACAAGAAGTATTAAGCTGAGAGAAATAAAGGCTTGGACTTTTGGGCTCCGGCCCATGTTGGTGTTTTACTGAACTCTTAGCAACTCCTTTCACAGTGCTTTTCTCTTCATGCCAATTAAATAGAAAATGCACATAATTAAATTGAACAACAGGGCCAAAAACAAGCATGGGACAGGGTTTAATGGTGCCAGAAATGATCTAAATCCATTAAAGTGTTCTTAATTTTACTCCTAAGACTTAATTAGTTAAGGCAGGCGACTAAGTAAGTGCAAAATGAGGTGGTCGGCCTCAAAGCTAATTCAGCTATGATCAGTCTGCACTTCAGTCTTCAAGCAAATACTAAATACAATTTGTGTGTAAGAGATATGATCATTCATTACTTATTGGGAATCAAGCACTTCTGTGACATGGAATTAACTGGTATTTAACAGAATTTGACATTGTCAAATCTACAATTAATATGTTCATTTGAATACTAATATAATACCATGCAGTATGTGGGTATATTAAAAAAAGAGACATATGTGCACTGGGCTTTAAAGGGTAAAATCTATAAAGGCCCCCACCTCCAAAGAAAAACAAACTTTCAGCTTTTGTGTTTACAGTTTTACAGTATTTGTAGAACAGATAGACACACTGATCAGCAAGCAATATAGTGAGGTTTTGTACACTCTCCAAATTATTACCAGGTAGAATTCTTGATTGATATAATATTGACAAATATGGAATTATTAGGTAATTTAACCCTCCAGAAAGGATCAAATCTATTGAAAACCAAACTTTTGAAGAAAACTTGTGTATCCATGGAAGATAATCACGGCTTTCCTTTCATTTTCCGTCATCCACCTAATCAGTTTGATTAAGAGTATGATTGCTTGTGATAAGCATCATATTTTCCGTTGCGCCATTTCTTTTTATTTATTGGTTGGCATTCCATATTACATACATATGCAGCCAAAGCTCGTAGGCATTCGTTTGGTTTATGATTTAGCAATTTTTTATTCTAAGGGTGCTGTCTACCTTGGGTAATACACAAACAATTTATAAAAAAGTAATTTAGGAACCTAAAAGATTTTGTAAAGGAGCTCACAGCCCCAATGCAAAGTCTTCTGATCAATTTGATAAATAATAGTTTTATTATGACTATGTATTGGTCTCCCTTTTATGCACGACACCTCATCCTACCAAAAAAAACATTGATTCCGTTATACCTCTAGTTTAGTGTTATCTGGTACCATGAATGCATCTGCACATTTTTTAAGTCCTGTAGTTTGTTAAGTGGGGTCTGCATCGATTATTTCGTTTGGAGCTGATCCCCCACAATACGCACACATGGATGCTGAAGGTCAGGTCACTCTTCTACATTTCTCAATGGCCAATTTGAAGTATGTATGTGCCCAATAAATGCAATACATCTTTCAGCATGTACCTTGTCAAGGAATCTGACTAGGTGGTCTAGCCATTGCTCATCCTTCGTCCATGACCCTTACTCAACCACACATAGTCCTTCCTTTGGTAGGTATGTAAGGTTCAGGAACCAACCAATGACAAGAGATGACTTCTGCTCAAAAAGTTAACTTTATTTCTATGTTGAGGCCCAACGAGGTCTTGTAAACACATGAATCATACAGCAACTTTATGTCCACAATAGTAGTCCAAACTTAGGGTGGCCCACTGAGAAGAAGAGACTGGACAGTTCAAATGATCGCCCCCCCCCCACATATGGCCAGGGGTAACAAGGACAGCAGTGGCAGGCGCGACATGCAATATCCCCACAGGCACTCTGGTCCAGGCGACAGGGGCTGACATCCACCCCACTGGAAAACTGGAACGTGTGTGTGGCAAAAGCGGCAGAGGCTCTCTGTAACTGCGGCTTAAAGATAAACTGCATGCTATTGAGCTGCCCGCACCCTTAAGTGAACACAGGTTTGTCCTAGTTAAAGTTGCTTAGATCCTTTGCCCACTTTCCTGCTTTTAATAAATTTTGATAATTCACCTGCTTATCTTTCATAAGATAATCACTAATTGTTACTTTACCTCCCCAAAAATGTTATATTTTGGCTGGTCTGTGCATAATTCTAATATGAATGGTTAAAGGTCCTAATCTATGTACTTTTGTAGGCTCTTATGGTCAAGCTAAGATTTTTAGAAAAGTAGCTACAGATCTAGAACAGTCCCAGAAACTATGCATCAGAATGTCGCTAAATTAATATTTGTTTCAAGTGTGGTTATCAGTCCATAAAGCAAGTCAGTTTTCTCTGCTGCTGGACTTAAAACTAAACCCTGCACTACTCAGAAACAAAAGTATAATTTGAATTGCATGCTGATGCCCTATTTAGCGTATTCTTGGCATTGCCACTTAGAATACAATGCCAACAAGAGAAAATTCTAAATTCATAATATGGTTGCTTTAGGCATTAAACTGTGATGTACATCTCTAATTATCTTTGAATTGTACTATTTAAATAGTTATATGATTGTGTATAAGCAGTAATTATTTTCCTAAATACATTTGAATAAAGTACATAACAGTTCATAGAAGTATGCATGTTTTGTAAAATGTTTTGTACATTGATCTGATAGATCTTGGGGAACCACCTCAAAAGTCAAATGAAAGAGTCATTTGGGTACTTTGTGAGTTTTAAGAAATGATATCAACTTACGATATATTTACCACCATAAAATACATGCATGGTAAAGTATTAATGTACACTGAATCAGAGCTGGATGGCCTTGTTGGATAGTTATCTGATTTTTACCTGTAGTTGAAGTAATGTCTGTATTGTATAGTACTGTCTAGTACCTAGATGCCCAACACGCGGGCCGCAAGCGGCCCGTTTCCCGTTGGTTGGCGCCCCCCCGTGGTCGTCCACTTGCGGCCCGTGCCCTTACTGGCAATGGCATCTTTGCTCCTCTGCCGGCCGATCCCGGAACTGCGATTCTTGCCCGGGATGTTCTTGCAGCAGTGGAGAGCTGTGGGAGCCTGTCAGCCTGTGGCTGAACTGATTGGCACATGTGACAAAGAATCATCAACACAGAAGGCGCCTCTCACCTCTCTTGCTCTTCCTGCTGCAAGATCCCGGCTGGAACACGTGGGCAGAGGACCAGCAAGCAGGTGATTACTTATGCTCCCATTAAATCCCACAATTTCATTTTTGCCCAGTCAACTATTTTTATGTCATTTTTGCTCAGTTATGGGAATAGGTGACTGGGCAAACAAATAACAAGTAACATAATAACAGGACAATACAATAACATGAAAAAACATATACGACAAAAGTAGTTACGGTACATTATAGTACCTTTAGAGGTTAAGCTGGCTGCATTTCCTCCTTTCTCCTTCCTTCTGCTGTAACTAGATAACTAACATTTTACAACATATTTAACCATAATTATAGGGAGGGTCAAAGGGGTGTGTTCCTCGAAACTAAGGGTGTTATCTGGGAGCTCATTGGAGGAGCTATGTTTATGTGGGCGACTCTATTGATTATAATATGTTGCCTAAACCAGCCCACTAATTGTAATATGGTTGAGTTATTCTAAGGTCATCCTGAATTCCAGGCTCCAAGGTGTCTTCTCTGAAACTCAAATTTCCCTTTGATCTAGATATGGGTCCAAGAGTGATTGGCCCCATGTAGCTTGGCATAGTAATGTGGTACCATCCTGGGCTGTAAAGATGAATAGATTTCTCCATGCTATTGTTAGGAGACCCTAATGGAATTTACATTAGGTGAATAGATGACCTCACCAATACTCAATATATA
Organism: Ptychadena robeensis; assembly: GCA_036250615.1. NCBI lineage: Eukaryota > Metazoa > Chordata > Amphibia > Anura > Ptychadenidae > Ptychadena > Ptychadena robeensis. The sequence continues at coordinate 151,212,749 of CM070032.1, forward strand.
ACAATATGAAGCTACTAACAATAATAATCTACATGGAAAATTTAGATATTTCATAAGCAATAGTTTGTCCTGCAACAATGTTGATATGGTACATGAAGGGCCTTAGCGTCAAGTTTCATGATACACAACATGCTGCTTTAGGTGCATTTATCAAGACTTGCTTTCCATCACTGATCACATCCTCGATTGTATTAACAGCCACATTTGAAAAGTAACTAATATAAAAACACTATTCATGAATGTTAATGTGAAATGGCAGGCTGTGATTGCATAGATTGAATTTGTTCTTCATCATTGCCTCTGCATGTGTTATCTTACAAGGCCACTTGTGTATTATATGCGTACACCTAGATGGTGTTCTGATATAGCTTCCTGGTATGTGTACAGTTAGCAGGTATATCAGCTGGTCGCCTTCCCATTCATGTGACTGGTACAGAGCCATACATTTGCATTACTGAGTATAAAATGGTAAGGAATTACAATGATGCTTATGGCATATGACCAATGTGTCCTGAAGTTTTCAAGGTTCTGTCAACACAAATATCAAATGTGAGGACACAAACCACGCAAATCATGTTTATTGGGATTTTTTTAAGTGGATTGGTGTGCTATTCCATTTGTTTGTATACTGCTAATGCACATTACATTTTCTTATACTACACGCTGTTTTCTATCACAGTTGCAGGTAGGGGACCCAAGTAAAATGTAATAGAAAACATTAATTTGTCATGTTTGTATTTCACAGCTCAGTGACAATTTAATCAGTATGATAGAGAAAATATTTTTGGCTTTAGCCATCAAGCAATGACTTAACTGCAGAGTCAAAAAAGGATATCTTTATTTTAGTGGTTTCTTTTCAAACACCCATGTACCTTTATGCTGTTATTGTACTGAATCATTGGCTTGATATCATAGTTTGCCAGTGTATTTTGTAGTATCAGCTTAGCCATATTAGAGAGTTAGCCATCGATGAATACAGAAAATATGAAGTCCAAGTAATATCCTTTATTGGCTAACAGCTAAATCTGTCTTACATCCCTTCTTCAGGTTTAACAGTGAAACCTTGAGTTACAACCAGTTTGACTTAAGACCAAACTTGAGTTGCAACCACAATTTAGGTTTTTACTTCTAACCAAAGATTTAACAGAATTAGGGCTGAGGCCAAAACGCATTTCTGCTTGTGTGGTGGCATTTACGTGACCTGATGTCATTTTTAAGTACAACACATCAAAATTTACCATCCTGGAGCCAGATTCCTGATGTTCTTTTTCAAGGCGATTCTCTGTTCACACAATAATCACCTTCAATGTCATTCTTTCTTCCTGAAAGCCAAACATCTTACCTTGAACGATGATAAAAAAAATATTTCTGGTAGGCTCAGCTCATTTTAACTTTTTGGTATGAACACAAGGAAAATATTGTTGTTTCTGGTAAATTACAAATATTATACAACACTTTATTATGGAATGGCGAGGTAATGAGGCTTTTGGAAGTTCAGAAGAGATTATGGACATTTTTATTATTTGTTATGTGAAAAAAACCAAATCTTAACTTAACTCCAACTTGGGTACCATTTATGTTCATAAGTCAAGGGTCCACTGCCAAAATCTAAGGTCCCCCTAGCTTTAGTCTAATTGTTGTTTGCTGGCACCCAAGGTACGAGCATTGATCTTTGCTTTTTTTTGTCTTTTTAAATCTTTTGTTGATGGTTTTAAATCAGATGCCCATATGTATACTTATTAAAATAACAATAACTAAAATTGGACTATACTATACTGTCCGCGATGATCAGCTGCTTCTAAAAAATTCTTTAAATGTGCTAACATCCAAAACATCTTTTGGCTAAAACAGGTGGGAAATTGGGGAAATTATACATTTCTGCCAAATGTGGCATGAAAAAGCAGGCTTGCAGAAAAATTTGTATTCTTAATCTACATTTACTGTAATTTGAGATATGGCCATTTTCCAATTAAATATAATTATAGCATTTAGCTAGGCTTGACCATGAAGAGTTTTCTACAACTAGCGATTTAGCAAAAATGTAGATAAAATAGAGTGCCTAGTTTCTCTGGATCAAGAATGGAGGGAGCCTAAATACCCAAAAGGCTTCTGATGTTTACTCATGTTGTGAATTGGAATAATCAGATTTCTAATGGTGAGAATAGTTCAGTGTGGATTCCAGGGCAGGGATGTAATAGACTGGGTGTGTTGCATTGCATTGTAAAGCTTCTTCTTTAATTAAGTGTAGGCACTTCTTCTTTTGAAAAACACTCATTGATGGAAAAGGTTTCTACTACACATACCATGCCAAACTCTTCCTAGCCCTAACCCACTGGAAAATCACTCCTACCCCTGCTATGCTCATATTATGGTGGGTGAATGTCAAAATTTCAGATCATCTCTAATGACAACCATTGTAAGTCAGTGTAACAATTACACAAGCATATCTCTGTCTGTTTTATTAGATAGAAATTAGGTTATTACATTAATCAATTCCTATTTAATGAAGGGAAGTATATAGAAGCACTGCTGTAATCAACACACTCCAAATTGGATGGAGAAGCAATGATAAAAGTAATTAAAAAAATAAGTAATTTTCTGTGTGTTGGTATATTTCTTATTTTTTTTTAAGCAATATCATTTTTATTGAGCATATTTCTTTTTTGTTTGGCAGAATGTTCTATTTATAGAATATTAAGTGCAGGAGCTGTGTGTTTGATTTCACTGCCTGTTCATGAAGAACATTCCAGTGCAGTGAATTTCTTTTGTATTGCCATGTGCAAGTTGGACCATGTTGGTTTATGTTTGGTTATTTGTTGTATTTTGTTACTTTGAACAAAACAAATATAAATGTATAAGAAAAAGAAAAAAACATCTATCGGCTTTGACAAAACAGCTGAAATGTAAGGTTGTGAGTGGAGAAAAGAAAGTGGCAATACTGATGTTATTGGTACTGGGATACAGTGCGTCAGGTTGCTTCTATTTTTAAAATTTCTGACTGTTTAAAAAGACAGTAGTACACAAGACACACACAAGTTACAGTAGTACACAAGTTAAGCGACAGGCACTTGGAAAACAAAACTGCATCCTGGCAAAGGGTGAAATCGAATCAGAACTGTGAGGGATGACCACAAACTCAACTCAAATCTTTGCACACACATTTTATACCACAGTATTGTACTGTACTGTCAAAATGACCAATATACATCAATATCTGATTTGCACATAGCCCCAAACTATGGAGATTAAACCATTTAAATATATGTGTGATGGTTTACCTGAAGCAAAATCGGCAATCGGAGTGTTGTTGAAGTTTGATCATATTTTACAATCACCTTACCATGTCTAAAGGTTCCCATACATGTGGCAATTCTGTCTCAATGAAGGAACGGCTTCAGCAGGACGTCATCCTTTGTGTGCTGGGATCAGCCGGGAATTTACCGGCATGTCAGATCACCATGCGATCCAACATGCGGAAGTTTCCTGGTCTATCTCACCAGGTGGGGCCACCCGATTTTCGGCTGAGCGACCACCTGGTGATTGGCGGGAGTGTGCAAGGCAGTCGATATGGCTACCTTAAGGCTAACCCTAAATCACATTGAAACCCAATCACAAAATGTAATTTTGTTTTTACATTTGCAATAACCAGCAAGTAGAATTTTAAAGTATTTCAGTAATTTCCAGTTATAAGGTGAGAACTCTTAACTGTTCTAATTCACTGTCACTATGGGCTTTCAATTATGGTTAGAAGTGGCCATTTTAAAGCACATTATAAAGGTACAATCTTCTCTTGTCACCAGAAATTCAACCAATTCAAAATAATAAGCAGCTACTGCTATGTACTATCCTTTGGAAAATAAAAACAATGTTTTTTTCAGCTTTTGACGCTTTGGAGACGCCTATACTTTGTAGGGGGTATTTGTGTAAAGATTTGTGGATCAACCAATGACAATAGGTGTTTGATGCAATACAACTTTATTTTAACTGAGGCCCAAGGGGTCTCACTAACAAAACTTTCTTTCACAGTAAACAGCAGAGAGAAACACTGAGGCAGGGTGAACCTGATATAACTGAGGAGATAGGAACTAATGAGCTAGGAAATAAACAATGCCAAAGGAATTGCAGCCACAGAGGGAGGAGGGAGAGGATGGCCACATTTTTCAACAAGCTGACTTTGTGAGTTAATTGCAAAGCCCCATAGTAAATTTTTTTACTTTGAACTTAATTTATGCAAAAACTACACATGCAAGATTAAAACCTCTTTTTTTTTGGAGTATGCCCTGAACCCTTCTTTACATCTCCAGCAAGTTATAGCATGCTCAGGGACATTGCAATCAGCTTAAAATGTTGACACCGGCAGGACCCCCGATAACATTCACCTCGTGGTCTCAGATATGCACCACCCTACTGGAAACCTGACACTGGTATATGGCTGGATAGTCAGCGGCCACTCGTAGCTGGGGCTTGCATGGATTGTGTGTGCTATTGTGCTCTCCAACTTCCTGCACACTGGACTGATGTGATTCACCGTTGTAAGAACAGGTAATGTGCCCAGCTAATCCTACTCCATCAGAACCAATCTCATTGAGCAACTTCTTGGGGGCAGAACCATTCCTTATATACTCCCTGCCCCCAAGGGGATCATGGTCTTGCATATTTAATGGGACAGTACCCCTGGTTGCCTGTGGGTGCATTACACAACATTGAGATGTTTATTATTAAGATATTAGGTGGCTTTCCACAATGTACCGTATATATAAGCTGAGTTTTTCAGCCCAAAAAAATGGGCAGAAAGTGCTCCCCTCGCCTTTTACTTAAATCAGCTGAGGGGGGTCCACTTACCTCACCTGAATTGCCATGCTGAATGAGAAAAAAGAAGGAATGTCCCCTCGGGTGGGACTTTACTTGGAATACCTTGAACTGGATATGGTTTACAACGATGAACCAAACAAAGCAATCTCCCTTAAAAATATTTATTCAATCACAAATATAAAGGCACATCCATATGCTTCCGCTAGTGGGTAATGTATACCATCCTTCTTGGGTATGCAATGGACCAAGAAGTATGGCAATGTTTACATACAAAGCAACGTGGTAATATCAAGACATACAAAACATATATACATTTTTCAAGAAACCCTCCATGTTGTACAGTACAATTGGTGAGGTAGTATCAAAAACAATACGTATTGAAGTACTTGCGCTACATGTTTCGCCTATTGGCTTCTTCAGGCTTTGTATTAATGTGGTATATGTTATGAGTTCCAAGTGTAGATACGTATGGAGAGGTTTATAGCTTGTTTCAGGATTTCAAGATGGATTTGACAGAAAACGCCGTACAGTGCTGGCTCACCACCCCGACACCAGCGCGGCGGGGAATCCCTGCTTATCCGGAGTCCGCCGAGGTGGCGAGGGATATTTAAGCCGTGAGGACTCTTAGCATCAAATTGTCCTAAATGAATGTATAAAAGATGTACGGGAATTGTTTTTAGATTGTATGTGATTGGTCGTCTCCCATTAACCCGATGGGGGAATATTCTGAATTACTGGGTATACAGGTTGTAGGTGCCTATAAGGAAGGGACGCATATATTCTCCCCCTTCCTTAAGTCTGTACGATATAATATATTATAAACGGTCAAGTTATTCCTGTGAGGTGTCCTAATAAACTAGTTTTATCTTAAGGGTCACCCAAGTGAGTAAAGTAACAAAAAATATCATATATAAGGGTTCACTGACCTCAAGAGGAAGCTTTGGATATTTGAGAGACAATTGTGGTAAGTAGATCTCCACTACTGGAGAGATGTCCCAGTTTGGGGGTAGATGCCTGTGCCCGTAGGGCAGGTATTACCCCGACTTAAATACCAAAGTCCGGTTTCTGTGTGGAATCTGCAAACCAAATCGATGGCATTGAGACTACGCTCTATGATTATTTATCTATGGCTAGAGGCATATGTAAATTGCTAAATCTTTCCATATAAAGAGTACCAAATCTTTCCATATAGGATATTCTAGTGGCGTTATGCTCATTTTGTTGTTAAGGTATGCATCTAATATATGGCTTTCAATTTTCATAGTTTAGAAGTGGTATATGCCTTTAAAGACAGTGGTATCTGATGCTAGTGTTTAAGGCATGCCTGG
>CM070032.1:151218988-151259121 GCA_036250615.1 Ptychadena robeensis
GCAAACTCCAAATAGAGACTCTGCCATGGACTCACGGACTATCCCCTATAACGTGAGCCCCGCACTTCCGCTTGCGCCTCTGGCTGAATGCTTCAGACAGGCAGCTCCCGGTAGATTCTGCGATCTCTCTCCTGTCCCGTCCAAAGCTCCGTGCTTCCGTGTGCTTCAGAATAAGCTGTTGAACAATAATAAACTCCACACTGCCATCTAGTGGCCAGTTACTAGTACAGATACAATTCCATAGCCTACAAAATAGGAATTGCCCAGCACAACCCATCCTGTAATAATAATAATCCTGTATTCTTTTAAATGTATTGATGATGTGGCACTAAGATCAATCATTTGAGGACAGAAACGTGGCACCCTACCGGGCACCAGGCCCAGAAAAACCCAATGGCTCTGATTCCGGTCACAATGGATTTTAACAGTAGCTGACGAAAATAAAGTAATAACGAGCAAAGTAACAATGTTTGTACAAAAAATCTGATTTATACAGCGTAGATTTCTTTATCTACGCTGTATAAATCAGATTTTTTGTATAAACATTGTTACTTTGCGTGTTATTACTTTATTTTTGTCAGCTACCGTTAAAATCCATTGTGACCGGAATCAGAGCCATTGGGTTTTCCCGGGCCTGGTGTCCGGTAGGGTGCCACGTTTCTGTCCTCAAATATTTAAATGTCTGGATGTTGGTAGCAAATCACTGGTGTAAGGGGGTACTCTAGTTTACATTCTAACTAAGATTAATCCTGTTTGATTAATTTCTAGGGGAAATGGTGCTTTCTCTTTATTTTCTCATTTAGAAAATGCCACTATCTGACTGCATTTCCCACCCTCGACTTATACTCGAGTCAATATGTTTTTCCAGTTTTTGTAGATAAAATTAGGTACCTCGGCTTATACTCGGGTCGGCTTATACTCGAGTATATACGGTAGTCATTTTTATGCAGATAACATTTAATGGACTAATAGATACATAACTGAACAGCTGATTGTCATGCCTTAAAATAAGTTTAAAGTGTATTAGAACTGATTATGTTTTACATCTTTTTTTAAGAAATGGAAGATAAACAGATAAAGAACATCTCAGTAGAATCTAATAAGAAAATATGATATTCCCTTATACATCAACAAAAAATATATCTTCTTTCGATACCATCTTTTAAGTTTAAGTTGTATAACCATCTGTTCCTAAAATGAGATACAGCAGGAGCTCCTGCCACAAAGCTTATGGGAATCAAATACTGGCAAAGCCATCTTGTGAAGTGAAAGACATTTATATTTTTCATCATAGACACATTAAGTTGTTTATACTGCACTTCAGAAGATGTTATAAAAAATATCACACATGACACAGTAAAATTGAGGTTTATTACTTGGATGCAATTATATCCTACTGTGTGAAACAGCTTTTCCTTGTTAAGAACAAAGAGAAAATGCTAGTCCTATTATAACATCTGATTTCATGTTGTCATAGGATATAATGAAAGATGAATGCTCAATGCTGAAGCTGCAGCTTAAGGAACGAGATGAACTTGTCCACCAACTGCAAGAAGAACTGGTAAGTTGTAGAAAACCCCCTGAAAAATGGTCATTGAAAACTAAAGTCATTTAAGCTCGGATCAAGCTCTTAGTAAGACGTATGGCTTCCACAGTAAGTACACAGAAGTGTCCTTTATTGTTTTACGTTATTGCAAGTGGTTTTGTTCTCATTCGTCTCCATAAAGGTAAAAAGAGGAAACAATTTTAACTTTTCTTGGCTTGAAAATTGGTAAGACAGATGTAGAAAATCATAAAAAACAGAACATAGCAAAGAAGAAAAGTGTTGTGAAAATATTTGGAAGTACCTTTATCTTTAGCGTTAAAGCTCAACTCCAGCCAAAAAGTTCTTTACACAAATAGAGGTGGCTATTTTTATTTATTTTTATGTCCCTGTTGGTGAGGTTTGTGACTGATGTCATGGAGACTAGCCATCTTTTTTTTAGAGATGGCAAAATAAGCATTTAGTGTGTATAGGGAAAAAAGCATTAGCATTATCTTTCTGTCCCTTGGTTTACCTGGGTCGGGGCACATAGAAATCAATAGAAATGTGTTAAAAGTTTTAAAACAAAACTACTATGCAGACATATAAAACATGTTTGGTCAGAGGGTAAAGTCGGCCATAGACGTGCCGATTCCAGCCCATAGTGGTCAGTCACCCACAACTACAGGGGTGCCCACCTTGAGGTTTAGACCGATGCACGGCAATCCGTCCTGCTGGTTCTTTTTGTGGCTGATTCTATTGTAGGCAGTTGACTTGGAGGGGGAGTCTCCACTACTGGTACCATCAAAACAGTAAGAAGTGAGGTAACTTCCACCCAACTGGTACAAGGTTGACATGAAGAAGGTGTACAAGTCTTCATCCTTTTCTATTTTTAAATGGAATGTGATTGTTGAGAATATAATTAATATAAGTTGAGAAAGAAATGGTATTCATATAATGGGGTCGTTTATTGTGTGGAGCATGAGTAGAGCATTTTCACTTCAAGGGAATAATCACATGCAAGTGCACATGATTGGATGATTAAAGTCAGTTCATCTTTACCTCAATTATAAACTAGTTTAAGAAAAGAAGGCAAGCAGAAGACAAAATACTAGTTTTCTGGCTTAACAGACCTCTTTCATATCAAATTTCTTTAATGTGTATTATAATATGTATAGGTTGTTTGGTAGTGGCTGATCTTTGCTTTATCTTGTTAAAATTGCCTCCTATAACTTGTACCCCAATTCTGTGTTATCCCCTTGGAGGGAGTTACCATGTGGCGCGTAGAGATGGTCGAATAGTTGTTTTTTTTTACCATTTTGACGAGTTCAAGTTAATTGCAAAGGTGAGCATGATATCATCACCACACTTGCTGGAGATGTAGAGAAGGGTTGGGGGTATACTACAAAAAATTGCTCTAACACGAAATTTTTGCATAAATGAAGTTCAAAGTCAAAATTTCGGAAATTGGAATTTCGACTTTGACTTTGAACTTAATTTATGCAAAAACTACATGCACAAGAGCAAAACTTTTTATTTTCTAATGTTTCCGCAACCCTTCTCTATATATCCAACAATGTTTGTGATGATACCATGCAATCAGCTCACAAAGTCAGCTAGTCGAAAAATTTTACCATGTCTAGTGCCGCGCCTAACAACTATAACACTAGGGATGGACTAAACCAGTGCTTTATGTAAGGTGGATTTAAGGTATGAGAAGGCCACAAGCCTTATAAAGACATTTTAAAATGCAATATTATTTATTATCTTGACTATTTTATGTGCCCCTAAAACCTGGTTTAGTCCATTTCTAGTGTTATAGTTCATTGTCACCTATATCATGATATTATGACTGATGGGGGGTATTCAAGAAGCATCAGGATAGGTACAGAAAGAACAAACCATTTCATGACAGAAAGGACACTTCACATTTTCAAAGTTATACTGATTTGGTCCAATTAAATTTCCTAATGTAAGCTATATGATCACAAACCTTCACTTTTTTTGTTCAGGTCAAGTTTAAAACCCAATCTTTTACAAATATTTGATAAATCTTTTTTAAAATCTGAATTAAAGAGGTAAAATGTTGTTTTCCTATCCTTTCTATATATATGCTCTACTGCTCTGTAAGGTTTCACAAAGCAGTATTTTGTACATCATATATTTAGCATACAGATGAAAGGCTGCCTGTTGACTATTATTCTCATATTATGTGCACATTATGGTGTTATTTATTTCATACTTCTTTGTAAGAGCCGCTACTGTTTTATCTGAAGGCATCATGTTTTCTGTCTTATCTCTCATTGCCTCAGAAACGGCTTTGGTGGCCATAAAACAAATACAGAGCAGAATTTATTTAGCTTTTCCCTCTCACTACCCTTATGCCTTTGTTGTCTAGAAACAGAAAGTAATACTCAGAGGGAAAAAAGCAGATGAGTTTCAGGTTAAATAGGATCATTTAGGCCAAGATAGACGAGGACGAGATCATAGGGTCAGAGCACACAAATTTATCAAGATGTGATAATATCTGACAGGTGTCCACAGATTGAAATGGATACATTGTAATGGATTGATATGTACAAATGTTTGCTTGTCCTTCCAGAACAAATAGACATATTTTATTGTTTGCATCTCTCTTGTGTTCTGGCTCTTCTGTATTTTCATTAAACAGATACCAGAAGCAGGAGCCACGGAAGAATAATCAAAAATGCTGTACTTGTAGGGTCATCATTGCCACTACACAGAGTGGCGTATTGTAATAAGGTCAGCCTCTTGGAAAGCTGACTGTGAGAAATGTAAACCAGTAATAAAGGAATAGATAATGTAAAATAAATCATGCGTCAAATTATAGCTGCTGAGCATAACTTAAAGTGGACACACAAGGAAGACCAACATGTCATTGACACAGCCATGGAGCACTCCCACTCCCATCGGTTGTGCCTGTAGAGTATAAGACTGAATACGTATCAAATCATGCAATGACTTGGGAATGTATGTTCTATATCATGGGAGGCATATTTATGGTCTCAAAATAATCTGATTGTTTTATTGGGTTTTAGGAATCAACAACTAGACTAGTCATTAGAAGAATATTAGAGTGTTTTTGAGATTTGTTGTAAAGTATTCATGTGTTTTTACTATGGTCATGCAGCTCATTTTAATTTAAAAAAAGACACAAACATAAGGCACAGTGCTTTGCTTTAAATGTACCATATACTTATTATGCTCTTGAAGTCCTAATAATTTTCCTGTGTACCAAAATACACGTCAACACCAACAATCATTTACCAAGCATTTCTGTCTATGGAGGGAGTTTGCAGCCAGATACTTTCCCCTCCCCAGAACGGGATGAGTGCTGTGTGCATAGTGCTCATCCATTCTCTTGACATCAAGAAGAATCACAACAAATCATTCCTCATAGCCACTTGTAAAAGCATTAGTCAAGTTTCATAATGCAGTTCCAGGTTTAGCACTGGTTATGTGTGAAATGTTTTAGAGAGAGATGTATAGTACAACTTGATCTATTGTGCCGATCTGTAATCAATAAAAACACCTGAAAAAAAGCTTCAATACTGAAAGAGTTTATTTTAGGGTCTGTTGATAAAGATAAACTGATAGATACAACAAAGCACAGGTTAATGCAGTGTGTTCCTAATATAAAGCATCCATAAATGTATCTTTGAAATAAACTAAAGTAGGTACTCAAATGTGTGTTAATGCTATATATGATACAGAAATGTTCCTTAGTCTTTGATCTATTGTTACACTGATGTTCTGATACCTTCTCATAGAATTTCACAATAGAGAAAACAGTGGGCACATCAATTATCAAATGCCTGGCATGATTTCAGATACTAATAGTGAGTCACTTTGGCAGTCTAATTCATTAGGTTTCCAAAATGACTCTAATGCTTCACATAATGCAACATTTTATAGCTTAAACCAGCCTGAAAACATGCCTCAAAACATTTAACAGGACATTAAAAACCTTTCAGCATTTAGAAGTTGCTGATACTTGCAACATTCAATCACAATAAACCCTAAGAGAGCAATGCTGGTGATAATTGTCATTTTTATTATTTGCGGTATTGATATGACATAATATGCCTGGTGTCTATCCATATGAGCTGCCCCAGGTTTCACTGATCTACAGGATATTGCATTTACTAAACACTAAGGCTATGTCTCCACTGTGTTCTGTGATCCGTGGAGACCCCCTGCGTCTGGTGATGGCAGAACCGTCTGCAAGGTGGACAGTTCAGCCGTGAACATGGATGTCCTCACTCCTTCTAGCCAGCGAGCAGTACGGGTGTTCGACCCGCCCCATTCGCCGGTGAGAAGGAACTATTCTTTCACCAGCAGGATCTGGAGCAGTAAGATCCCGCCGGAGGAAGAATCTTTTCACTAGATACTGAGTAGAAAAAACGGTCTTCTAGTGAAAGATCAGCTCCGAAAACTGGAAGGGACGTCACATCCAACAATCTGAACCAGGAACTATGCGTTCCAGGTAGTGGATGTCATGTCACCAACCTTTTTTAAAAGTCCGATCCGCCTGTTTGTTAACGGACCTGGTCAAAGTTTGGCCATCACTACCTGCATTAAGCACCGGGGTCACAATGGAGCACATACACATTACCTGCCTGGCAGATCTTCTGTTCACATGGCTATGAGCTGATCCGCCAATGCAGGGGTTAACATAGTGTGGTAAGTTAACCCATGCATTGGCGAAAATGTGACCAGAGGAACCGCCAGGCAGGTAATGTGTATGTGCTCTGTCGGGACCACACCAAGCACTGTGCTTAACGTAGAGGGTCCTGACGGAGCACACAATGCAGTGGAGACAGAGCCTTAAGAGGTACAGAGCCAGTGATATGCACCTGTGAACACAATCATTATTACTCTTATAAGGCTTTATTTGGTAATCCAGAAAACAAGCCAAGGGTCATACACAAAGATAAGTCCAATACAGTACAGTACAGATGAACAAGGGAGGAGGCATGGTCAGGGTGAATCCAAAGTCAGTGCAGGCAGAGTTCAAGCAATATCAGAAATCAGACTGGGTCACTACTGGCAACTGAAGCTGGCCATACACAGGTTGAGATTTGCATGATGGATCTTAAATTCGATCATGTTGTGTCATTTTACTATGAAGGGCATTCATAGTAAGATCGTAATTATGACCAAAAATTTCGATCTTAATTGCGTCTGTAAAGACAATAAACAAATACCTAGAAAACCTGTCAGATATTTGATACATATCCAATCACTTTTCGATCAATGTTTTGTTCGAATGTGTGCTGGAATCGATTTCTGTATGACTATACTGACTATTTAAGTTGTTCGTACACAAATATCGAACCATTCATGGCCACCTTAAGAAACTTACAGAAGGACAAACACAGGAGCTCACCCAAGCACACTGCTATACAGAGACTATAACAGACAATGACAGATCCTCATTAAATGGGTGGATTGCCCAATCACATTCTGCCACCTTGCACTGTAGGATAGGTAAACAATTAGCTGGTGAATCTCCTTCAGCTGATTGGGATGCAGGAAATGCAAACTGTATATGTTATGCACAATGGTGAGGCAGTAGGGCCCCTGGATTGTACTGTACATGACATCCAGCCCCTTTGGATGCCATTTGACCAAACTGTAGCTTTGGCCAGAATAGATCCCTCTGCCAGAGCTTGGAGGCATGCCTCTATGTGCTAAGCAAATCCATATGGCCACTGGGGATGCCAGAATGGATACTTCAACCAGACATGCCTCGACCATGCTGCCTTTCCAGGCTCCCCAGAGACTGCTGGCAACCCCTGGGGTGACAGATATTTCAACATGAGATTGCCAGCAGAGAATGTACCATACCCTAACATGCACAGCATACAAGTAGCTCTGCAGACCTTTGACCTATCAAAGTAATTTGTTGGCATGTACTATTGTTACATGTTTAGTATTCACTAACTAACTACAAAAGGTATGCATCATAAAATGTTACACCTGACCACTATATTATTCTATATGATAAATCAATTACTTTTAAATCCTTTCTCTCAAACACTTGGAAACAATTCAAAAGAAATAGGAACAGATTATATATACTTAAACAGAATTAAAGTGTCACACTCTACTCCTTTTTTTTATAAGTTGAATTAATTGCATGGATCTAAAAACTGACTTTATTCTAGCAGTAATTACTCTCAGTGAGCTCAGCTCGGTGAGACAGATGTTGAGTATGGCAATGACAATATCCCATGATACACCATGGGGATTAGCCTCCCATTCGTACTGTGCTTCCAAACTGTGATGAAAAGCTGCTGGCCCGATAAAATCTTTAATATTCCCCAGTACTTGCAGAGGTGATTCTGCATATTAGTTTAAGCTTCTATCACAAAACGTTGTCATATTGCAGTGTTTGGAGTGGATATAGATAAATGATAGTTATGTCACTAAAGTAGAACGTGCCTGCTGTTCTCACTCCAATGCTGTACAGCACATTTACATAGAAATAATATTACAGAAATGAACAAATCTGCAATAATAATTCAGATTTGAAGTGTCCCTTGACATTTAAGAAGCTTACTTTTAGATAACAGTTCTGTATATAAATTCATCACATTGGCTCCTGTAAGAATTTCCCAGAGCTGCTTCTCACTCACTAGATATGCAGTGTCCTACAGACAGGCCTAAATTCGATTAAATGTGGGATTAGCTAACCTGTATCGAACCCACAGCGAGTTTATGTATTTGTTCAAAATAATGATCTCTGAAAAAAATTTAAAGTGGCTTCTCCAGTATTTAGAATTGCGTGGGTGAATGACACTTCTTGTCAGTTAACAAAAAAAAACATTAAAAGGCACAGAACTGCTGTTTGCAAAACAAAATGTACAAGGCTCGATTCATTAAGCCGCAGAGCTGTTTTTTTATTCTTTATTTATCTTGTTAAATTGTTGGTAAATACATTTTATATAGTGTGATAAATTGTTTATCTGTTACTGTGTAAATGGACAATGTCCAGCAGTGAAAGGGTCCCATTAGGTGTGTTCTTGGATAGCAGCTGCAGGTTGCTGAATGTTGTTAGTTTTAGTTTCAGGGTCCTGAATTCTGGAATGGGAGGGAAGGAATTGGGTGAGCCTTTTGATTCCACTCCTGTGAGACTTAAACAAGTGAGCCATGTGTGTCTTTGGACCATTTGAAACCTTTCACAGATTTAGCATTTGCCATGCAAATGTTCCAAAATAAAGATTGCACTCGCAGAGGTTGATAGCATCAACATAAAAGTCTAAACAGGAGAAATGCCAAGCCTATTGGCTTGCAGACATCAACACAAATTGTCTTTTCCTCAGTAAAGTCTGTATAGCCACACTTTTAAGGTAGCCATACACGGGTCGTTTTCCCACACGATTCCTGGCCGATCGATCACCGGGCGCGTGCGCGCAGATCGATCGCCAAGGAATCGTGTGCAGCCCACCTTGCCCGATCAACTCCACCCGATCGACATGGCCCCCAAATCTGATCGGCCAAGAGAACCAACCTGTTGGTCTTTTCTGATCGATTCAGCACACATCAAGGGGAGTTGCCATTTGTGAAGCAATCGATCGGGCACGGAATCGTCCAGGAATCGGTGGCCTAAGGTGGTAGGCACAGACGTAATTGGGCGATCCATCGCCCATCCGATCGCCTGTGGCATCGCCGGAATTGATCGGATGGGTGATCAATCGTTCAGGGAATCGACACATGTATGGCTAGCTTTAGACCTGGAGATCCACACTCCTTGTTTCCTTCTCTATAAAGTATGTGAGAGCACATTCAAACCACCTTGAAGGGAGGAATATGTGCAGGGGCCATGAATTGGCCAAGAATACTGTTTTAGGGTATGGGTGGATGGATAGTAAATTAAATTGTAAATCTTGGAGATGGGAATGTTAAACGAATGAACTTGCAAAAAAGTTCTTTGTTAACAAAATGCATACATTGATCCATTGTTCTATCTCATTCTTAAAAAGATGTTTTTTTTTATACTTCTATGATTATGTCCTACTTGAAAAGTATTTATGTACAGATAGCATTCTATGAAGTTTAGGAAACAGCAAGTCTTTGACAAACTTTGCCTTGCATGAAATTTTTAACAATATTGGAAAATTTGGATATAATTATGCCTTCTGTGTTTTTGGTTTCTTTTTTTTTCCAAATGATTTTCTTATTATACATGTTCTTCCATATTCTCCTATTATTTGTGGGGTTATACAGGCTTTATTGAAGATATGTTCTAATTTGTGTCATAAGTCATAATAGGTTTTAAGGTCTTACAAGGAATGAACTTATTATTTTTACCTTGACCTTGCTTGATTCTTTTTGACCTTTTCTCAGACAGATCTACTGGTTTGTAACCTTTGTTTGACATCTAGATAGTTTTTTTTTTTATCTGCTAGGTTATATGGTCAGTTTCCATATGTATAATCAGGCCAGTGTTACCTTTTCAGGCCCTTTGAACCTTTTTTTAGGTTAAATTAAGTTACAAATAATTCCCAAATAATAAAGCTAGACATAGAAACTGTTGATGATGTAGAGCCAGTCGTTTCACACTCTTTTGTGTGCCACCATGTATTATGGAAGGGGACCTGCTCTGTAATGAGATCGGGTAAAAAAATACAGACATGACCGTTCTTTGGCTGATCGATTTATGGGCCTATTTATGGCAGACAAGTTAGATTTGCTGACAATTGAGTGAATGATCGATCAACGGGAATGCGCACAGCTATCGTTTATTCAATTGGCCGCAGATCTAAGCGTCTATGGCCAGCTTAACTTGTAACCTGCTTTAAAAATCTAAGGTCATACTCACTGCACATTAAAGCAGAGTTGTCGCCATCTTTTATTCTTTCCTTGTATCATTAATAATTGTATCCTTGTAACATTAATGAATTCCTTGTATCACTTTGTATGACAATACCTAAATGACCTTTGTAACTGCAGGAACTGTGGAATATATGATCATCAAAAGAGGATTTCAGTTAGTACTTGTGGTTTGTTTATATTTGAAGACTGCAGGATGCCAAGATAAGAGGAAAAAATGGAAGAGCAGTGATTTTCTTAAGCATATGTTTTTCATAGTCTGGGCACAAATGCACAATTAACTAGATCCGTTCAGCCCTTAAAAGGCTGTTATAACACATCTTTAATAAACATGCATACATTTTTAACGGGCTTTATATATATAAGGACATTTTAAATATCTGCTTTCAGGTCATTTGTTTTTTATACATTGCATTGTTTTTTTTACAGTACAGGATTCAGCTCTATTGCTATGTTGTATATTATACAGTTGTTAACTTTATTGTGCTACACTGAGGTTGGTGCTCTGGGATTCGTTAAAGAAGGAGATTACTCCTATAGTAAGGACAGTGCTTGGGCTTTTCTCCAAATCATTTTTCAGCAATATAGTTTCCATCATCCAAACATTCCAAGTGTAGTGAAGCATTCTAATAACACTATTTCTGAAAGCATCTTACCAGCAGCCACAATTAAATAAAAGCTATGTTCCACTGTAAAACAAACACGTTTTAAGAAACGAAAAGGAAATTGGTGTTAAGTAAGATTTGTAGTTTATCTTTTGTCAATACATCAAAATGGTCTTACATGTTATTATTTCAAAATGCTCCAATATTACTCAATATTAGTTCTAGTTACTAACTCAGGGGATTCACTGGGAATCTGGGAACACTGGGAAAAAACACAAAACAATAAGCCAAACCAAGGAAAGATGGTTTGATGATAACTGCCCTAATATTACCCTGAGTAAACCATAACTCATCATGCCCCCCCATGCCACACTGAGAAGAAATTAGTCATGTATCCCACCCAATACACATGCAGTAACAATGTGTAATGCCCCACAATGTGAAATATCAACAGGTCCTGTGACTTCCATCTGCTCACAATGTACAAATGTAGTTTTTACATATAAAAGCCAGAGTACATGCTTTTTTAATTTATATTTCGACTACTGCAGTATCCTTTTATTTGGTCTAGACACTTGACTCTACAATCTACCCTGACAAGGGTATAAAAACAGCTGCATCTTTTCTGCAGACAGTTCAGCAACCCTTTAACCTTCTGAGCGTTCAGCCCGAGTTAACTGTAAACACTCTAGATAACGCCAGGCGCGAAGGGGCGGGGGTAGGCGGCGCCATAGACCTCCATGTAACTGGAGGGGTGTTGCTTTTTTTCAGCATAAGTCCGGCGTCTCAAGTGACGCCGGATTTATGTTTACATCCTCTGGCTGGGCAGGCAATCACGGCGGAGCATGTCGTGCTCTGCTGTGATTGCCCGTGGCACGGTTATAAAAAAACAGTGCCACATGTGCAACGCCTAGAAGGGTAAGAACCTAACTGGAATTTTTAAGGACTTACACTGACAGGAGTTTAACCTCCCTGGCGGTTGAGCTGAACCCAGTTTATCCGCAGTTTTGGAATGTTTTGGGATTGGAAAAACCTGATATACCCCCAGAAAGCTGTGACTATCCTCTATATCACACAGCATTTCTGAGGTTTTGGAACCTCCCCTTCAGCGTCATCTGTGATGCCAAAGGGGCGGGGATCGCACCCAAGACCTTCATTAAAATGGGGGGCGTCGTTTCCCCAGCCCACGGCGACGTGGACAGGGGTGTGGGAAATTCAAGCAAAGTACTCTGCTTGTGCTCTGACCGCTGACCGCTAGGGATGTTAAATTGACCCAACAGCCTTTTATTACTAACATATATACCAACAAACAAAAAAAACATTATAAATTGAAATTAAGATCCCGACAGTTAGCCTGTCACCCTGTATTTGCAGTCGGCTCCAGCAGCACCACACTGATTTAGAGATAATTAAAATTAAATAATATTTCTTACCGAATAGCTCCCTGGCACTCTGACATCCTTAAGAAAGGGTGGGACTATGTACCTATGACAATCCCTTCAAATTCAAAATCTCTTAAGTGATATGATTCCTCTGGCATCTTTCTTTATAAGTGGTACTGTAAATGTAACCAGATTGCATAGGATGTGAGGACCCAGGACACCTTTGTATACACATGCAAATGAATTGCAAAGGCCCCCTACCTCCTCAGCGTTATCACTGACGTTGAGGAGTTGGATCCAGCCGAGGACAAGCTGAGGATGCCATTGATGGAGGACAGTGGGGGCTTGTCTGGAACAGGTAAGCTACCCCATGTGTACCACTACTTTAAACAAAGCTACACTTGTGGTGAACACCAGGGAGGTTAGACTACTCCACAAGAGGTAAAAGATGGGTTGGCCATATTCTTAAGTCTTTAGAACAAGCTCACTTTTCTCAGTATAACTGATTTCAATGTAAAAATACAATAATAAATACAGTAAAACATTGGATTGAAAGTAACTTGGTGTGGGAGTATTTTAATAAACAAGCTAGAGTTTGTATTACATTTTACCTTGATAAACAAGCCTTGCAAGGTCTTGCAAAACAAGTCTCTTTCACCTGTTGAGGACCCTTGCATGTATGAATGTAGCTGTGCACTTGCATATTACAATTGAAGTATCTGGAAACAGAATCTATAAATATTTTTGGTTGGTAAAACAATATCTGAGTTTCTGTTATCTCTTATGGCGACGTAAAAGTGCTTTGTATTACAAGGATGTTTGCAGAACAAATTGTGATTGCAAACCAAGGCACCACTGTTCAATGTTGTACTGTTTGTACATATCACATTATTGAATTGTTTATTAACTTACCACAACTGATTCTTCAATGTGAATCACGGTGCTATGAAATGTATAGACTGTTTACTGCATTGTGAGCCATGTATTATCTAGACTACATCATTGAATAGTCAGATAAGCATTATTGTTCTATGAACTGCCTACACTGTGTAAAGCATGGTGTGTCCTATATTATTGATGCTAATAATGATATATTACTGATCTGTAAATTATGATTACCGTGTTGTGGTTTGTTTGTACTATGTATTGCAGTCTTTATAACCTATGCCACATTACTACATCAGCAAAGAAGGATTACTGTGGTGTTAATGGTTTGCCATGTGTATTGTCTTTTTTATTCTTACTACATTAGTTCTCCTGTAAAACAGGAATGCTTTGTTGTTGACATTTTGTACTATACTAGGGAATATTTATTCTGTATTAGTGTGCCAATGACCATGAGGGCCAGTGAACTTTAGGGGTCATTGAGCCCTTTGCAGTATTTATAGATTGGAGCTTGAGTTATTACTGCTAAGCTTATTGGGAAGACTGTTTATGGATATTTTAGAGTGTTTAAAACGTGGGTTGACAATTTGAAAAACGTAGAAAGTTAGTTTCGGGTTTAATGTTTTCCATATAAAAAATTGGCAAACATGCTAACAATAAGTTTCTAAACTAAAAACTTGACTCTCATAAATGGAATTTGCATTCATGTGTTCCTAATGCTAATTATAACATTATGATTTCTCAAGTTCAAGTTTCAAGAAAACAGGGATAGCCACATATGATATGGGTCAGATAAATGGCCGTGAGTGCACACGTTGCTTGAAGCGCCCATCGATCTGGCCCATATCTACATGTGTGTTCCCTGCTTTAGGTCTGGAGGTGAGAGTCACCACCAGCTTCTCATAAAACTCTCTGCATACAATGTTGAGCAGCTTATCTCTTCAGCAGGATTTGAGTTCTTGAGAAGATATGCCTTTGTCTATTGTTAGGGTAGTTATATGTTGTGACTGATTGAAGCCTGAATAATACAGTTACTGTAAAATTGTTCAATAATGTAGCAGAATGTGGGAAATGAACAATCACTGTTCATTGAATTGTTTCATGAGTTTAAAAATCTCCTATGGGCCAGTGCCTATGGCAGCAAGGTTACCGTACTAACCAATAAAGCAAAACTGTAAGCCTTTTTTACAGGCTTCATATCTGGTTGCTTTTAATTATAGTTTAATTATATGCATATATACATATTGAGAGGGATTGGTTTGAAATCATTATAGTTAGTTATAGGAGTATTGTCCATAGTGACTTATAATTTTCCTATGTTGTACAAGCTCTAGAGAGTGTATTCATATTTAGACCTAAATGTGAACTTATATATAAATATATGACTATACTTTATATATAAAAACATATATTAACCATTTTTGTGCATTAGTTTATTGGCTATTTTAACTTAAAACAAATGCAGTCCTTGTGCTATCCGCAGAATGTGTTGCCATTCAAGGTTACCTATGTTAATATTAGAAATTTGAATACATTCAAAGCATGATAACATGTCACTAGAAAGTGGTGGCAAGCAATTACCTCCACAGCTGTATGTAGGTTAACATTAAGCTCAGCGTGATCTAATGGATTATTTTTCTACTCTTAAAAATAAATTGCTTTGTCATTTTCTTGTTTCCCCTTTCTTAATGTAAATAACAAATTAAGGCCACATGTCTCACAGTTGTTGGTTAAAAATGTGATTTGCTTGAGAAGTTGTAATTATTGTCACATATTTGCATTTATTTATGGAACACCAAAGAAACATTTAGTTATAGATGTCTATCAAAGACATCCATCAAGTGTATATTGTAGATGTATTAACTGTATTTAGACAGTTTAGAGAAGAACAATGTTTTCTATAAAAACATAAGAGGAAATCAGAAGAGTACCGTATTTTCCGGTGTATAAGACGACTGGGTGTATAAGACGACCCCCAACTTTTCCAGTTAAAATATAGAGTTTGGAGTATACTCGCCGTATAAGACTACCCCTCTTCTAACGCTCACCAAATAAAAATAAAAAAACATCAGATTTGCTTTCAATATGTTAATTTTAATTCTTATGACATGGGCAGACTGCCTGAAAGTCACCGGAATTCCACCAGCAAATGTGCTGGCGCATGTCATTTTTTTGTCCAGCTCAGGAAAACTGCAGTGGACCCATGGCCTTACATAAGTCTACTCTGACTTTCAATTCCCAGATCTCCAACAACCTTAAAAGTCCTATTTTTTTAATAATTTAAATTCCTAATTTCATACCCCTAACTGCAACATTTCATATTAATGTTTACCTGTGGTTATCCTAGTGACATGCATTGTATACATTTAATTCAAAGAATTTTAGCGATTAAAATGTCACATGATACAGTGAAGGTGTTTTAATGTGTTTGAGCTGCAATACCAGTTTCAGCCACTGGAGCCACAGCCTTTAGTGAGCACATCGGCTTCGTCTCACACAGGAGGGAGAGAGGGAGGGTGGATAAGGGCGCACTTCCGATGTCTGACAGGCAGACTACTCTGGCTCAGAAGTTTCAGCACTCGGCATATAAGACGACCCCCAACTTTTGAGAAGATTTTCCTGGGTCTTATACGCCAGAAAATACAGTATATATTTACATGTAAATCCTTGCTTCAAATGTCTGATAAATATTAGGTGTATATTAATTTATATACTAATGATACATATGAGGTATATTATCCATTTAGTTGTAGGGTCAGTTCTGGAATCTGAAACAAAATTATAAAATGTAAAAATTAGTGGATGTTTTCATAGCCATTAATGTCTAGATCAGGTGGTTTCAAACTCTGGTCCGAGGGCAAAAAATTAAGAAATTAATGCCACAGATGTATCTTTTAATTAACTTTTTTTATAGTATTTAACTTTGCTTGCTCAGGGTTCAACTTGAAAGCAAATTTAAGTTTGTTTTCATATGAAAAGGTTTATTATTATATCTAATGAGAAGGGAAAACTCAATTCTAGATATTTATTCAATGAATATCAAAGTGGGCCCACAAGTTTTTATATTTGGTCCACTGTGTATTTACAATCTAGACCAGGGGTGTCAAACGCAAAGTGTGGCTACAATATTTTTTATTGTGTTTCATATTCTTCCAAGTTTTAGTTTAGTCTATTAAAATGTTAATGTGTCTAGTCTGTTGTAGATACTTAGATTCCACTCATACCCACTCTCCCTGCTTGACAAGCTTCAAGTGCTATGAAATGAATGACTACAAACTACTATCCTATATCTGTTTCCGCAATTGATTGATCACAACCACTAGATGATAGATCCTTAGTTCTTTGAAAGCATACATTTGTTTTGTTTCCCTAACTATCGATTACAGTTTGATTCGTAATGAATACATTACAATTATAAACATAAATGAGCTTCTTAATTCTAACCACTCTTAAATCTATCCACCCTGAATACAAACCTTACGCTGTGAGTGCAGTTTCTGTAGTTTTCCAGTAGACATATAGTGCAGTAATGGCGAACCTATAGCACGCATACCAAAGGTGGTACTGGGAGCCCTCTATGTGGGAACACGGACTGTCCCACGGCCAGCTCAGATGAAAGAACTGCAGCCTATTGGCTCTCAGTGCTGTCAGTTCTCTTCCCTTCTCTTCTGATTGCACACAGCACCCCATATCCTGTGTGTGTGTTTACATGTTTCATGTTTGTATATGATGTGTGTGTGTGTAATTCAGGTTTAAATGCTATGCCGACACTTTGAGATAAATAAGTGGGGTTTGAGTTTGAGATTGGGTGCTCGGTCTCTAAAAGGTTCACCATCACTGATATAGTACAACATCAAGTTGGAATATGTATAGCAAATTGGTGACCAAAATAGTCCTTGTACTACACCTGCATACATATGGACAACAATAGGAGCATTTATAAGGTTCTCATTGTGTCTCCGTTTGCCAAAGTGACGTTAATTCAGACTGCATAACTCCAACCACCATCTTTCCTTCATGCCTCATCTCATAGCAGTTGACAACCATGTCTAAACATAGTCTAAACTTATGGCAATATCTTAATATGAAAAATTGTGAGGGATCGAAAAAGATGGTTTTTAAATGCTTTAATTTCACATTTTGAAGAATTGAGTAGTAAGATTCTTGTTTTCTACCATTTGCATTTATATTATACCAATATTATTCTGAGCAGTCTTGAAGTCAGACACATGCACAATACCACACTTGCAAATGGCAAACATCAGCCTCAGCCCCAGAAAACAACTTTCTCTGTAAGGATATACCACATTTATTATTATTAAGTACTCAGAGTTTGGCATATAATTTAAATGTCAATGAATCAGCATGCAGACCAATTGCTGGGTGGGGATCAAGCCGCATTCCTTGATATTTATAGCTGTTGACTGAACTAAATTAGTATGTGACTTATTCAATGAATTTCTTTTCGGTGTGTTTGAAATGTTAGCTGTTTACCATCAACTTCTTGCAGCAAGGCAATATCCAAAGTCTGATTTTTTTTTTAAATCAAGGTGCAGTTTTTCATGTTTGACTTAGTATTAATTATATGTTTATAAATAGAAAGAACGTGAAATTGCCATGGCAGATTCACTACTACACAGAGAGGTCTGAAAATAGATTGCTATATATAGTTAAAGATAATCAGACATGTAAAAATACAAATAAATGAAACCTGCATATTCAATATACATCATTACATATATTTAAAAAAAAAAGAGTCACTGAATTTGTATTTTTATCAGTATCCTGATCTTCTGGGATTGTCATGCACAACCATCTCTAGGGTTTACATAGATATGTCCATCCCTTTATAAACACCGTGTACCCATCTTCTGATGGCTACTTCCAGCAGGATAATGAATGCACCATGTCATAAAGCTTGAATCATCTCAGACTGGTTTCTTGAACATGACAATGAGTTCACTGTACTCAGATGGCCTCCACAGTCACCAGATCTTAATCCAATAGAGCACCTTTGGGGTGGTGGAACAGGAGATTTGCATCATGGATGTGCAGCCGACAAATCTGCAGCAAATACGTGATGCTATCATGTCAATATGGACCAATGTCTCTGAGGAATGTTTCCAGTACCTTGTTGAATCTATGCCTAAGGATGAAGGCAGTTCTGAAGGCAAAAGGGGGTCCAACCCGGTGCTAGCAATGTGTGCCTAATAAAGTGGCCAGTGAGTGTATACATATATATATATATATAATTTTTTTATTATTTATTTGACTGCTTGCAGGTAGTTTAGTTTTAATTTGAACTTTTTCCCAAATCAAGTAAAATAAATATTTTTTTATGGTGAACATACCATTAAAACATGCAGCCATTCATATCTGAATTTACAAAAAAATCAGAAATTCATTTGAAGAACACATGAATTAAAATAATTAGCCCTTTGCCTATAAATGTTGGCAGTCTGTATGCCCTCTCCAGTAAGCAAGGTTTAAAAAAAAGTTAGGTTAAAAACAATAGCAACAAACATTTATCTTTGTTGGAAATTTTTTAAATATTTGACATTTAATGCAGCTAGAGAAGTCAAGGTGGCTTGTTTTAAAGCTCTTTCACTATTTGCTTAGGAAGTGTAAATATTTGAAAATATAAAGACTTGGACATCTGCTCTTTAAGTAAAAGTCTTTTTATGCTTAACAAGATATCAGTCTGTAACATAATGTTTTTTTTCCAAAGGAGGTGTTGTTAAACTAGTTCCAGTCTGTAATGGAAAAATCTTGTTATGTGTAGGTGGGTCATCTCATTTTGAACAATATGATAACAGGAAAATTAAAATTATTCCTATAGGGAGCTTAATTAATTCTAGCCTCCCTTAGGTTATGTTTGAACATGACCTAATACAAGCTTAGATGTTAATGACCTAACCATAGGGGTTTAATGGAATGCTATTTGTGGGCTCCCCTTCAGCAGAGATTAGAAAAATTGAGAGATTCAAAATGCTTTAATTTGGGACATTTAACTATAGCATGAACTACTTCACAAACATTAGATCTAAGCATGAAAGTACATTTACTTCTTTCCGCTTAGTATACACACAGCCAATATTTTGTAATGGTTGAACTTTCTCTTGATTGATTGTAATTTTGTTTATGCATAAGTTACTAATACTTTAGTTTTATATTGTTATCTTAAATTTGCAAATGTGTGCCTGTTTAAGGATGGGCAAGATAGGATATACGTGTAAAAGATGAATGAAGAGATTCTGTCACTAGGTGAACATGATTGTCAGACATGGATATCACCTTAATCCCCTCACTCAGAATCCTGACAGAAGGGCTAGGTTTGTAGGCAGCAGGTAGATATGGAATTCTACATCAGTGGACGTAAACCTGTTAGTTCATTCCTTTAGTGAGATTTTATGTCCTTTTGTGCTTGAAAGAACTCACCAACTCACTAATTTGCTTTTCAAGCAGGGTCAGGAGCTTAGAATGAAGAACTGCAGATTTTCAGGTTTGGGGATGGCAAAATATAAGCATGCTGTGATCAGGACAGAGGGGGTAACCAGATAAGGTAGCATACACTAAAGCAGACAGGTTCAGGTACAGTAAGGTTAAATGTGGAAGGCTTACAGGATGCCAGGTACACCGTTTGGCTATGGCTCCACTGAGGCTTTTTGGGAGCGGATGCAGCGCGGTATTTCAGCCATGGCTGAACCACTGCCATTAACCCCAGTAAGCCGGATTCCAAAATATGCAGTTTACAACATATTTTTTCCGTGTCCACACTGCACCGCCCCTCAAATGCATGCCCGGATCGGCTGCAGTTTTGCTGTGGGTTTTAGTCCATTGACATTCAATAGACTGTCAATGGACTAAAAATAAAAAACGGGGAAAACCGCAAGTGCATGGTGTGGAAACCGGACAGAAAAACACATGCTTTCTGCATATGTTTTTCTGTCCTCCCATGTGGAGCCTTAGCCTTTAGGTATAGGTTCAGATGCAGGGTTAAACATTTTAATTGCACATTTTAAGATTAGAATTAAGGGTAGATAATCTTCTTGTAGATAGATCTTTCCTGTTTTAGTAATTTATATAGTATTTTGAATTCTGAGGTTTGCCAACTCTACCTTGCAGCAAAAGCAAAACTTTTGCATCTCAAAGTAATCACTACTTTTTATAAATTTTGTAAATGCTTGTTATTAAAATAAATAATAAACATATTATATAAAATTTTAACTGTCTTGAACTGTTCTTGTAATATTTGTTCTATTTTTCCTATTTGTTAAGGTAAATTGAAGCGAGTCTTTACCTTCTCTGTCTCTGGTAGAGAAAAGCCACACAAGTCTTATTTTGTGTGAAATTCAATGTAACAGGTTAGGCAACAAAGTGTTATACATTCAATGTCATTTTAGATTACATGCTGGGCACCACATGTTTGAAGCTTAATAAACATATTGCATTCAGGGCTCTTAAAAGACCAACTGCATTTCTTTTACAGCGTTTGAGGAAGGAATCGAATTTTAGAAATCCTTCCTGAGTATTTTATAATATAACATAGGCTTATTAGGGCTTATTCAAAAGCCATCTTTTGTAATGTTGCAGAATAGTTCAACAATCATTTAACTCCATAATTAAGTAAGTAAAACAAGTGAAAACTACTTTGTAGGTTATTTTTTATCTAAGCAGTTCTCTAAAAGGACAATATTTATTTTGTTGTAAATTCATCCTAAAAGGTATAGGAGCAATGACATACTTGTATCCTTATAGCTTAATACCTATTCTGTGGGATTGTCTAATGGCAGATCCAGTTATTCTGGAGTGTTTTTATAAACACTGTATTTATAGCTAGAGACAGCTAATTGACCTTTTACTACATTCTTCTGGGGCCGGCTGGGGAGGAAATGATAGCGTAGCCCTTCACTATAAAAATATTCTTGTTAGTTACTGTTTTTTAAAAAAACATCCCAATGAGGACATTTATGGGACGCTATGTGTCAGCAATTTGTGGTTGTGTTGTATGTGGTTGGCATGTTTTTGAGGCATTTGAAAGCCTCATATTTCGCCCAAAAGGGTTTTTGGCATTTTTAGATGCCTTTGTTGACTTTAACGGAAACACTTTCCACCATCGTATTGTGTTTTTGAGTGTGTTTTCATTTGCACAGTGATTGATTGTATTTTTAAATGTCCAGGGGGAGGGCCCTACCCCCAAAATCTGGCTAGGGTTGTGAAGTGTGTGCAGGGCTCATTGAGGATCTGGTGGTCCTCATTAATAAGAGGACCAAAGGGGTTTAGGAAATGCGTTTCCCGAGTCCTTAAAACTGAATGACAGACAAATAGATTCTTTGAGAGGTCATTTACATTACATAAAGACCCAGGTTAATTGAATGTGCTTTACAGAGACTAGATATTCAACAATTGGTCCCCTTTACCTTGTAGAGGTAAATCATTTTTTTCAATTTAATTTGAAATCTTTAGTAACTGCAAGAAGAAGTGCCATGGAAAATACATTTGTTTTCCACAGGTGCTGTGCGTGGTTAATATGTTTAATGCTCTGGAAAGTGTAGATCTTTGTATCTATATCAGCAATTAGTAATTTTGTACTTTTAGAAGAAGCTCATCATGTGGAATGATTTGGTTTTTTGATCCTGTGTTTGTTCAGGAAAAAAGCAATATTCATGTAGGAAGTCTTTATTTATTACTTTTCTCTTTTCTCTTCTTAAACAGAAGGTGTTTACATGCCCCAATCCATCACAAATCCCGAAAGTTAAGGGATACATCCCCACTTCAGGACAGTGGATGGAGCCAATTAAAACCATTCCTTTATGCTTTATGGGAAAATACTAACTTCAGGATAGTGGGTGTTGCCATGCAAATCAATCCTTTACGCCCAATCAGCCAAATGCACATCCAGAACCGCTGATGTACAGTGTAAATATAGCCTTATTGTACAGAGCAATTTATTCCAAACTGCATACAGCTGTTTCAAGGTTGTTGGCCAACATCAGTGCCATGAAGGTTATGGTGAGAAGGGATTAAAAGAAACAAGCCTGAAACAGTTGTATGCAGTTTGGAATAAATGGCTCTGTACCATGAGGCTATGTTTGCACTGTACACCAGCAGTTATGTATGTGCATTCGACTGATTGGGCATAAAGGATTGATTTGCATGGCAACACCCACTATCCTGAAGTTAGTATTTTCCCCTTAACTTTTGGGATTTGTGGTGGATTGGGGCATGTAAATAACTTCTGTTTTTAGAAAGCTTGACTGTGCTACGCACTGATTCAGTTCAGGGTTTGTTGATTCCTTTAATCCCTTCTCACCATAACCTTCATGGTTGTTCCTCAATACTTAGGCCTTGTTTCCATTGATGCGTTTTTGGTGGAAGCGTGCGTTTTTAACCGCGCTGCCAAAAACGCGTCCGCGTCCGCCCAAAAACGCATGCCTTGCGTTTTATGCGACGCAATTTTTTTTATAATGGGAAGCGGATGTGGTTGGGACACGGATGCGTTTCAAAACGCTGCACCGAGCGTTCACAAACGCATCCGTGCCCGATCACGCGCAAACGCAACCAATGGAAACTATATTGAAGGAAACGTGCGGGATCGCATCAATGGAAACAAGCCCTTATGATGTGAAATTCTATCATTCTAGAATTCGATGTAAAGCAGAAATGCATATTAAGGGTGCTTTATGCGTATGCCTGCCCCTGCTCATTGCAGACAGAAGAAAGTGCACTTTGTTCTGACTGATTTACCCTCTCTTAGTTATAAGCCCTAAGCTTGAGCAGGGGACAGGTCAACCATTATGGGAGGTCTTTCATGCTGTACGCTGAGCTGACATTTATTCTCTGACAGGAATATAATATAGGTTAATAACATCACATATACTTATCCCCACGAGGTACAGTAGAGAGTTTTTATATTTTTACAAATAGCTAATTTCTGACTCATTTCTCATGAAATAACCATAATACCTATGATTAAGCCCCAGACATTTGGGAAGGGTTCCCTGCGTGGAGCTGATGATGTCTGTATTTTTACTTAAAACAATTTGAGAATAAAGCATAACGATTTTAAAGATAAAAAAAAAATAAGTCTGAGTGCGGACTCCATAATAATAAAGACAAAGATTTGTTCTAGACGATGTGTGAAGGAGTGCAGAGAGCGGGATCCAGCACCAACAAGACTTCAGGTGATCTTAAATTTAATTAATTACAACTACCCGAGATGAAGCCTGTGTGTGCATATGACCATTTGATAATAATATATATATTCTTTTTATATCCAATGCTTTCCTCTTGGTATTTGAGGTTTTAATTTTAAATTTGGACTAGCTGATTTGGATACTAATTACAAAGTCTCTGAACATGGTATCCTCGCCAAAAGTGTCGGAGATGTAGAAAAGGGTTGTGGGAAATGTAAAAGCAAAGTATTTCTCTAGTAGCGTGCATGTAGTTTTTGCATACATTTCAAAGTCGAAATGAAAATAAATGTGCCTTCACTTTGAACCTAATTTATGCTTAGAATTATAATTAACTTAAATTATAAATACATGATCAGGATCTTTCCAATTAACTCACAATGTCAGCTTTCATGAACAATTTGCAACTGTTTATATTTGTTGTAATTTTATGTAAATAATGCTCAGGTTTGGGATGCAACAAAACATATTTAGCTTCATACCTGAGAACATTGCTGAAGTGAAGTATAACTGTACAAGTGAACCCACCCATACAGGTGTCATAACTGATCACAAAAACAGGACTCTTAAATGTGTGGGTTACAATGTAATGGACGGGCTGCCAGCTGAGCTGCACACACAGGCTGTGCGATCAGCTAGCTGTTGTGTGTGTGAGGGCGTGCAGGCTTGCTGCTTCTCCGGCTATGCATAGCTTAGTCAAAATTCAAATTCGCTTTATTCTCCAAATTAAATTCTCCAAAGTAAGTTTGAGATCTCCTGTCATTAACTTCTTACCAATATCAGCACTGATGTCATGGCCACATCTAGTGGCAAAATGTGAACTAACAGTGCTTTTACTACATAAGACAATGCATAGAAGTCATTCTTTGCGAAAATTGGCACTTGTACATGCAAATTTTGTGAACATAATGCATGGTACTTTTCCCAGAATCTCGAATATTCGAGATTACGACAATATAGCACTATATTCAAGATCTTTGTGAATTCTTTAAGTGTCGAAATTCTCAAAAAAAATGGGCAATTCGAATATTTGTGCTCAACACTAATACTGATGTTGAAAAGAAGAGAGGGACCCTCAAGACCCAGCGTCCCCATCCCCTAAACATAAAATGTTTCATAAAAGGAAAAGATGCTAGAAAAATTTCAAAAGGATTGCAGAGAGTTAATAATCCCAAACATAAAGCCATAAAGCTCTCCCTATAAAAAGTTACATTAAAAAAATGCTACACAGTGCTGGATTTTGGCTTACAGTCTTTCACAGGTAAGGCCGAATAATTTTAATGATATTTACAGAAACCAAACGGAGAGGTGAAGTAAAAGCACATAGATGATTCGCAGGATTGGTTTTTTTTCTCAGTGAGAGAGTCTACCCAAAAAGTGTATGTAGAACCCAACAAGGAACGTGGAAGGGGAAAGGGAAAAAAGACAAAGATGTTGGGTTAGACACAAGTAACAGTGAGGAGCAGTATGAGATGATTGTGATTAGTATTGAGAGGATAGACTTACTTTAGCTGTTGCCAGCTTTTGGTTGATCCCAGTATGTAAAACATATGATGGATCTACCATCCAACTGGCAACTTTGATGTATTGAAGCGCACTGTCCAACTACACAAGAACCAAAAAATCTAACGCTATATCATTATGAAGTGATGCAATAGTCACAAAACATTTTTTCTTTTATGCATTGATATATTTCGAAAATATCTCTTTTTACCAAAAAAAGTACTTTTTTATCACCATATGGGCGCCACCAAGAAGCCTATTCTTTTTTAGTGGTTTACCACTAATATACCTGTTAAGTTAAGGCACAGTAACTGTAAAAGATACAGTGGTAGGAAGAAGGTTTTTTTATTTCAAAACAAGTCAAAACAACTGGACTCGCTGAAGTTTTCTGAAGTTGCTCCGCTAGCTATTTGACAACTTTTCCAGAAGGCTTTCCAAAGTCCAGTTGTTTTGACCTACTACTGCAGATATACCATGACCTGGATGAATAAGAACCTTTACAAACATTTTCATTTTTATGAAGATGTAAATGCCTCTTATGATAAGTCATATGCTAAATCCTACCCCCACCTGTACTGTTATTTCCCTTCTGTAGTTTGGTTAAACAGATTGCTGGAAAGCTTTTCATAAGGTAATTATTAATCATATTAACATAGGAGTATTATTTAAATGTAAAATGTCAGTCCAGATGCTTTTCACTAGGTATGCTTAAGGGCTGCAGTTCAGCTTTAATGAAGATTCCTTTACAAAGGTCACAGAAATATAGACAGATTAAAAGAATGCTTCTTCCTGTTTAGTTTGTAATATTCCTCCAACGCATTACCTAAACTAAGGCAGCTATTAGATGAGATCTTGGCCTGTGATGTTCCAGCGTGATACATTTAAACACTCATATCATCATCTTCCAACAGGCATTATTTATGTTGCCTTTTACGCTTGAATGTAAACTTCAGAAATTAGCTGAAGGCTGAATAGTTTTATGTCTCTAAGGTATTTGTAATATCCAGCAAAGGTTTTTATATTATTTTTATCTTTGTGTAAAAGTTTTTCTTTTATGAAGGTTGAATATATTAAGTAACACAAACATGACCTCTATATATGCTAGATGATAATTGGAATGATTAATAAATAACATCAGTTAAATTAGCATTTTCTGATTGAACACAATGCATGTAGTATATAGGACACCATTTTCTTTCTTTAAGTATATTTTCCAATGTCTGCAAAGCACACAATGGTTCATATCTGCAAAGCATGTCCACTTTTTCACTGCCTTCTTTCTCTGCATTTTTGCCACAAACTTGATGATTTTAAACTGAATATGTACAATATCTCATTAAAGTGTTACACCCTTCACATCGTAGATGTTTATAATAGTCATTGGACAACAATCAAAAAAGGCATGTTGATACAATATAAAGTAGTCAGGGTACAGCTTGTATAACAGTGCAAATTTCCTGTCCCATAAAAATAACAACACAGCCACTGCGTAAACAACTGGCACAAAAAAGTGAATACGCAAAGTTAAAAGTTGTGCCCTGTTAGTGTTATGCAGGACTGTTGTCTCAGAAGAAAGCCTTTTTAAAAATGATGCACAAGATGATTACTGGAACCATGTCCTATGGTCTAATGACACCATGATAAACTTATTTGGTTCACATTATGTCAACCAGGTGAGGAGTACTATGTCAAGTGTGTCTTGCCTGGAGACAGGCATGGAGATGAGAGTGTCATGCTTTGTAGCTGCACAGTTTGGAGCTGTTGGCATTTGGGAGGTATAGTTTATTGAGGGTACCATACTGTGACCATACTGAAGTAGATCATAATTACCTCTCCTGGTGTTCAGCATGATAACAACCCGAACACATCAAGATGACCATGGCCCTGCTTAAGAAACTGATGCTAATGTGCTGAACCAGTCAAGCATGTCTCCACTATTGAACATCATTGGGGCAAATGGGAGGGGGGTGAGTGCAAGGTGTCTAACATCCAACACCTTTGGTGGTGGAGCAGATGAGGATTTTAGTGTCTGTGAAGATCTAGTGAATAGTGATGGGTGAACATGAGCCCCATTTGCGAACAGGCAGATTGGACTTTTAGAAAAGTCCGACGTCCGCCTGTTTGCAGGTAATTTGAATCGGGTAAAACTGGAAGTGACGTCAGTGATATTAAGTAAATAATCTTCTTCTCACCGGAGAAGGGGGCAGGTTGAATGTCTGTACTGTTCGCCGGTGGGAAGAAAAACAAACATGTGAAGTTTGCCAGGAACTATCACCACAAACGGACGCCCCTTCCGCTTTTCGGAGCCAGCTTTTAACTAGAAGACTGGCTTTTCTACCCGGTCTTCAGTGAATAAATTCTTCCTCCGGCGGGTTCTTTCTGCTCCTGATCCTGCCGGAGAAAGAATAGTGAGCTCCATCTCGCCGGCGAACTGAGCGGGTCAAACACCTGTACTGCTCGCCGACAAGAAGGAGTGCGGACACCCATGTTCGCAGCCGAACTGTCCGCCATCACGTGTTACACAACAAATGTAACTGTAAGTCAATTTATTTCTGTTAACACATTTTAAATAAGAGAGCTCAGTTTTACATTAGCATGAAATAAACTGCTTGACGTTTAAGAAACATCAAAAGGTTCTGACATCTTGATTATATTTGCTGAACCTTGTAAATGCATTTTAAATATAGATGCCTATCGTTTGCGGAAGCCATGATAAATATTGCTAGAGACATCAGAAATGTGTCATTGCTGTTACTGATAGACCTAACAGCGGGAAATGTAAAGGCAGTGTGAAGCCCTTTTTTCAATAACTGTGTTCCACATGATGGTGACATACAAATTGTAGATGTAAGAAAATGCATATCATTTCAAGCAGCTATAAAAAATTGAGAAATGTAACCTTATTCTTCTACTCATTGGTTGTTAATAAATGTATCTTAATCACAATTTAACATAAGTTATTTTTATGTGCTCTATACAATGAATCTGAAAAGTATTCAAAGCACATAACTTTTTCCACATGTTGTTATGTTATAGCTTATTTTCCTCAACATGATTAGTGAGAAGAGTGAGTAGGCAAATTTTAAAAAAAAAAGAGGCACATGTACATAAGTATTTAAAGCCTTTGTCATGAAGCTCAAAATTTAGCTCAGTTGCATCCTGTTTCCCCTGATCATCCCTGAGATGTTTCTGAAGCATATTCTAAATCCGCCAGTGGTAAATTCGGTGGGTTGGATTTGGAAAGGCAAATACATGTCTATATAAGGTAGCACAGTTGAAGTTAATGGCAGAGCACAAGCCAAACATAAAGTCAAAGGAATTGTTTGCAGAACCCCGAAATAAGACTGTCTTAAGGCACACATCTTGGGAAGGCTACAGAAAATGTTATCTGAAGGTGCCAATGAGCACAGTGGCCTCCATCATCCATATGTGGAAGAAATTCCAGGACTCTTCCTGAAGCTGGCTGGTCATCTAAACTGAGCAAACGGAAGAAGGGCCTTAGTCAGGGAGGTAAAAACCGGATGGTCACTCTGTCAGAGCTCTCTGTGGAGAGTGGAAAACCTTCCAAAAGCATAAACTGGAAGACTAGTCAGGATAAAAGGAAAGATGACTGCAACAATGTACAGAGACATCCTGGATATAAACCTGCTTCAGAGTGCTCTTGAATTTTTCAGCAGGACAACAACTCAATTCACACATCCAAGATATCAAAGCAGTGGCTGCAGCACAACTCTGTGAATCCAATTGAACATCTCTGGATGGTCCTAAAATGGCTGTGCAGCACAGCTTCCCATCCAACCAGATGGAACTTGAGAGCTTCTGCAAAGAGGAATGGGCCAAAATGGCTAAGCTTGTGATATCATATTCAGGGAAGTTGTCTCTTTCCCCACCGGCAGAGCTGTATGTGAGCTGGGCAGCTTTATCCCAACTCAAAGTGCAAATAGTCCCATCTGCATCTGCCACTGTGTGTGAGTCGGGCTCAAGCTGGCCAGCACACAGACAGTAAACAGAGAGCCATAAGAAAGATCTGCCCACTGGCAGATCTTTCCTATGCACCGTGTAATCAGCCAGACCATATGAAAGCTGCTCTGCCTCCCAGCTAAGCTTATTGCTTACTAAATTCTGACATTTTGAGACCATTGAGATTGAGGCACAGACCTTTGTAGAAGAATCACTGTAGAAGAATGTGGCAAATCTAGTGGCAAAATCGTAAATCACCATGGTTTCTAAATGACATTCCTGCTGCATAGTTTCCTTAAT
Source organism: Ptychadena robeensis (assembly GCA_036250615.1). Taxonomy (NCBI): domain Eukaryota; kingdom Metazoa; phylum Chordata; class Amphibia; order Anura; family Ptychadenidae; genus Ptychadena; species Ptychadena robeensis. The sequence continues at coordinate 151,248,198 of CM070032.1, forward strand.
GTGTGTCTCCATCTTCCTCTATATATTGAAAGAGAGGAGAGAGGGAAGAAAAGTGCACTAAGTGTTATCTCTTAACTTTAAAAAATATTTAGATTTAAAAAAAAAATCTACTAGAGTACAGACTGTGTGGAATATTATTGCCTTAATACTTTTTATCATTTCCGAAAGCCCTCTAGGCTTGTCTTATCCAAGTTATTTAATCAAATTGGCAACTGTTCTGTGCACTTTCTGTTGTTGGGATTTCAGATCTACAAATTGAAAACATATTTTAGTCTTGCAGGATGTGCTGGAGAAAACCACTTGGGATGATTTGCTCCTCAGTATCACAGTATCACATCAACAGTGATTATGGAATTTTATTTGAGAAATAGTTGTTTTCATCTTTACTAGCAATATGTTCTTGAAAACTTACATCCATTGTGCTCAAAATACTACAACAAATGCAAGATTGCTTATCTGGAGATCCAGCATTCCTAAAGTTCTAAACAATGAAGGTTGTAAACAATATATAACTGCTGTTTTTATGAAAAAAGTTAATATTAGGAGACATTTATGATTATGTTCTGAAGCAGTAGTTGTGTGTAAATACACCCCTGAGAACATGAGTATTTTGAATTTGTTTTTAAACTATTGTGGTCTTGCATATTCATTTATTTTGTGTTGCACAAATTGAGAAGTAGATAAAGCAATATGCCAATCCATTGTCAAGTTCATACAAATAGAATACTTGCCTTTATAACTAATCATATAGAAATCACTTCCCGCTTTCCATACTTTCTGAAAACAGAGAAAAAGAACATAATTGCAGGGGATCTTTCACATATAGTGATACTTTATATGTGTCAGCTGGACATCATTTACATACAAATATAAACTGTAGGTATTTAAATTTTTAAATGATGATTTCATGATTTTAAATTGAAGATTTCTGTTAAATGCCTACTGTGACACATGTGTCACTGTGAAATTAGACAGTGAATTTGTTTGGTGGTTCCTGGAAGGAGCCCGGAAATGATTATTGGCCAGCACCATTAGGTTGCTGAATGTGTTTTGTTTTAGTTTTGTTTCCTTAAAGGGCTCCCAGACTCTGGGATAGAGAGGATGGAATTGGGTGGGCCTCCCTATTCCCCAAGGGTCCACTAAACAGGTAACACCTGGGTTGCAGGTGATTCCAGTGTGTTATTGCTCCCAAGGAAGTGGGAGACAGGGCTGCAGTAAACACAGGGCACACAGAGTGTGTGTGGCCCCATGCTGGTGGCTGCTAGGAGGCAGGCCAGTAAGGTTTCCTAGAGAGAGGAAACATTGTTTGATAGGCGCAAAGCCAGGTAGTGTGACATTTTCTGGACTTTTTATTTGGATTGATTTTAACCCTGATTTGTTTGCAAATAAACACGGGCAGGAGCCCTAAGAGGTAAACAATTGTGTGGATTGATGCTTTTAGAGTGCCCATTTGAGTGTGATCCCCCACACTACCTACCATTGGTTTGTCCTACTGGGGGTGTTATGGTCATGTGCAATGTTTGGCCAATAACAGCTAGACATCAGATGCTTGATAGAGTGTCACCACAGGTTGCTTAGTCATCCTACTAAGTCATCCTACTAAGTCTCATCTGGTTTCACTAAGTTCTTCAGAGTTCTCTTTGCAGCTTCCTAATTTTTTTCAGTGCATATAGAGAAACTGTGTATATCTTCTGTCAAAGCTTTACATAGTAAAAGGAGACCGCCACAAGTAAACATGTAATAACCTCTAGTATTGTAGGCTTCTGGCCTACATATGCAAACTTATGACAGCTATCCAAAATCTACCTTTCAATAGACAAACATTAAAATAAACATGAACTAAACAATGGAGGTGGGGGGACAGAGGGTATCCAGGGAGAGGTATGGATGTGGGAGAAAAGGATCAAAAATCTTATCAATAGCAGCATACCTTAGGATTGTAGAGACAGTTATTCCCCAAGACTTCTTAAAAACTAGCACTTCTGATACCAGCATCTGATGTTTAGAACGCATTCCATAGCCTCCATTATTTGTTATATAGGGTCAGTTTTTCAGCCCTGTAATTGTTCCATTTCGCTAATGTGTTTAACCTGCTAATACCACTTTTGGATAGTCAGTATGGTGTCAGACTGCCAATGTCTGGGGATGAGCACTTTCGCTGCATTATTTTAGTGACAATTAAGACATTTGAATTGAGAGACTACCTTGGATGGAGCCCTTGGTGCTGTATACAGTAAATAATGCATAGCAGAAAGCCGCTTCTCCACTTCAGTCACATGTTCAATAACTCTGTGTATCGCTTGCCAAAAATCACTAATCTTTGGGCACTACCACCAGATATGGATCAGGGATCCACCCAACCCTGGCATCTCCAGCATTTGTCCTCAACTGATAGATTAATTTTCTTAAGAACTTCTGGATATCTATAGTATAGTCCTATACCAGTAATTTATATATAAATTCGTTTCTTGGGCAGTAGTACTCCCAGATGATTTATGCATAGCCAAACAATCCATTGCCTACTTGTCTAAAGTGATCAGGATGCTCATATCCCGCTCTAATTTAGCTTTCAGGTAAGAGGACTGTGGTGGCTCTTTCAGCTGAAAAAGAGCATACAGTCTAGTAATCTGGTGGTGACGTTCTGGGAGTGGCTTGGTGCACTCCTGTTCAAAAGCTGTTATAAGTCTGGAAGAAGGCCAGTTTTGCCAGGACTTTCCTAAAGGTAGCCATACCCGGGTCGATTTCGCACACGATTCCTGGCCGATCGATCACCGGGCGCGTGCACGCCGATTGATCGGCTAAGAATCGAGTGCATCCCACCTTGCCCGATCGACCCTGCCCGATCGAGATGGCCCCCTGAATCGGATCAGCCAGAGAACCAACCTGTTGGTCTTTTCTGATCGATTCAGCACATATCAAGGGGAGTTGCCATTTGTGAAGCGATCGGTCGGGCACGGAATCGTCCTGGAATCGTTGGCCTAAGGTGGTAGGCACAGACGTAATTGGGCGATCGATCGCCCATCCGATCCCCTGTGGCATCGCCGGAATCGATCGGATGGGTGATCGATCGTTCATGGAATCGACACATGTATGGCTAGCTTAAGATTTTCTGATTTGTTTCTGATCTGAGGTATGTCCACCAGTGGACTTTGGTGCCAGATCCGCCTTATCCTTAAAACATTGATCAGTGAAGAAACTACCCACTCTTAGAACAAAATCTGGGAGCCACAACACTTGGAAAGCCCGTTCCCCTCCAATAGAGAAGTCTGGTTATCTTGTAAGGTAGTCATGGGAGACAGCAATGACATAAGGCCACAGTGGTTCCTAATCTTTACAAAGACATGTAGGGAGTCTCGTACCAATGAGTGCTGAAGGAAATCACTCGCCATTTGAGTTATGGGCAACCACTGCTTCCTCATTTGAATGTTTCTTTGGGTATTCAACTCAGAATGCAGACCTACCACTCAGAAAATGTTTTCACGAATACCTCCGGCATAGGAGAATGTGGCCAAGGAGACCTTTAGTGCAATGTGGAGTAAGAGTTTATTAGGTGCAATTCTGGTGCACTTTTACCCAAATACTAATAAACATTCTGTAGATGTTACATTAAAAATAATCTTTAAATCCACTTTAACTGCTTTACTCTTAGAAAAGTGCTCCAGTACACCCACATATATTATTAGCTTTCAATAAAATGATAAATAATCAAAATTATATTGCTTGTGAAATCTGTTCCTGGAAATGAAGATTGCACTGTTCAAATAAAAATTCATTTATGTGAGTTGTTTAAGTTGTCTTTCGCCAGCGATGCTGTCTGCAGGGCTTTTCCAGATGAAAGGCACCGAAACATTAAATTCTTGAAGTTTACATAAAATGGATAATGCTTTCTCACTTCCCATGGAATTTGTTATGTGTAACATTTAATTTAGATACGATGGAATGCAGTTGTCCCTATGTTCATCAGATCTGGCAAGGGATTGAATTGCTGTTCTCCAATAAGCTGTTTTACTTTACTTTTTAATTAATGTGTAACTACTGCTATGTCTACTGTAATGTCTAAAATATACATCAAGTGAATGGAAAAAAGAACAGAAAATATAGGAAGGAAAGCCAGGAACAAGAAAAGAAAGAAGAAAAACGAATAAAGTAAAAGTAAAACAAGACAGCTAGATAAAAAAAACAAAATGATCTACTAAAGAAATAACAGCCTAATATAAGAGTAAGAGAAGAGTTAAGAACAGAGAGCGGTTTAAAGAAGAAAAGTACCTACACTGAATTTGCTTTTTTTAAAGATGAGGGTTTAGTTTAAATTAGTGATATAGTATATTAAGACACTAAATTTGGTCAATCACAAATTCTTAAGTACACGCATTTGAAAAATCTTTCAAAAGCAGTGCAGGAAATATGAACACATTACAATGTAATCTGTTCATATTTTCTGCCTGTTCTTCTCCCCTAAACTTTCATCAATGAGGCCGCGGTTGTGAGGACCCAGGATGTATATGCCTGTATGTACAACACAGGCATATTGCGAGGGCCCCACCTCCCATGCTCTAACGTTAGGGAGGAGGAACTCGGAAGAAGAGCTGAGGAGGTGGTTGCTGGAGGATGGGGCGAGCTCACCTTGAGCAGGTAAGCTCCCCCGTGCGTACCTGAGGATTACCGATTTTACTAATTAAAATCTACCCTGAGCTAAACTCAGGATTACTGCTAGGAAGATATAAACAGATGACCTAGGCCTTCTTGAAAACTAACTTCAATGTCCACTGGGTGTAGCAACAAGAAAATATTTTCTTGGCAGTCAATATATACAAAAGTTTGATTACTGCTGCTCTTCCAGTTGGCAGGGTACATACTTAGGGGTCAGTTACAATTACAGCCCCAGGAGTGTATTTGTATGCAGTATGCAGACCCCATGGTCCCTCACCTACACTATGTTCAGGTAAGGGATATCCAGGTGGGGGATATCCAACAAGCTGATGCTTTTTCTTTGCACTGGTGGCTTTTCTCCCACATGGTAGTTCACAAGGCAGTCAACAAGAACCAGATTACTTGGATGCCCAAAATGAGGACCTTGAATACCATTTGTGGCAATCAGCACCACCCTTTTCATGGATAATACCAATGCAAACATAGTGCCAAGCCTTTTTACATATTTTACCTCACTACAGTTCCATGTTACTATTGCACCTTTTAATGATGTAAGGGCAAATGGATAGAACTATGTTGCCCTGAGGGGAATGGATGCAAAGTTTGTTCTATAAGTTGTATGAAAACCCAAAAAATATAGTTACACTCTCAGGATTTGGCAGCTGCATTTGTTTTTCAGTAATTAGGACATAGTTAACAATAAAATAACTTGGTCTCTACCCCTGGTTGGGTATGCTTACTGTTTACCTGTTACTTGCTGAGAATCTTTAAATGCAGCCTAAAACTAAATATAGCCATTACATCTCAGTAATGTTAAGTTGTAGAATATTACATTTTTTTCTTGTGTATAGTGAATCTTTAAGACATACACTGACACAGTATAGGTCAATAATAACCAATACTAATATCTTTACATTCAGAGTTTGTTTATGTGGTTTAATCTACATCATTACTCATGTACTTAGTATAAGGACTGCTTACCCAGTCTCTCAACTGATGAATACATTGTATCATTACTGTAAGACTTGAGTAAGCATATACAAAATAATTAATTCTATTTACTTTGGCAAATCCTCTATTTCTATCCAAGTTCATCTCCAAAATGACACATAGCACTGGCTGCACATGTTTACATCCTTTGTCAGCCAGCTGCCTTTGTCCTACCCACTGAACTACTGAATTAGTTTTAAGCTTTCAATTTCAAGAATGAATAACTTCTGTCTTATGGGCGCCTTGAATAACCTGTTAGCAACCGTGAAAGAAAAATCTATAAATACCCAAGATCAGCTTGAATATAAAAATTTCTCTGCAATTTAATAATTGTTTATCCTAGTGCCATCTTATATTGAAATGCATATTATGACAACTACTTGAAATTAAAGTGTGATCTATATATTTTAAATATTTGTGTAAGAAATAAATAGTAAGTGTTCCAAAACGGAGGTGGTTGAGGTGGAGAACTTCTCAAACCTTCAGGTCATAATTGTAGCCACAATACCAATTTAAAACTGTCAAAGGGGTGCAATCACCTGGACAGTGTCATGCCGGAGGGGGATCAATACCTAAACTTCCTCCAAAAATATGGATTTTTTAATGCTGTTTTTCTCATGTTAAATGGCCAGAAATCACAGATTTTGCCAAAAGTTAACTGGAGTGGGCTGCCAGCCAGACAGTACCTTCTGCCGCTCATCGCATTTAGTTCGATCTCTCTGTAATGTCCTGCTCCTCTTGAGTGGCCCTACACAATATAGCTCATTGCAGATGTATTTGTTTTGCATTTTCAGATGTATCCTCATATTGTAAGACTAACATTATATGTGTTCAGTATAATGTCAGTGCTGAGCTACTTGGCATGTCATTGTTCAGTATAATGTGAGTGCTGAGCTGCTTGGCATGTCATTGTTCAGTATAATGTGAGTGCTGAGCTGCTTGATGTGTCATTGTTTTGTATAATGTCAATGCTTAGTTTCTTGTCAGCCCATAATTCAGGATGTCATTGCTGAACAATGTGCTAACATTACTTATAATAATGTCAGTGCTGAGCTGCTTAAATGTATCTAAACACACAAATAACATTTTATAGATTGCAGCTTCATGATCCTGTGGAGCTTATTTTGCAGGGTTTTGCTCACTGTGTGCAGCCCGGGTGTTCTGCCTAGTGTAGTGCACTTATTTTTAAAATGGAACAAACACCTATGCTATACAGCACACAAGTCCCAAAAAAATAGTTGTTGATGGTAAACAAAGACAGAATAAAAAAGAAGTATACAGTAGACTCTGTTATCCAAAACTCAAGTAACCAGAATGTGACCTGTTATAAAAAAAAATGAAAGGGAAATTAGAAAGGAAATCCATGCATACATACACTCAGTACTGCACTGTATAAAGTGCTGTAATGTGGTTTGCTGGGACTTATAGTTCCACAAATGTGGCATCCAATTAATTTATATTCACTACCAAGAAAAAAGAGAAACTCAATTTATTTTGGATCTACCAACCCCTGAGGGTGCTAGATAACAATGAGTTTGCTGTACATTTTTTCAGGTACAAATTATTATGAAATGATCTTTAATTATTTTGTTGTTTTCCCAAGTTTGAATTTGAATTTAACAACCCAATTAGATTGAGTTTGAATTTAACAACCCAATTAGAAAATTTTTAGTGATTAACTTATTTTTCTATACATTGTTCTCTATAGTGACTAAGCAACCAGATGGGGGAGAAAAGACCTCCACATCTAATTAGATTCCCCCTAGGAGCATCCCAAGGGCAAGGGGACTTTAACGGCCACTTTAGATGTAATACAATAGTATATAGTAGAATATAGTAAACAGTTGAAATCAATAACAATTTATTGAAGGTAATGATTAAAAACATAGGGCATGTCAATGTCGTCAATGTTACAACATTATTTTTCAAGTATTAGGGACTTCCACATATGGTGGGTATAGGTAAACATTTAAATACACATGTAAAATTATATAAAAAATATGTTTTTTGGTATTCAAGACGTTAGGATAAAGGGTTAAACCCTTCATTACCTTCAATAAATTGTTATTGATTTCAACTGTTTACTATATTCTACTAAATACTATTGTATTACATCTAAAGTGGCCGTTAAAGTCCCCTTGCCCTTGGGATGCTCCTAGGGGGAATCTAATTAGATGTGGAGGTCTTTTCTCCCCCATCTGGTTGCTTAGTCAATATTTATTTGGGATGTTGGCTACACCACCTGGATTAGTGCAACTCTTTTTTCTATAATTGTTCTATATAGGCCCATACATAGTATATATTTCATACAGCCGCCTAATGCTTTCAATTTGTATGAGCAACCTATACAAGATTAGCTTTTCATGCTTTATTCAACTGCTGGCCTTGCAATAAAATATAGTTTCTTTGTAGAAATCAGTAGTTTATTTCCTAAGTGATTTAAGGCCACTTAAATTGACTTTGAGTGTTAACACCTCAAAACAGGAGAAAGGAGAACATGTTGAACTGCGTAAATCTAAGCTTGAACTATTGTGTTATGTAAACATCCAATCTTTTTTCAGTAAGGATATTAAAACTCCAGGCAAATCTCCAGATTTGTGTGACTGATCAAAAACTGAAGTGAACTGGCTTCTGGAGAATGGTTGATCTTAAGGGTCAAAACCTAGAGCTAGGTGTAAAGAATAAGTTCCCAAGGTAATCATTTGGACAGCATAGTGATGAAATTGAATTAATGTGGCGGGATAGGCTACAACTCGCAGACAATATAGAGTAAAAAAAAGTAAGGAATAAGTTATTTGATTTTGACTAAAAAAAAACATTAAACACTTTCAATGTTTCAGAAACCTAAATGCATGGGTAGAATACAAGCTGAATGTCATACATGCCATAATTTCATTTTGTTGGATAAGCTTTTGTAGCCATAGCTGCTATCTTTAGAGCCTCAGTCTGCCTCTGGTTCATTAGGATTTGGGTCAAGCCAGTTGGGTTTTAACCACCTATTATTATATACTAATTGTATTTGATGATAGACATAGAATGTATTTTTTATTTTTTCCAGAAGTGACTTTTGAGACTTTTAAGACGCCTTGTTTGGGGTATCTGTTTTGGGGCACATGACTGACTATTATTTTGGAATTGCTGCCATTAAGCCTTGTTGTTATTTTGTATGCTGAATAAAGCATGGTTTTGGACATTTGCTAGACTCTAGTGTGGTGAAGGTGAACCCCTAGAACCCCCCAAATTCACACTGGTGGAGAATGTGGGCATTGTACCCCTAAAAATGGAACGTGGACTTTGTTTTTCCTTTTTTTTGTGCAAGACAAAAACTGACATTTAAAGGGCCGGTACACATTTAGAAAAATAATGGAGGACTTAGTGAAGGCCATGTTACAGGCCAATGCCACCCAGCAACAGGCGTATATGCAAAGCCTGGCACAGCAGCAGCAGGCCCAGGCTTCCCAGCAACAAGCCCACCGGGATAGCCAGGCCGCCCAGCAACAAGCCCACCGGAAAAGTCTGGCACAGCAGCAACAGGCCCATGCCGCCCAGCAACAGGTCATCCAGGAGAGCCTGGCACAAGAGCAAGAGACCAATCGGCTGTTTGCTGCCCAGTTTGCCAGCCAGAGAGAGACAATGTATGCTGAACTGTCTGCCCTAGCTAAGGCTGCTGAGAGCAACCGAGCATTTTTGTCTGACGTGGGGAAACAGCTCTCAGGATCTGCTGAGACAGGGACCGTTGAACCTAGCAACCATGCTGGCATTAGAGCCAGCCATTTCCTGCAGAAGTTGACTGTGACGGATGACACAGAGGCCTTTCTCACCACATTTGAGCGTACCGCTGAGAGAGAGAAATGGCCCAGAGAGCAATGGGCCGGTATCCTGGCCCCTTTCCTGACCGGGGACCCTCAAAAGGCTTATTACCACCTCCCACCACATGACGCTAAAAACTATGACTGTTTAAAGGCAGAGATCCTAGCTCGCCTTGGGGTGACTACAGCCGTTTGTGCCCAGAGGGTGCACAACTGGAGGTACCAGGCCTCTTTACCACCAAGGTCTCAGATGCATGATCTGATACAGCTGGTGAAAAAGTGGTTGCAACCTGAAGTTTTGTCCAGCCCAAATTCTCCTTGGGCCGGACCGTTGGGTGTAGCCTTTTTCGGGGAACGGGGGACCTCCTTGTTCTCGGTCAGACCCAGTGCAAATTAGGATTGTCAAATCCAGTTCAATATGAAACAGGCTGATAAGTATCCAGCAGGCAATCCTTGGTTCCTATGTACCAGGAAAGGTAATCCTGGAGTGAGTACTGAAAGTTTACTCTTGTATGGGAAGTGTTTAATGGATTTTTCGAGCCTCGCACTGAGAGTATGTTCGAGTATTTGGATGACATTGTCATCTTTAGCCGGGACTGGGAGTCCCACCTCCCCAAGGTACAGGCAGTGTTAGAATCCCTGCGGGTGGGAGGATTTAAGGTTAATCCTGAAAAATGTGCCCTAGGGATGGAGGAGGCCAGGTACCTGGGTTACATTGTGGGCAGGGGTTTAGTGAAGCCTCAAATCAAGGTTGAGGCTATACAGAATTGGCCCCGGCCCCTCACAAAGAAACCGATAAGGGCATTCCTTGGCATCGTTGGATACTACCGGCGGTTTGTACCTAATTTCGCTACCATAGCCTCCCCACTTACTGAGCTTACCAAGGGGCGTAAGTTATGCTTACCTGGACTGCTGAGGCTGAGAAAGCCTTCCTAGCGCTGAAATCTGCCCAGTGTACGCACCCGTGTTGGTGGCACCTGACTTCACGAAGGAATTCATTGTTCAGACACATGCGTCTGACGTAGGACTAGGGGCAGTTCTTTCCCAGGACGTTATTGGGGAAGAGCGCCCAGTCGTTTACCTCAGCCGGAAGCTGAACGTGGCTGAGAGGAATTACGCTATAGTGGAACGGGAATGCCTGGCCATAAAATGGGCACTGGATTCCCTGAGGTATTTCCTATTGGGTAGGAGGTTCCGCCTCATTTCGGATCATGCCCCCTTGACTTGGATGAGGAGAACCAAGGACACGAATGCAAGGGTGACCCGTTGGTTCTTAGCCATGCAGGAGTTTAGTTTCATGGTGGAACACCGGCCTGGGAGGTTGCATCACAATTTGGATGCTCTCTCCCTGTTATCCACACCTCCTGAGGCGGCAGGGGGAACCGGGATCCGGGAGAGGAGTCTAAGTCCGTAGTACCAGGTTTTCCACCCAGAGCCCCCCTAATGGGAGATGGGCCGATGCCCCTTGAGGGGAC
>CM070032.1:151283519-151307125 GCA_036250615.1 Ptychadena robeensis
AATATGTCTGTGTAATGTATGTGGGGGATTTTTTTTTGAGTTTACTTCCGCTTTAAGTGTAAAATACAACCTATTTATTGGTTGTTACCTATCACTTATCAATGTATTATTAGTTACTAATCTTATATCTAAGCCAGGGTGCCCAAACCTTTTTTGCTTGTAAGCTACTTTAAAAATTACCAAGTCAAAAAAAAATATATAAATATACTTGTAAACAAGGGACCAAGTAAAATTTTCTTTGAGATTCTTCTTTATTCAAGTCAGACCATAGGCCAATATACATCTGTATTGGATCAGTCTAGACTCTGACTAGACCATGGGGTAATAAGGGAGAGCTCCATTTGGGCCCTGAGGTTGACTGGGTACATTAGTTCCACACTTTCCTCACTGAACTTCTACCAAGTCAGTGCAGGGAGCGCCCAGAGAGCCATGACTACACCACAGCTCAACCCTCAGTCCAGCTCCACAACTCCATTCCAAACCAACTTCTGTGTACCTTCTGTACACCCACGCCATGACCAGATGCCGTCCCTTCAGTCAGTCGCAGGAACACTTCAGTGATAACAGGCACAACATTATTTATATAAATAAGTCCACACAGTTTCATGAATGAAGAAAAGGAATTTAATGAACATGTATAACTCAGGATACAGTCAATATCGGGTACATCAGCTTAAACGTTGCAAACAGTTGTAAACATCCTTAGCACTACAGGGCTTCTCCTTTCAGATGGCCATTACTTCCAAAATATTCCTTCTTCTTCTTTTCTCCCACAATAATAATAGCAACCCCTGGGGGAGTACAGCAAGGTGCTCGCACTGCCCCAGGACGGGGTCCTTATGTAGCAGAGACTCACATAGAAAGTCCAAGTCTGTCCAAGAGCTAAAAACAAAAGATGTTTACCTAATGAATCCAGGAAGACAATTTCCCCTAAAATGGCCGCCCAAATCTCGTGAGACTATGCACTCTCACAGGCACATTGTACCCTAAATTATGGATCCCCTCTAGTGGTCAATTAGGGAAATTGCAGGGAACTAAATAACAAAATAAGACTAAAAAAAGCCATCAGCATCCTGGATTGTGAGAAGCAGAGACACCTAATCTCTGTCACACTCTCTACTCCCACATTAAGGGACATTTGTCTTAACCCCTCTTACATACGGAGTATGATTAAAGGGCTCCTGGTGCCTTTGCCTTCTACCAGTAGATGATGATTGACATCTTGGTTATACCTGATCTAAGCATTAGTGTTGAGCTTGAATATTCGAATCACAAATATTTATTGTGAATATCGGTACTTTAGGAATTCATTAAGATCTCGAATATAGGGCTATATCTTTATAATCTTGAATATTCAAGATTCTGGGTAAAGCACCATGCATTGCGCATGCATGTATAAATGATTTCCACAAATAATTCACATTACTTCTGGAGTGTTTTTTCAAAAGGTTACACCACAGCTGCAATTTCACATTCTTCCACTAGATGTTGACATGACAGCACACATTGCTTTTGCGATAAATCATATTACAAATGCTGTTATAATGGAGAGGCAATCTCAAATTTGTCAATTTATTTGAGAAATATTGCAAATTCGAATTTGGCCTATTCTGCTGACTAAGCATTATTATGTTTGTGATGATAATCAGGTCAAGTGAATACATTTTGTAATACAATTGTTTAGGGTCCCCATACACCTTTAGATTTCTCTGTCAGATTTCCTTTTGTTTTACTAAAACCAGGGACTTTTTAACAATCAAGTCTACCTGTGTTCAATCACAGAGGACCCTTTACTACATAGTTTTTGGTAGATCTAAAGGATATCTGACAGATCTAAAGGTGTATGGCCAGCTTGTATAGAATAAACTTTCCATAAAATAAAAAAGCAATTAAAACCCATTCCCGTTAAAGTTATTTTGCTGTTATGTCACAACCTGATTCAAAGACACAGAAGAAGATATAGGAACTTTATCAAAGTGAGATAATTTCCCCTGAAATAATTGTTATTAGATTTCCCCTCATCTCTAAAGCTGAACATAGATTAGATTTGTGGCAAATTTCACTGAAGATCGACCGCTGTGCGCACCGTGAAATCTAATGTGCCTACCATAAATCTGGCCAAAAAGCGATTGACCAAAGAACGGACATGTCTGTATTTTTTGGGCTGATCTCATTACTGTGGATGTGGACCAACGTCATCACATTACATTACTGTCCGATCAGGCTTACAATCTAATAGGTTGGGAGACAGAGTATACAATAGGTAGGGGGGGGCGGGGGCTGGCATGGTGGTGATGTTAAAAATGAGAAGGTGGGTAGGAGAGGCTGAAAACGTGAGTGGAGAGAGCTTTAGAGCTTTTTTAAAAGTGGCAAAGGTGGTAGAAAGTCTGATGGGGCGAGGGAGAGAGTTCCAAAAAGTAGGAAAAGTCTTAAAGGGTATGTGATGAGGTTATGAGTTAGGATGTCATTAGTAGGTCACTGGAGGAGTGGAAGTGGCGATTAGGGGTGTATGTTTTAGGTTGGAGATGTAAGGAGGATAGGAGGTGTGGAGTGATTTAAAAGAAAGGCAAAGAACTTTAAATGTAATTCTCTGGACAATTGGAAGCCAGTGTAGAGATTTGCAGAGAGGAGCAGCAGATGAGGAGCGGTTAGAGGAGTAAATGAGTCTAGCAGCACCATTCATGATGGATTGAAAAGGCGATAGTCTAGAGCAGTGGTGGGCAACTGAGTTGATATGTAGGACCACAAGTGTGGCCCTCGGCATCACTAAAGGGCCTCACATAACATCGATCCAGACCCTCCCCTCAACATATCTCACCAGGCGGTGGACCAGATCCTTCCAGGCAGTCCAAACCCGACAGCAACCACTTTCCCTCCTGCCCCTGGGTGCAGCGCTCATATGTAGACCTGGTTTCCCTGATCAACATCACATTTTACTGATGTAGGCCAAAGTTGATTAGGAAAGCTGGGCCAGCATGTGACCCCTTCACAGGTGAGTTGTTCTATGCATTAACAGTTCGGTTTTGGGGGCCGCATGTGGAGGACCAAGGGGGGCCGCCGAACAGGACCCAAAGGGCCGCATGTTGGGCACCTAGGGTCTAGAGGGAAGAGGGGGACCAAAGAGGATGATGTCGCAGTAGTCAAGACGAGAAATGATGAGAGTGTGTACCATGGTGGTTTCTGGGAAGAGGAAGGGCCGGATCTTGCAGATGTTGTGGGGATGGAAGTGGATCTAGCAATGTTCTGTATGTGGGGAGTAAAGGAGATCGCAGAGTCAAAAGTGACACCAAGGCAGCGAGCTTGTGGAATAGGGCAGATGACTGTGTTATTTACTGTAAGTGAGATGCTGAGGGGAGGCTTGAAAGGTAATGGGGGAAGGATGATGAGTTCCATTGTGCTCAAATTGAGTTTAAGGAATCTGTCAGCCATCCATTTACATTTTAATTTAAATGATTTGGCTTCTATGTGTGACTTGTTTGTCCTGTCACTAATACTCTCAAGAACTCTCATATTAATAATTGGGCAAGGCATGATATGCCATTTGTATTACCATTCAGACAATATTTTATGATAAAATTTTACCTTTACAGATTAGATTATGCTTTAGGACTCTTTAACAACATGTGTGTGTTGCTATCCTCTTTCAGCAACACATGTGGTGTGATTCGCAAGTACAACAGAAGCCTCTGTGCCATTATTATTATTATTCATGCTTAGACCTTTTCTGGACTGCTGTATGCATATTGCTTGTGCTTTACTTTCCACTGTATGGAATAGGAAACACAATAGACCTCAAACATCACTGCATTTAATTGTGTGGTATAAGAATGCATATACCGTATTTTCCGGCGTATAAGACGACTGGGTGTATAAGTCGACCCCAAACTTTTCCACTTAAAATATAGAGTTTGGGGTATACTTCCGGTATAAGACTACCCCTTCCAATACACACCAAATAAAAATACATCAGATTTGCTTTCAATATGGTAATTTAAATTCTTATGACATGGACAAACTGCCTGCAAGTCACTGGAAATCCACTGGCAAATGTGCAGGCGCATGTCATTTTTTTGGCCAGCTCAGGGAAACTGCAGTGGACCCATGGCCTTACATATGTATACTCTTTTTTAGTAATTTACATTCCTAATTTCACACCCGTAACTGCAACCTCTCATATTAATGTTTCTCTGCGGTTATCCAAGTGAGACAATTTGTATACATTTAATTCAAAGAATTTTGGCAATCAAAAATGTAACGGATATCATGTCACATGATGTGTTCTAATGTGTTTCAGCTGCAATACCAGTTTCAGCCACTGGAGCCACAGCCTTTAGTGAGCACCTCGGCTTGGTCTCACACATGGAGGAGGGAGAGAGGGAAGGGTGATAAGGGGGCGCTTCCGATGTATGACAGTCAGACTCCTCTGGCTCAGAAGTTTCAGCACTCAGCGTATAAGACGACCCCTGACTTTTGAGAAGATTTTCCTGGGTTTAAAAGTAGTCTTATATGCCAGAATATACAGTACTTTTTCAAGCTTGGGTCTAATTAAGACTAAATGACTGCTTTTAAACATGCATCCAGTTTTATTTATATCTGTTTTGATTTTTCACATTAATATACTACACAGACTTGCTTTAGAATTGCAGGCAGAGTTTTTACTTGCCTGTCACACATCATTTCCTGGCCGTTGTGCCAAAGCTTTAGGTAAAGCACAGCTTTCATTGTCTATCCTGTGCTTTGTGTTTATATTGCGAGATGATCTTCAAAGGTGTGCTGTAGCATAAACACAAAAGAGCTGTTCTGACACATCCTAGTTGATGAAGACCACTGACTGCTACAAACCGTGAATTGGTGCAGGTGGAGAAAAAGCTGGGCAATGAATATGCAGCTGAAAGAGTCGCCCTTTGCTTTCATAATTCCATCACCGTTACTCTAAAGAGTAACAGCTGGCAATGCATAGTCAAGAGGGAACGGAAGTGAGAGGCTAAAAAGAGATACCTATTCTTTTTGTGTTTCCATAATGTGAAAACAAGAGACGAGGCTTTTCAGCATGTGGTATACACACAACAGTGCTATTCCCAGCCAGGTCTACACTGATATATGCAGCGTCCTTTTTGACCTTATATTGTTACATTGTTTGTTGTTTATTTTTTGCAGAAAGCTGCTCGAACTTTAAAAGTCTCCAAGCAAGATAAATATACCCAGACGGAATGGGTAAACCATGAAATTATTAACAATGTAAGTAATACACTTTTTTAAAAATATGCATCCTACACTTTATTCATATTTTATGAATTGTAAATTAAAATACCTTGGTTTTTAAATAAGCTGTATGTTAGGTATAGAAAATTTTAATAAAAATAGAAATTTTATATTCTGGATAAACATGATGGGCATATACAGGAAAACAGTTCTCAACTTGTGCATATGGCAAAATGAGTGACAAACCCACTCAAGGCTGATATTAAAATTAGTAAAACCTGGCAGGCTGGGTCAAGTCGTTGTTTCTATTTGCCATGGATCTGTGTCCTGCAAAAATATCTCCCAATTGCTAGTTACTTTTAATCATTAAAATGTAGATTTCTCCTTATAAATTTATAATAATTTAATAGACACACATGAAATTTGTATTCATCTTGCTACTGGGGTTTTTTTCTTACATTGAAACCAACTGCTTTAGCTGTAATGAGGAGCTGAAAACTCTGGTGGCTTTTCTCCATATGAATTCCACTTCCACATTTTTCTAAAAAAGAATCTTCCATTAAAATAAACTTCTTCCAATGAAATTTGCAACCATGACCTATAATTGATCACGTCTCACATTTTTCTATAGTCAACCTAAATGTTTATGTAAAATGAAAGCCAAAAGTCAAAATACCCCCCTCCAATGTAATGCAGATTAATAGAGAAAACATATCTTATGTCCAGCCTGGGTGGTCATGGCTCCTTACCTAAAGTGGTAAGAGTATAAAACATTTTGGTGTTGCATATTTTGGAATATAGGCTGTAAATAACAAGTACCACACCCAATAGAAGGAAAACACAACATTGAACATACAACCATTGATAAATTATATAAATGTTGAACTTTGCTTGGTTTACTGTAATGACTAAATGTCCTTTTATTATAATTTACAGTACATTTTATAGTGTACTGGGTGTTATTTTTATCATAAGCAATGTTGGGTATTTTGTTAATGTGTGTGCTAATGCTGTTGTGCTCAGTGAGCGTTATGATGGGAGTAGATGGGGAATTATTACTCTGACATTATGGCAGAGTATCATATAAACTGAGCTATCAAGCTTTACATTTTATTGCCTCAGTTCACGGTGACCAAGAGCCTCTTCTGCCAGTTAAAGTTGCCAACGTATCAGTTGCACAAGAAAAAAAAACACCACTTTGTCATTTGCAGTCACACAATCAGATTGATATCAGTATAAAGCTAATTGCTTGTTTTACAAACCATTCCTTTGTAATTGTGGATTAGTTAAAGTTCAAAAAGCCGGAGATTGTATATTATTAAAATGTAATCCATTTGAAAATTAAATATCATTTGCACTCTCATTAACAATTTAATGAAGGTATTAAACTTGCCATCACCACAGACAAAGCATTTTATAACCCTTATCATGTATTCTAAAATTTGTAAGTTGGAAAGGAATCTTGCAGTGCTTTTACTGGCATGCATCAATGAGGAACGCACAAATTATTGCCTGAAATAAAAAGATGAACATTTTAAGGGATTCTTTACTCAGGCACACAAAGAGTTTTGTGTCTGACATAAAGACTTCACCAAACTATCTATGAATTGGGAGTCATATTCCAACAAAACATCAAAAACAATACGTGCAGTGAAATGTCCCTTAATGCGTCACCTAGTACATGTCTATTTCTCAAAAAGTTTGGACATTGTATAAAATGTAAATTAGGTGCTTAGTAAATAATTTAATGTTCATATGTGTTTATGTTTAATTAAAACCAATACGAAGAAAACATATCAAACTTTGAAAGGGAGAAGTATAATTGATTAAAAATATATATGGTTTAGGAATCTGATCTGGCAGCAACATCTATCATCTATCAACATCTTTCTGTGCCAGCTCTGGCCACAAGTCTGCACACCCAGAAAGAATAACTGCCCCCTCTTTTGCTGGTAATTGCACCTAAGCTATCCCTCAATCAGAAGCAGCACTTTCTAACTACCAGTACAACAGACTTAGGATGTATGTAAAATGACCACCAGGTTGCTCCTTTTATAGGGGGATGTGGTCCAGGAGGGAAAATGTGTAATTGGCTGTACTGTCCCACCTGACTGTGGGATGAGGGGTCAAACTTCTGCTCAATATTATCGTATGGGGGTGGACTGACATTGGTAATGTTCGCCGACCTGACGAACTGCGAACATGTAATGTTCGCTAAAAACCTCTCGCCGTGCGAACATTTTGGCCATCTCTGCCAATGATGTTACTGACCTCTACATATTCTCCAAAATTTAAGTTTAGAATTGTTTGTTTGTATTGTAAAATCTATTTTTGCAACTTCAAGCTTTAAGCTAAATGCATATGATGTTGGTTTTATAGCAAAGATAATAGTTATACCAATGGCTTTCTATGCCTCTTCTGTTTAAGCAGCTAGTTGGGTATGTATTGGCTCTTGATGCTCCTGCTCATATTGTTGGTCTAACTGTGTAACCTGTATGAATGAAAGCTTTGTCCCATTCTGTGTCATTGATGCTGTTCCTTAGACATCAATCTTTTGGAGCTTTTGAAAGGAAACTTGGGATTCCCAGTGGCAAATGTTCTTCACATTTGTTAATATCCAACAGAGCTGTATGTGGCCAGAAATGATAAAATGTCTTGACACACTGAAGAGCATATCTGTGGGATGTTATTTTAACTTGATTGCTCTCTAGTCAGTCTTATTGAATCTATTCTGTTCATTTATTTCTATATGTGTGATAAATTTCTCAGCAACAGTCTGTCAGGATGTATACAGAGGAGATGTAAGGTCTATTGCATTGTCATTTGGATTTGCTGTAGCCGGCTGCTTCTTTTTATGTCCACAGTACAGATGAAACACATTTTGGGCCTTGATTTCATCTAAATTTCCTACAGACTAATTTAGTTTAAATCGAAAAAAAAAAAAAACAGAAGAAAGTTAAAAACAGACCAACTATCAAACCAAGTCAAGAAAAAAGTATCAAATGAAGACCACCTTTATAAACTGCCACCTAAAAAATACACATAAACTTTAAAACTAAATATACACTGAGCTGTTAGACATACACATCTAGGGGACAGCAGGACAGAAACAAAAAACAGGCTGATACAGTGTCCCAGTTGCCCCAATTGGTAAAGTTGGCCAAAACAGCAAAATAAACATTAGCTAGCTGGCTCCTGGCTGTCTCACTAGGTAGCCTTGGTTAACTATACATTGGTTAACTATACAAACATAAGCTTTAATAAAAGCAAGGGTCACTTGTTTCTACAGCATGAGATGCTCATCTGCAAAGATCAATGTTCTACAGCATGAGATGCTCATCTGCAGTGTCCCTTCTTCTTCTTGTCCTTGATTACATCAGTGTGTGCAGCCATCGATGGGAGAGGGAGATTTTAGAGAAAGAAACTTCCACTCAAAACGCTGGTACAGAAATTTACCGTGAAATGCTCAGGAGGTTAGTAAGTTATGATGTTCAGACCTACTAATTCTCAATAGCATTATCAATACAGCAATGTTGGAAAAATTGCATTTCAAAATAGTTAGAGAAAACATATTACCAATAGTAATTTTACTGCCAAAATGTAGTCACAAATCAGCTGGCTAAACTATATGCAATCCCTAAGACAGGGGTATTGAATTAAAAGTTGAAGAGGTCCGGATTAAAAAAATTTCTCCACCAAAGGTCCGGACAAATTTGTATGTCAGATCTATATTGATTAAATGTCAAAAATAACACGCTCAATTATGTGCATTTACAATTATTTACCCACTTGACCCCCCCCCCATTGAATAATTATCTCCCATTTCATTCTGCCATGTATTTTACTTTATGAGAATCTCTTCACTCTCGGCACTGAAGCCACGCCCCACTGATCTGCCTCACAGGTCCCTGCAGTTCACTCTGCTGCCAGAAGCTGCGGATTGGCTGGGGCAGAGTGCGAGCAGTAGAAGTGGGCGGGGGCCAGGGGGACCCGGGCTGGATGCCTGCTACATGACCGGACAGTAGGCGTCGCGACCGGTAAGGACAGCACGTGCACTTGCTACTCACGCGGTCCGGACAGCCAAGGTCCGGATCCGGACCGCGGTCCGCCATTTAGTGACCCCTGCCCTAAGAGCACTGAGAGTAAGTGAGGCCTATTATACAGTGCATCCAGAAAGAACCCACAGTGCATCACCTTTTCCACAAATTTGTTGTTACATTGATGCCATAGGTGCATTGAAAAAGTTTTGAGCTGTGAATGATTATGTACATCTGGTTCCTCAGTTTTTTTTTTTTTTATAAATCTGCCAACACCTCAACTAAACTGTTTTGACATTGTCATTATGGGGTGTTGTGTAAAGCATTCTGAGGGAAAACATTTATTTAATGCATTTTGGAATAAGGCTGTAACATAACATAATGTGGAAAAAGTGATGCGCTGTGAATACTTTCCGGATGCACTGTATATTCATTTTGACTAACAATGTATTGTACTGTACACTTATAAGCAATGGGATGTGAGCTAGAACTATGAGGTGGCTGAAGTTTGGGGTAACACTATTATTATATTGATGTCACAAAGCAGAATACAATGATTTTCAAATACATATGGTTTTAAGTCAAGGCTTGCTATTATTGTTTTACAGTTGAGCAGAGCTGATTACTCTAAAAGTAGAAGACATGACTAGGACTAAACATAAGGAACATTAAATAGCACTACATCAATGTTTTGCTAATTAAAATGGAATATCTTAGTACAGTTTCTAGCACACATGCCTCCTTTCTTCTCCCTTCCCTCCTCACTAACCTCACTATTTGAATTTTATAATGCATTCTCAACATTAAATTTTATATTTTACATGTTGGATTGAATATTGGTAGGTTGGAACCTTTCAGAGATGTACTATTTCTATTGACCCCTGCCTCCTATGTTTTTGGTTCAGAAAGGGAAAACATCATGTAAACTGTAAAAGGAGAAATCTTCCAATGCATGATTATGTTCAATGGACATTTTTAATGGATTTACATACAGCCTTTAACAGCTTGGGAGTGTATTACTGGACATCATTGAACTTTGCCTTAGTTGAGACCTTTCAATGTGTTCCAGGCTTCACTGTTGGAAAGTATTCTACCAGGCATAACAAACTAAAGAAGCAAAGTACAGAAACAATTACATTGCGAGAAGGGTCACTGCAAAGCGCTGATCAGGGGAATCTGCTATGAAGAATGTAAAAGTTTCTCTGAAGAATTAAGGTTACAATAATAAAGTGTCTCACTCAATTAACAGCTCATATAAAAACCCATAGAGGGAAAATAGTCATTTGCCTGGAGTTATTAAAAATTTGTCTTTCCATTACTGGTGATGTAAATGGGACAGGCTATTTGCTGTCAGATTACTATTACTCCCTCTGCAATCTATTTAATTGACAATTGCCTCATTTAGAACCTTGGTTCATCTGGGCATTATTTTTGCTCTATATTTATATCTACTAAATTGGGCTCTGCAGTATCAGTGACATTTGTTGGTTGCTTAACTGTAAATAACCTCCATTACTGATTGGATTATAATATGGCAAATTGTTATTACCAGTTATGTTGCTCTAACACAATATCCTTCACAATAATCCAATAGTATAGTATACCATGTAGTTGTGCAATCACTGATTTCTAAAGATGTAAACTGTATTGTATTTAAACCAGCAGCATAATCTATTTGTTAACTTTCCAAAAACTATAACTGTTTCTGTTAAGGAAACTTACTTGTTACAGTGTACTCATGTCATGGAGAAAAATAAATTTGTCACCTGTCACCTATCTTCCTCAGCATCTCACTGCTGACTTGGTCTAAAAAAGTAAAAATCTCAACTCCAATGTTGAAATGAAGTCTTGAGTACTTTGTTCTAGGTGAACTGTGCTGTCAATCAGCAGAAGTACTTTTGTCAATGGGCAAATGCAGCTTCCTTTCAGTTGGATTCCATTTGCACTTGGCATCAGTTTTAGACACTTTTCAAAGCATTTAGAGTTCATTGAAAGATACATTCGACCTGTAGCTAAGTGCCTTCTAAACTGTATTTTACCTACATCTGACCTGAGGAAATCTTAGAAATCCTATTGAGTTTGATAAGAAAAGAATCGGTTTTGATGTGAACAAAAGCCTGTAATCACTGGCCTATACTGCAAGTAAAGGATGGGCACATAATAATCTACCAAATGTATTGATTACAATTACTGAGAAAAACTCCAATTGGAAGGTTTAAAAACATTTAACACACAGCAACTTATCACTTTACCTAAGACATCCATAGAAGATGGATAGTAATTTGCTGAGAACCCAACCTAGCACTTCAATACTGTCATTCGGTTGTATTTTGTGTTTTTGTCAACCTCCCATTATAACCATATAACCATAAAGTCCAACACTGCCGACACAACAATATAAGTAGTATTTAGTTAGTGAAAGGAGTTATGCAAAATATGAAAAATGATAAAACTACTTGAAAGTTTGGAGTTCAAATAATCCCCTTTATTGGTTAACTGAAGTCATTAGAGAAGCAAGCTTTTGGGATCCCTTTTTCAGATGTAATACCAAATAGTTATATGTAATAGTAAATGGTATGCGACATCCCTAAAGCTTGTATACAAAAAAAGATTTATACAAAAAAAATGGGATGTTTCCTGTTTGTTTGTGCTGCCTAGTAAGCAATACGAGAACCAGTAAAAACAGTAAAACATCATAAACCACCTTGCCAACAGTGAACTTCATAATAACTTCACTGAGCTTGCAAGACTTCCAAAAAGTGCTAGTATGCTTTTGCACAGGTAATACTTATTATAATGATATATAATATAACCCGATATATAACCCGACGAGCCTTGCCACATTTAGTACCAAATTGCTAAGTTGACCAAAGCTTTGAGGCCCCAGGACTGATGTGTTCACCCCTGTGTATTTCCACCTTAAAAAAATCAATAATGAGAATCATTCTAGGACTTTTTCTTGATTACTAATAATAAAATGTGAAAGAGAGTTCTTTTTTGTACTAGAACCTCTCCATCATTTTCATCCATCACTTGTCTCAATGCAGACCACTTCAATGCAGTATAGAAAGTTTAGAACAGTTGTATGTCCCTAAAAAAACTCATCAGGGAGTCGTATACGATAGTCTTAAGGCTAAAACATAATCAAATATTATTATTATGCAAGATCAATTAACAAAAACACATCCATGTGTATGCGTCTCTCATACACATGGATGTATTTATGTTAATTGATCTTTGATGTTTGAGCCTTTAGACGATCTTATATGACTCCCTGGTGAAGCCTTTACTAAAGCGAAAAACGTCAGTGCAATTCTACTGAGGGTTTTCCCCAAAAAACAAATGCAAATTAGGCTGTTGATGTCTACCATAGCTACTATGTATTTTTAACATTAGATGTTTATGCTTTATGCATACTTTTAGATCATGGAACTCCATGTGTGGGGAGCTCTATGGCTGATTTTTATGATGTGATGTCCTTTTACATTATAAAGACCTTTTAACAATATTGTTTTGATTCAATGTTGCTGAACTAAAGCCCCAGTCAGGAAAGATTAAATAGGAGAGGGAACCAGACACTTATGGTCTGGACCCCAATCCTTTAGAGCTACATGCAATTATGAGTTTAGGGGTGCAACAAATGTTAGCATCCTATTGTTTAGAGAGGTTATAATAGTACTCATACAATACAGTTTAAGGGCTTTCCACTAGAAATTTGAGCTTAACCCCACATTAACATTGAATCTTCTTAGAGAAGTGGGAATAACTTACAGTAGGTGTTGACATCTTGATACCAGAGCCCTGAAAAGTAGGTGAGCTAATAAGTTTTTGAGCACTGATATTAAGCCAGAAGCATTTGCCATTGCCATAAACTTTTTAAAATAAACTTTGAGCTAGATCTGAAATCTTAGCAGCTAAGGGTAAACCAAGGCTAATAGCACATGTTGTGGGGTCACCATTAGTATCCATTGCTGTCTAAAGAATTCTAGACACACTTTTGAGTTAAATAGGAAAAAATAGGTTACCATCTATATTCAAGTATTAGCCAAGTTTTTCATTACAAAAATGTGTTACAAAAAGCCCCCCTCAGCTTACACTCGAGTCAGGGTCACACTTACCTGTACGGGTGTTTGCTGGTCTCCCTTCAGACGCCAGCATCCTCTGTGGGTGGTCCTATGACTGATCTTTTTTTGTATTTGGTATTCAATTTGCGGCATTCCCGAGCTGGTAAAAAAACCTGGATGGGAGGGCCATCTTTTGGACAATTTGTTCATTTTTACCGTAGGTGGTGGTATTTCATTTTGAAAACTCCACTATCTGACTTTGCAAGTAGCTGCTGCATTTCCCACCCTAGGCGTATACTTAAGTCGATACGTTTTCCAAGTTTTTGAAGATATATTTGGGTACCTCTGCTTATGTTCTGTCGGCTTATACTCAAGTATATATGGCATGTTCAAATGCATTTTATTTTTAAATATGTCAGAAATTTAAACTAAACAGTAAATTAGCCCAAACCAAAGCATATAATGGGTCAGCAGAACCTAACCATTGCCTATAAACACCCAAGTATGGGTTAAAATAAAAATCACACTTTATCTGTTATTTGCAGCAAATCTGCATTTGCAGAGTTATTTTTGGTTAATAATCAGATTGCCTTTCTTCAGTTTTATTAGGCCCAAGTGACTGCAAGGCTTTCAGTAATTGAACCAGTCAAGCTTTATTTGAGGCAAATTTGTTCAAATTGCTTTCCAGTATTATTGAAAGAACCTTTTAATACAACAGTAACCACTTGCTATAGCTTACATTTTTGGAGGAAATTTTTAATTAAAATGATGTCTGCTGTAACATTTGCCTTGCAGCAACATCATTGATTGGTTTACCTTTTGACAAAGGCCATCAACATTTGAGTGCAAACCAATTACTTAAATAATGATTAGATAGCTTTATAATAATATTTATGTAATGCAAACCCCAGTATAGTATGTGTTCCTTGAATGCCTAGAGGACATTCTTGTACTTGTTAGTTATGACTTAATATTGTAGACCAATTATAAGTTTTGGAAGTATCAGTAGCATGCCATTTAACCAAATATTGCATTTATTATGGCAGTTAGTTGCATATTCTGGTGTCAATGAGATAGAAAAATCCAATAGGAATCACCGACTCTAGGAGTAAAGGGATAATTAAATGGTTCTTTTTAAAATTTACTACAACACGTCTAAAAGGACATTGTAGGCCATCCAGCATCTAGGCCAGTGAAAGCAAAAATTTTGCAGACAGAGTTCCCTCAACACATTTATTTATTACAAAGTGCCAACATGGAAATTAAACCTGAATCACACACACTTGAATCATAATCATTGAATCCTACAGACACATACACATAAATCTCATACACACATAAATCATAAATACACATTTATCATACAGACACATGCATCACACACACAAATCAAAATACACATACATGCACAAATCATGTAGAGACAAAAGTGTTTTATATACCATATTTTTCGTACTATAAGACGCACCTGACCATAAGACGCACACAGTTTTTAGGGCAGGAAAACCAGAAAAAAATGTAATAAGTTTTCACATCAATTGGGTTACTGCAATGAATTCAATTAATGCAATATTCAGTTCAGCCAGTAGGGGTCACTAGCAGCAGTACATTCTCAGCCCAGCGTCCTACTTCACACTGACCGGCAGGAGGAGGGGGGTGGGGAGGGCAGAAATCTGCAGTCTTCTTCCTCTCCTCTGCTCTGATCAGCTGTTACTGTGTCTGTGGGAACTGCAGTTCCCATGGACACTGAGAGAGGGAAAGATGGCAGTTCATCTCTCTCTCTCCATTGTCTATACCAGCAAAGCTCTACTGACATAGGCAATAACACAGTTCAGATGGGAGAGCCGGACACCAGCCGACATCTCTCAACTTACAGCTCCTCCAGCTCCCCGGCTAATCTCCGTGCCAGAAAAGCTGGCAGGAAGCCAAGGTGGCCACGGGGTTGCACATGTGGACCATAAGACACAGGAACTTTTTGCCCCCAATTTTGGGGGTGAAAAAATGCGTCTTATGGCCTGAAAAATACGGTACCTGCACTAATAATGCAGAGACATGCCTCATATCTACACACACACCAATAATGCAGAGACATGCATCATATGATATATTTTGGCTGGCAGTGTTAAGTCGGGGTGGGTACTGTGTGCATCTGTCAGGGGGAGAAGAGAGCTGACAGCTAAAAAGGCTGCAATTCTCTCCTCTCCCCTTTCTGCCTCTGTACTGGCACGCCTTTTTTCTAGGTTTTTAACCACTGAACTTGGCAGTATCTAATGCTGCCTAAGGCCAGTCACTTACATTTCCTTAATCTAGTCCACATGGTAGACTAAAATAAGTGAGTCACAATATGTATTTACAATGCAGTAAAGATATAATTAAGCTTATAGATCTGATCTGCTTTGCAAAGGTTTGTTTTATACACAAGTGTACATTTTCAGTGGCTGAATGCACCAGGTTGCAAGTAATGAAAGAAAAGTTTTCTGTCTGTCAATCAAGAAACTGCTCGAAAACAAGTAAGCTGTCTATCAGGTGATATCTTTAGTGATGTGATGGAGATGGCAAGTAGTGAAACTATATCAGAATGGGGCTTCCTCGGGGAGATATGTGGAGTTATGAATCTAAATATATATATATCAAAAGTTGATACAACATACATACATATGATATATGAAGCAGTACTTACATATCACAATATTTACATATTTTAGAAACACGTGTCCAGAAGGTAGATGGTGATGTACTGATGCCCCAAGGGACAGGCCGCACCCCTGGATGGGCCAGCAGAGCACTGCAGACAACCTCAATGGGGGAAATGTCTAATGGCTTTTAGCTTTTTCCAATTTAATTCTGTACTGGCCTATCAGAGAAAATGTCACTGTTTTTAAGAACATTTAAGAAATATTTGTAGAAAAAGAATGTAATGCTACCGAGTATTGCTTCATTGCATTATAATTCCCACCATTCTGTTCATACTTTCTTCATAGCAATATGATAAATGATGTAATTATTTTAAGATAATACATGTGTATTCTCACATCATTTTATAGTAGCCGTATCCCATGAAATAATACTGAAGAAGTCAGGTAGCAGAGCAATGAGTGATTCTGCATACAGAAAATGCCAAGCTTCCATTCCCCCGAGCTCTGACAAACAAATGCATTTCCCTTTGCTCTGGGGAAAATGACAGCTGCTGTAATCCACTGTCGTTAGACTTTTTGCTGCTGCATTTCTTTTGTTGTTTGTGATTGCCAGTATTGCTTTGTCCTGGCACTTTACACTAAGCTGACTGAATCTGCAAACACTTCACTGACAATGGCTGCATATTAATAACCCACAGTACAGGCTGTAATGATAACCTTAACATATTCGGTGGGCTACTTCTGTAGATGTTGAAGATCCTCAAATAAATTGAGATTTCCATAGTATTCAGTGAGGAAGAGACAGCACATCAGGCACCAACCCATTAAATGACATGTGAAGTGCATCTACCGACTATTAATGTGAATAAGTAACTGAAGCATATGCCTCTCTACTAAATGTGTTACACAATCTCTATATTTGAGTATTTATTATATATCTTATCATGTTCGTGATATATTCCAGGCAAGTTACTATTATGGAATCAGAAGAAATATATTTCTTTGCTTTTGTTCTTCACATTTCTCTGAAGAAACTAAATAGTATTGAATATGAAGTGTCATCACCATTATACTATAGAAGCTTCATACCTTACTGACCTAAATGTTGGACTACCTTTCTACCTTTAGTTCTAGAAAGCTAATATTGTATAGGTCCCTTCCATGTATATGTTAATATCAATGCATTTGCACTTAGATATCTTGCCTCTTGTCCAACCCAGCCAAGGAAAACTGACAGGAAGTGACATCACTGACGTAACTTTCAGAATTTTAAAGAAGAAAGTACTGAGGTTGAGTATACTTCAGCGATTCAAATATTGGAAATGACTTCACGTAGGTCACTTCTGGTAGAAACTTTTTTAGAAGCTGGCTAACATAGGAGGGAGGAATAACTTCTCCCTATTAACTTCACACCACGCATATAATCTCCACAAGCTAAGTTAACCCGATTTCAAAATCCCAGGAAAAATATTGAAATTGGGATTTGGCCAGGAAATTCACATTACAAACTACTTTCCTGGCCAAAACGGGATACATGACAGGAATGGGTCAGTGTAATTTAAGCTCCCCTTGCCCCGCAGCATAGAGATAAGGACTATGTCAGACTGTGAAAGTCTCCAGTGGTCAACAACACAACCAAAACAAGGAAATCTGCAAAAGTTCCATCTACTCTTTTCAAATGGCTACAGTAAATGTCCTCAGAGTCACAGACATCATCATACATCTACCCACCAGTGAAATGATTGTTGAACGTAAAGCAGCACCTTGATATGCTCATCTTTCTGCAAGCTATCAACAATACATGTGCTGCTATTTTTGTCACTCTCCAGCTCTGCTCTGTATTGACTGCAATATCAGATCGAAGCCAATGTATACATAAACTTAAAAAATATATATATATATAATAAAAATGTTACTAATCCCTGAGCCAGCACAATGGTGATGAAGTGCTCCACAATCCTAAAAATATATACTTACTTGTTGTTGCCTGGACCCATTCAAACGATTCTATATTTAGCTGGCAGTCTTTTGGGATATCATTAATTGCAGTATCGCAAAGGGCCATTTGATAACATATTCAATGGGGAAAACATATCTCCATAGTTTTGTATACAGAGCATGATTCTGTTTTTCTGTCACTGGGCTTCCAACTATCAGGTTCCTGCCTTAGCCGAGCAGGTTAGAATATCATCACAGTAGAGGTAAGGTTGTTTGTGAAAGATCGTCCCTATAATCTGGGGTTTGGCTGCGGGGGACAAGAAGTACACAAGGTTTGTATAGGTTGGCTTTGAGTAATGTATTTAAAATGCTCTATTTATTAATGCATTAATGATGAGTACAGAGGACAGTTGAAAAGACCATACAGTGTGTGCTTTGTTCCTTGATTATACAGCAGCCCTTACATAGGTTGCATCGATTTTTGCTCTTGGGGAAGGAGAGATCCTTGGTGCCAAGTTCACAATGAAGATATTATTGGGCTTATGTATAAATTATATTCCTAAAGTGTTTTATCAAGTGCCAATAAATCTAAGGTTTTATTTGACATAAGATACACGCCTTATACAATGGTTGAAAAGGCTAGGCTTTGTATACATGTAGGCTTGTATAGCATCTTTCCACATGAAAAACAACCATCCCATTGAGCAGTAAATTTTGGGCATGTATATACGCTGAAAGTGTCTCATTTTCAGATGTGAATGGTCCCTAAAAATCACTTTACTGTAACTGAGTATATGCAACATCATTGTATATTGTTGTTGGTGATTGACATTAATATTAGTAGTATCTGTATGAGACACATGTCCTCCTTGCCTTAATTCTTTTTCTATTTTTTCCAGGTCCAGAGGAACACTACTGGTACAGAGGGCTCTATTTACAAAGCTATAAGACCTGTTCATTGCTTCCAGCATTATCAGTTTAAACCCAACATCTGGACACAAGATGCGTTACACTAATGTATTCAATTAAGTTTCATTAAAATGTAATAAGCTCCGTTTTCAGAAACAATTAATGTATTCGCAAATGATGCTGCTAAACTGCAGTTTTTGCATTATCACAAATGAAAATTCTCCTTTTTTGATGTTGCTGTACAGATCTATTTTCATTGCAGGGACTTTAATAACAAAATAAGTGGTTATTATCCCTCTGGGATATGCATTTTTTTATATAATAATTTAAAGTAAACAAGGACCATGCACTAGGACTAGGAGGCAGCACGGTGATTTGAAGAGGATTATAGCCAATGACACCAAATAATATAGGATGCACATTTACAGTGTACCTGTGCTGCCTAATCTGATTTTGTGAAATAATTTTTTTAAATGTTTTCCTTCTGTTTATTTCTGTAATCTGACAAAAATGACCATGTAATACACTTGATAAATTATACCAATAAACATTTACACTTGTAAATCTTAAATAAACTGATATTGTATTTATTTTATTTTATTGACAAAAATTTTTTTGCAAACCTGTATACCATCTGAGGTAACCTGCTCTACCATGCGCTTTTGGAATTGCACTTGAGGGACTTATTGTGCGGTAATAAGGTAAGGTTACCCCCTGAGACATATAGCATATAATGACCCCAGACATGAATAACTACAGGCCATAACAGAATTACAGATACAAACACGTATACAAAAGCACAAAAGTACTCTAGTGCTGACTTCCAACAATCACCAACTTGGACTTGGTCAACAGTTCCTTAAATTAACCTAAAATTGATCTCATCTAATTTTATGAAATAATTAAAAAATTGATGGTGAAAAATATTGTAAATATGACACAGGAACTAGTTTTATAAATATGATAGTATTTAGTACTTTAATATCCTTTAGATTTCATCTGCTATTTTTTGTAGTAAGTCTCTACTGGCTTTTAAGCTAGCCATACATGTGCCGACTTGTGAGCGATCGATCGCCCATCCGATCGATTCCGGTGAAGCCACAGGCGTCAATTGATCGCCCAATCAAGTCTGTGCCTACCACCCTAGGCCACCGATTCCTGGACGATTCTGTGCCCGATCGATCACTTCACAAATGTCAACTCCCCTTGATGTGTGCTGAATTGATCAGAAAAGACCAACAGGTTGGTTCTCTGGCTGATCCGATTTGGGGGTCATGTTGATTGGGCGGGGTCGATCGGTCAAGGTGGGCTGCACTCAATTCCTCGATGATCGATGATCGATGTGGGAAATCGACCCGTGTATGGCTACCTTTAGAGATTGAATTTTCCGACTAGCTGACTTTGTGAGCTGATTGTAAAGCCTCTGAAAATGGTATCACCAAAATAGCTGGAGATGTCGTTTTTGCATACGTAGTTTTTGCATAAATTAAGTTACATTTTGAAATGTTGACTTGACTTTGAAGTTAATTTATGCAAAAACTATTTGTGTTTAAGCCATACTTTTTTTTTCTAGTGTACCCCCAACCCTTCTCTACATCTCCAGCAAATTTGGTGATGATACCATGTTAAGGGGCATTGCAATTAACTTGGGTTTTTAAGACTTTAGATTATGCACATTATTTTGCCAAAGTATTAGGCCAACTTGTGTGTGGACTGTTTATAGACAGTAACTTTAACGAGCTATGGGTAATCAAAAAAGACAAAAACTATGTAGCAAAGTTTGTTAATTTAAATTCCAGTTTGTTTTTAAATGATATTATATACAATAGGTGCAAAATAGGTAAAATATATACTTTTTAAAATCTTGCTTACTTTTGCTTTCTCCTAATACCTCTAATACACTCCTTTATAGGTCAGTGTAATTTAAAAGTATAGATCTGATCTAAAAATAGGTAAAACGTCAAAAAGATCAGCTTATGGATTACACAGAAAAAAATATGTGCAAAATGCTGTGACCTAGGCTATAAAATTGTAAAGTTACCTTCTTGGTCTTCTGGATAGCAGGAGAAACACTCATCAAAAGCCCCCCATACACGTTCCGATTTTTCATACGAATTTTGCCCGACCGACCAACGGGGTCGGGAGATTAATTGATCGGGAGATTAATCGGATTCGGAATTAGGTACCCGACCGATCCAGATTTCTCAAAATCGGCCGAAAAATCGGTCGGGACCTCTTCGGACCTGTCCGTACATTTTGGCCGATCTGCTGTTAATAAATAGTGTTAGGCTGATGAATCGGTGATAATTCGAATTCCGATTTTTCGTGCCAGCCGACCGACCGACCATAACATTTTAGGTGAAAATCGGGTGACACGATCGTACGAAAAATCGGTCGGGAGAATAATCGGAACGTGTATGGGGTGCTTTAGATTTAGAAGGACTAAGCCCTTTCTTTAGATTAAATAGACCATTTGGGTTCATGGAAGGGTGTTTGTTAAGACAACTTGCTATTACTAATGCGTTAAAACCTTACTTTAATTACTGCCAAATATTTGTCTGGATGTTGACTGAATTATTGTGAGAGATTCTGTTTCTTGTATATCAATCACCTCAATGTAGTGTTCACCCAGAGGCAAGCCCCCAGCTGTGCCATTCCAAAATTATATTGCCTCAGAACTAACATGCTCAAAGGATGACATCTCGTAACGGTAACTGGAGGTAGACCAGGACACCACAAGCACAAAGGCCAGGTGGTTACCAATTGCAACCACTGCTAAAAAAAGATGAAGCTCAAAGTTCAGAAACTGAACAATTATATCAACGGGAGAGTGAGCCTAAGGCCCACTGACCAGGATCAAGGATTCCCCCTGAAAACTCAGGGGCAAGGGGACTTTAAAGGCTCCAGTAAAGGTCACAAGATGTATATGAAAACAATGGTTCAATTTATTACAAGAGTAAAAACTCACTTGGCCACAGGCCTTGACAATGAATAATACTATCCCAGCTGAAGATTACAAACATGAAAAATAAAATTTTAAAGACACGGTGTGAGTCCGCACAGCAATAGAAATAGCAACTCCAAACCCAACGTATGTTTAGTTCTTTACCACTTCTTCAGGGGTTTATAAGGAGAAAAGTTTTTTTGCGGAGCCATAGGCTCACTCTCCAGATGATATAATTGTTTTGTGATTACATTTTGGGATGGTGGCTCCATCACCGAAAGAAAAGCATTATTAATGTTCAAATCAGAAACTAACACAGAAAATAAAACAAGAGAGGTAACCAAATAGGTCAGGACAGGCAACGAGCACTGGTCATAACAAACATAAAATCCTAAAGTCACACTGTAGAAACAAAGATTAGACTATCAAAAGCAGAATATAGGAAGTTCATAGCCTGGGGTGTACTAATAGGTCATGGTCTTCAATGGGCAAATCCTTTTAGATCTACTCATAACTGCAGGAGGTGCAAATGATATTTCGATACGGATCAGAGAAATCTCCTCTGTACAATAGCCTTCTGAGCGTTCTCCCCGAATTAACTCGGGCTGAGTTTCATGCATCATGAAACTCAGCCCCAGTTAGCCGGAGGAGCGCCCGAGGTCTCGCCGTCTTCTGACGGCGGTCGGGAGCATCGGCATGGAGGTCTATGGCGCCGCCTACCCCCGAGGGGGCGGGGGTAGGCGGCGCCATAGACCTCCATGTAAATGGAGGGGCGTCGCCTTTCGTCAGCATAAGTCCGGCGTCTCCAGTGACGCCGGGCTTATGTTTACTACCCTGAGCTGAGCTGGCAATCGCGGCGGAGCACATTGTGCTCCGCCGCGATTGCCCGTGGCACGGTTATAAAAAAACCGTGCCACGTGGCAAACGCTCAGAGGGATAGTCTACTGTGACATTGCTATGCTGGTGGGATCTGCTTAGACAGGCGGAAAATGTGGCAATGGTAGATGGATGGAGAAACAGGGGTACATGTCATTATAATTGGTTGACTTAGTTCTCCTTTGGTATTATTTTGTTGATTTTTATTATTCTTATTTTATGACTGTGTCCTTTTTTGATTTAGTTAATAACATTTTTGAATTACACATTTAAACACAAAAAGCACATAATTACAGCTACGTTGAAAAATGTAAACAGCAATAGCTTTTTACTATGTTTTTTTTGGTGCACCTTTTGTGTATAGTTTTGCCAAGATAATATAACAAAAATAAAATAATACAACATATACTCAACACAATATACCAACACCAATAGCCTGCAGCTAAAATAATAAAAATAAATATCTGGAGAGCTGCAGGTAAATTGATTTGGGTTAATAAACGAATAAATTCAAAAGTGCACTTTTTCTGACTCCTAAACCAAACAGCGCTTGGCCAACCTCCACCATTGTATGACTAGATTTACCACAGTTTCACACTATAAGACATATCTGACCATAAGAAGCACCCCATAGTTTTGTAGAAAAAATTGAAATAAAAACAATATAGAGAGCAAGAAGTGCAGCCATTATTTACACCATTCCAGCAAAGTAGGCATGTCTGGTCCATGTAGTATTAACTATATCCCTCCAGCCATGCCAAAAGGAGTACCAGGAGAAAGTTCCAGCAAAGTGTGTAGGTCTGAAACTTTAACATGTGTCTATATACTAGCAGTACCCATTTTCTGAATCCACTGACCAACTTAAGGAGAGAGACATTTTACCATCTTGCACTAACAACTTACCTATAAGCGCCTATTTACATATGGGTCTGTGTCACATAATTTTTTATTAACCTCCCTAGCGATATGCCCGAACCCAGTTCGGGCAAAG
The DNA here is from genome assembly GCA_036250615.1 of Ptychadena robeensis. Classification (NCBI taxonomy): domain Eukaryota; kingdom Metazoa; phylum Chordata; class Amphibia; order Anura; family Ptychadenidae; genus Ptychadena; species Ptychadena robeensis. The sequence continues at coordinate 151,307,117 of CM070032.1, forward strand.
GCACACTGC
>CM070032.1:151307225-151319030 GCA_036250615.1 Ptychadena robeensis
CACTGTATCACTTTTGGTACAGAAATCTGCACCTCAGTGAACCACCAGGGAGGTTAATGACCCATGTACAGTATGTTATCCCCATATTAGAGTCTGTCTCCCCTTTTTTATATATTTTCAGACTACAAGTCTATTACTTTAATTATGTTCAAACTTTTTTTTTTTTCCAAATATGTTCAAACTTTTTAAGGGTTTAAGTTTAATAATAAATTTTCTTATAATTATAGAGAAATATATATCAATATTGATGTTTACACACACATATCAATGACAACTTAACCTGTAATAAATACAATGTAACTAGAGATAGGTCAACAAAACAGTATTAACAACAGTATTAACAAAGACTAGCAAATCAAATGGGAATACAGTTCTGTTACAACTAGCTTAAACCATTTAAAACAAACAAGTAACACATTCTAATAACAGATAAGACAATATGAATACCTTCATGATAATTTTTATGGCAGCGTTCTTGATGATCTATCTATGATGATGACCACATGAAGATCTTTCTTACCCATATTATGATTCACTACAATGACTCCTGATAATTACCCTCTATGCTGATTATAATTACAATCATCTCATCAGTATAACATTAGGGTCTCTGGGTTGGCTAAGCAGTGTTTCTCTTATTGTCAGAATTTATATTGCATATTTCAACCCAGTTAATTATAACATTACTGATTTATATAAACAATTATTGGTCAAAAACTTGGCTCCAAAATGACTGATCTGGAGTTTACATTCTCTACAGAGGTCCTTTATCCTATTTGGAGGGATATGTATACTGATTAATTTCTTACCCAGGTGCTAATTTATGGGCCTTCCAAATTATGACTACAATATCATCAAATAGATCCATCTATTTTTATCCTATTTGGAGGGCTAAATATGCTGATGAATTTCTTACCCAGGTGCTAATTTATGGGTCTTCCGAACTATGACTACAATTCCATCGAATAGAAATGATTCCAAAAATTATGGAAACTCATAAATGTGTATTATTGACATGTCTGAGATGTGAAATGTTTAACATAAACATCACAAAGGCAAGTAAAGGTTAGATATCTTAAATGAGTTATATATATTTATATCTAAAAATCATACGTGTCAAGTTTGGCAATTAAAAACCGGGGGAGTACAGGAAGTGACGTCAGTGATGTCACTTCCGGTATATGGATCTTGGTTCTTGGAAGTGACGTCACTGACGTCACTTCCGGCGGCCGGCAACCTTTTGGGTTGTTACTCTCCCTGCTTATATCCCACTTTGCTTGTGCTGATAATGTGCGGGGTGGGACATTAGCAGGGAGAGTAACGCCCTCTCCCTGCTAGATCAGCACGATTTGAAGAATCCGGGAAATCCGGATTTGGCTGGGAAAGCCACATAAAAACGTGACTTTCCAGGCCAAAACGGGAGGGTTGACAGGTCTGCTAATAATAGAGATTAAACATAAAAACTGTATGTTAACATTACCTTCTACCAGTTAAGGTCATACCAATCAAGTGGGGAAAAAACTAAGATTAATAATATGTTGGAACAGATTACTAAAGCACTAAGGGGGTTAATCCAGCACAGCTCCAAAACCGAAAAAAAATTAATAATCCTGTCCTGTAAAGGTTAGGTGCTTTTAGGTGCCTGCGGTCCAGACATGGTTACTATATAACAGATGACTAGCTTTAGGGAAGTGAACCTTTCTCGTGTAAATAGCAGAAGCACAGAAATATATTACAGGATTAAAAGTGCTCCTGTTGTTGATTCTAGGTTCTCTAGGTCACTTGGATAGATTAACAGGAACAATAAGGTTAAGTGCATGTGCTGTTTTATACATAACTGAGGCCTTTCTATTGTACCCAAGAAATTAAAGTCTGAACATAAAAGTACATACGTCAAGCTGTTATCTTACCCCTTTTATAGGTTTTCAATAAATGGACAAAGAAAAACATCCAATTAAACACTGTAAAAGGAGGGCTTCGGTCATGTTTTAAATTCACCTTTTCAAAGAATCTTTTGTAACTTAGAAGTCTCATTTTTCATTTACCTCTGGTTGACAGAATGCATTCAACATTGAAAAGAAAGACTGTTTTATAATATTAATGAATATAAGCAGAAACTGGAAGTCGCAAACATGGATGTAAAAGAACACAGTTCAAACAGTCACCTTGGCATATTTATATATTTTACAGCGTTCCTTAATTTTTCCCATAGGCATTTATTAGAAAATGTAAAATATCACCAAACGTACTTTTTTAGAAATACATACATAATTTTTAACGAATGACATTACATAGTTCACGTTCATAGTTACATTTGAAATAATTTACATGAAATAATCTACAGAAAAACAAAAAACAACAGAGAAAAGAAAAGGGAAGAAAAAAATTGAAGAAAAAATTACAACAGTATTAGTCAACAATGGTATGAAGCAGAACAAATATCATCTTAACAAATGAAGTTACCTTCACAAAAGCTATTATTCAGTAAATAAACAGAGTATGTATGAGACATCTATATCAATCATTATTAGTTAAGGAAAAGACAAAAAAAAAAAGAAAGGCGCTATAATACAGGTGTATACAGAGAGGACAATTTAAGGGTGTGAAAGGGAAGACCCCACACGTCAAAATGTCAATATTATTGATCTCAGAAGATCAAAAGGTAGCCATACAAGAGACGATTTGGACGCGATAGAGGAGGGATCAACTTCAGTGGGATGACGTCATCCTGCTGCAGCCGGCCTCTTAGCTGATCGGTGTGCACCCTTTGTGTGCCAGACATCACGTTGAATGGCACTGCCATCCCTATTCAAAGTAATGGGATCAGCCAGGAATTAGCCGGCATGTCGGATCACCCAGTGAACTTAATCTGGGTGAAATTGCACATTCCATACTTTGAACAATGAATATGGAATAGTTAATAGTATATTAAAAGACTGCTTCCCATAGGATCGACACCTTGTGGCAGCTCCACCAGACATGTAACAGATACAGTGGGGTCTCCACATCTCCAACAATGGGGTGGCATATCAGGTTAGATTGTAGCCATAGTTATCTTATGGGTGTTAATCCAAAATCAATTGGAGGTCTGTTTCTGAGAAAAAGCAATTGAGTTCTCTCTCCCAGGAGTGGATAAAGTGAGGATAATCAGTAACAAAATGCTTTATCAACATCTTATATATAAAGGATATACAATGTGAAGGTTTGCTTGATTGAGTACAAAGTTTATCAAAAGGGGTTGGTTCGGTCATATAGGATAGTTCAGTGGTAATAGAATTAAAACAATTAGAACATTGAAAATAGGGTAACCAATGAGTGGAGGTTGTGAGAGTATTTAAAGGTTTTAGTCCAACATAAAAATGTAATACAAAACCTGGGTTTTCATTGGTTTAAAATAGGATAAAACTGCATGTTTAGAGACATGATAATCCCAGGAGGAAGGGAGTATGGTAGTGCAGAGTTAAATTGATTGGACTACCATCTTGGAATACCATGCTATACATTGTCTCTCTATAAGGACCAGGTACTGTGTCAGTGTTAGGCAAATGACATTCTAATCCTGCAGTCTTTAAATTATATTAAAATGTACTATTTTGGGACCCCCTATGCAATCCCAAAAATGTTTTCAGAAACACACAGTGTTTTATATATTTCATTGGACTAAAGGCAATACACTATTGTTTTCCCTCTTTAATAAATAGGTCTCATAATGTAGATCCAGGTCAATAATTATAAACAATGTTCTTTACGTGACAACTGCCTTTCACAAAATTATAGAGAACTTATAGAAAACCCTGGTGTGTAATGACTCATGAGCAGTTCTAGGCTATAAACAGGTACTTACTTTAAAGTGGAAATGTATGTCAAAGCCCACACCCACAGTCCATAGTGAGTCACTGAGGTGATTGTGGGAAGCAGTTATACAGTTGAGGAGCCATCAGAAAAGCAAGGGTTAGATAGGCCCAACAGGCCTTTAGAACCTCTTAAGGCCCCCATACACGGGTCAGATTCCTGTCTGATTCCGGTCCGATCGATTCCGGGCGCGTGCACGCCAAACGATCGTGCCGGAATCGCGTGCAGCCCACCTTGTCCGATCGATCAGGTCCGTCCGTTCCGGGGCTCAGAATCGGATCCGACAGAGAACCAACATGTTGGTTCCATCAGATTGATTCTGCACAGATCAGGGGGAGTTGCCATTTGTGAGGTGGACAATCGGACACGGATCCGTCCCGGAATCAGCTGGACAAGGTGGTATGCAGCGATCGGATCACTTAATTGGCCGCTCGATCGGAGCTCCGAGTCCCGCTGAGATCGCCGGAATCGATCGGATGGGTGATCGAGCGGACATGGAATCCGACACGTGTATGGCTAGCTTTAGACAGAAAACAAGTATTTAAACCCTGCAGTGTGCAGCTAGCTCTTAGGTAATGTCTTACCGAACCTGATAAGCTTAATGGACAGACAGTACCTCTACGTGGTAAACTAGAACTGGTCAAAGACTTGAGTATGAAGTATTCCTTCAAGTATGAAGGAATACTTCAGACTCAGGTCTTTGACCAGTACTAAACTATAGAACAATTACATTATATATCATTTGCAGAAATGGTTCTAAAGGAGTATAAAATGTGTCTGACTTGAATCCAATTGAGGATATGTGGAGGGAGCTAAAGATCAGGGTGATGGCAAGAAGACTCTCCAACCTGATTTGGAGCTCATTGCTAAAGATGAATGGGCAAAAATCCCTGTGGAGACATGCAAAAAGCTAGTCTGCAATTATAGGAGGCGTTTGATTGCTGTAATAGCCAATAAAGGCTTTTCTATTGATTATTGAGAAGGGTATGAATAATTTTGGACATGACTCTTTTTGCTCAAATGTAAATAAAAAAATGCCTTTTGTACATCTTCTTATTATCTTTTGGGAGACACCTATGTCATTTCCCGTAAAAAAATAACTTGCTGGTTGAACTAAAGTAACTTTAAGTTAACATTTGCCAGTGGTATGTATAATTATGGGCTTGACTGTATATGTTGTAAACATATATTTTTACATAGTTGACATTGTAGGATACATATGGATTCGGTGCCAAAAATATTTATTATTATACAGTTGAATTTGTACTGTTGGTTGATAAGACCTTCTCTAGTATTGTGAAAACAACAGAACGTTTTATGGGTTAGAGAAACCTATAAAGTATTTCTGTAGAACAATTTCTTTAGATTTGTTAATAAATCTATTCCTATTTCTAGATGGGAGATAGTTTCCAGAATACAGACTTTTATCCCCTATATAAACAGTTGATGATATACAGTTGTTCCAGTTCCAAAGCCTTTCACTTGTGCTCAATACTGCAAAGAACAAACCAGTTTATTTCAGCATAGATTGATGATTGTGTCCTCTATTGCTAATGCCCAGGCTTTGCCAAGTAAATCTATTAAAAAGATGATGGAGTTTAAGATTTAGTTTGCAGGCAGTCATTTCTTTGATGAAGGAAATGAGTTTGGAGACGTTAGAATTGAACGCCAAAATGTAACAAGTGAAAAACAATTAGACTAACAAGCTAGCCTGTGCTCTATAGAAACTATTATTCTTACAACCATTCTTACAGAGGATATAAGAAATGTAAGTGTAGCACAAGAGTATAGAAAAGAATATACGCTGAATGTACCTTTTTACCATGTATACCATGTATAATGTAATGTATACCATGTATAACATGAAGATAGTCAGTAAAAAAGCAATGATTGTTAGGCAGGGAACACACAGCTGGATATGGGAGCCGTTCGAGGTTCCTGACAGCAGCGCGATGACGTCATCAAAGGAGCTGAAGGCACAGCACTGCTGTGTTTCCAGCTCTGATTATGCTTTGCATAGAGACCCCACAGTCCCCGTGCAAAGCAATGCACATCGACCATGATTTATGGTCATGTCCGATATCCCTGTTTTCGAGTGGGATTGATTGGTCCGACCGTATTAGATAAGGGCCAAATTGAAGGCCCTGTGCGCGCACGGTGCTCGAAGCAGCCATCGATCTGGCCCATATCTATATGTGTGTTCCCAGCTTTAACTAATATGAACATTTGAATTCTCTGTATTACAGTTAAAATATAATCCTTGGTAAAAAAAATAAAAAAATCCATAATTTTGCTTGTGTTTATTGAAAAGGTATATTGCGAATATTTTCTTCATTATCACGAATATTCAAGATTTTTTTATACATCAGTACATAACTATCGTGCATTGCATTCACAATATGCACATGTACAAGTGCTGATTTGCACAATGAGGGTAATAATGACTGGAGATCACAAATTTATTGTGGATATTTGGCAAACAATTTGCGATATTTTGCAAATACAAATATTGCCTATGCTGCTCACCACTATTTAGAACATTCCTTCTAAATATAATATTGATTCTATATTCTGTTACCATTCCACATAAACTCCTGCCTTGGGAATTGTAATGGACCTGACAAGGAACCAATACAATACAATGCAAGGGACCAATACAGGGGGATAAGACTATACCACCATAATAGGAAGGGGCACATTACTACTTTAGCTTATTCACATATCACATTTGTCGCTGCCTATTCAATGTGCTGATTGGAAATGAAACTTGTAAAAACATGCAGAACAATCACAATACTTTATTTCCAAAGAACCCCTTTACATGTGCAATGTGACTCCACAGACTGGCTCCTTGAATTTGATGACTATAACCACTGGTTGGTCATTCAAAATTTTTATATGTCCAGACTCTTCCTAGACAGTTCTGGGCCATATAGAACCACGCTGCTTCCTGATACTGTCAGTGCAATTATTTAGTGTTGTTTTATTCATTTTCAAATATATTTAGCTGTTTGTTTATATTATATCTTCAATTCATTCATACATCTTTTAAGTGACACCTTGTTACTTCAGGTCTGTATTTTTCGGACTATAAGGCGCACCGGACCATAAGACCCATCCAGTTTTTAGGGCAGGAAAACCAGAAAAAACAAGATTTAATAAGTTTTGACATCAATTGGGTAAATGCAATTAATTCAATTAATGCAATATTCAATTCAGCCAGTAGGTGTCACTAGCAACGGTACACTCTCAGCACAACGTCATTCTCCACACTGATCGGGATCTGGTTGTTACTTTGTCCGTGGGAGCTGAAGCGTGATTGCAGTTCCCAGTGACACGGGCCATTCATCTATGCCATTGGCCATTCATCTATAGTGATGAGCTTCTAGGCAATATTCGAATTCGCGTCATTTCGCGAATATCCGCCATAATATTCGATTCCATATTCGTAATCTCGAATATCCGCACTTACGACATGAATTGCGATCTAAACATCGCAATTGCGATCCAATATGCGCAATGCATGCAAGTCAATGGAGAATGGCGTAATCCGAAATCGCGATTATCCGAGAAAGCGCAATGCGACCAAATATGCGCAATACATTGAAGTCAATAGAGAATGGCGGAATCCGAAATTGCGATTATCCGAGAAAGCGCAATTGCGATCCAATATGCGCAATGCATGCAAGTCAATGGAGCTTGGATATTCGACTGGGAGAATATCCGTCATTTCCGTTTTAAAAAATCGCATTGCGATAATATAATCGCGATCCCATTCATTGCGATGGATCACGATTATAAAAGCGCAATAAATCTCGAAAAATCGCGATCGCGTCGGATATCCGCTGATATATTCGCGAATATTCGCGAAATGGCGAAATAGCGATATTCGAGCTAAATATTCGAAAATCAAATATTCGAGCTCAACACTATTCATCTATGCTTCTCTTCATTGCTTATGCCAGCAGAGCTCTGCTGGCATAGGCAATTATACAGTTCAGATGGGGAAGCCAAGGTGCGACCACTCGTCCGCGGGGTCGTGCATTCGGACCATAAGACACAGGCACCCCCCCCCCCCAAATTTTTGTGATCCGAAAAATACGGTAATTAACTTACAACCTTGAGTTTGGTGGTGTTTTTTTCAGAACATACACAACAGATGCATGACATTTCTAGACTTTGTCTTGTAAGGCTTATATAACCTAACAGGGGAGAGCTACACTGCCGCTGGACTTGCCTTGAACTACATTTGCTACTTTAAGGCATCCATAGAGTCTGATCTCACATGGACACATCTAGTCTAGCCCTGATCCATTTTCTACCCCTTGCAGTAAGTAGTGTCAGTTCATCAGCAGGTGATACACCTCTCTCTCTCTCTCTTTCTCTCCTTTATATATATCTCAGCAGAGTATATTCTTAGAGAAAGTTATCAGGTAGCCCAGAAAGTATGTGCAAGAAGGGAATGGTGCTGTCTCACAGGAATCAATCTAGTCAAGTCTCATTTCTGCCTTTCTATGAGCTGACCCTCACCCTATCCTATTCCCTGGCAGGGGATTTCCAACACTGCCCGCTGGTGCTTGTAGTCCCGCAAATAGGTGCAGTATGCTTCCTACATGGACTACTCACAAGATGCTGCAAAGACCCTTGCCCCCCTCTTGCTAGACTTTGTATACCACCTTGGGGAACAGCATTATCCTATGTATTGGTTATACATATACAACATATTTTACAGGGGTGGAATTATTACATTATTTTAGCACGTTCCACTACACTACAAGACTTTTTAGTAGAAGATATTAGGAAACTTCTTATGTCAGGAGTGTGAACCTAACTCTCAATTTAATTCACATTCAGAAAGCAGTCAGTGCTTAAACTATTGTTAACTTTGCCTGTATGTAATATTGATGTTTCAGCTTTCCACTACATTAAAGTATATAATTGAAATAAGCAGGTAACTTTTCTTGAACTATCCCCTTTAAGTTGTACTGAAACACACAGTGATATACAGTCTTAAAGGCTGTGTTCAAGTGGCTGTGTTGCTTTCCCCAATTTCCTTTGTAGATCTTTTTAGTTGATGGCAATCCCAGGGCCTATTGGTTATCCGTCATCATAGCTTGGGGATGGGAAGTCTCTTTACTCAAATCTTAGAGAGGGTTGCTTCAGTCCTACAGACAGGTCTGTCCCCTACTCCGCTAGTACTCTCTCTCTCTCTCTCTCCTAACACAGGTCACACAGTGCACCTCAACACTCCTACTCACTGTCAACCTTAGCAGAAGAAGAACAAGGACCCATGGAAAACCCCTACTAAGATATTTATAGACTTTGCAAGCCAGGCAGCATGTCCATATAGGCTAGGTCACAGCATGCACAAATAACACTTTGTACATTATTTGTAGAGCACAAATTACAATAAATACATAACCATGTACTGTATTCATAACTCTTACTCTATGCTTATCTTTAATATACACATTAAAGGCACAGTAAATGCTCTACCAACCTTCAGGCAGTTTCACACAGTGTTTGTCCATAATAAACCAGTGACTAACTCAACTGACCTCTTGTGGCTAAAACAGAATGTTTGATGGCATTGAGAAAAAAAACCCCAGACAAATGTAATGAAAAGTTCTAGACAAGAAACATAGAATATTTAAAGATCTTTTTCAGTAATAAATTAGACTATTTGGCAGAGCAAGGGCATTCATCCTTCTTTCTACTAACACTCTAGTTTCCCTTTAATTACATCTTATTCTAACCTACCTAATTTTATAGGAAATTTGGATAAATGTAATTTCCTTGGTAATACTGGAACTGTTATTGAAATTTCGTAGTAAATTATTCTCTTTTACCTTTAAAACTCATTTATCATCAAATAACCGTGGTCTGGTCAAGACAAAAGTTTTAAAGCATGAGTTTCCCACCCATGCACATGCAGTAAGAAATGTATGTTTATTAAACAAAACTTTTCACAGATTGCAAAAGAATGAGTTTGTCATTGTTTATCCGCTCCTTGGACATATTTGTTCTTCAGTCTAATAATAAAATCAATGTGCTGTGTAATTAAACATCCAAGTATTACCTGTGTAAAGTTTAAAGGTAAATTAATCAGTCTGACAAGAAAGTGGCATGGAAAATGTACACTTCTGCACAAATCCCAGTGCATGATTACAGTTTTGCTAACTTCAGGAATTAGAAAAGACATATTTCTTGACGCTTTAGTTTGATTTATAATGAAATTGTTGAAGGGCAATAATCATAGTGCATTAATCAGAAAAGATGAAAAGGAGACAAAAAAGATAATTGACTAAGTCAAATATACCGTCACTTGCAGATGTTGATTTATACGGTTTTAAATAAAGAAAAACAAATGTTCACTTTTTTATTAAAGCTAAAGGAAACATTTTACAGTTCCACACACAATATCCACACAGACTCCCTCTTGGGCAATGGACCAAACATCTAGCACTCCAGTTGCTGGAATAATTCACACCCTGTCTCAACTCAAGCAGCTACCAAGTAGAAAATCGCCACACGGGAGATAAAATCCAACCTCTTTATTAATAATCCACATATAGATACACAGCACCCTTTGGGGGTCCTAGTCCCTGACGCGTTTCACCCCGTCTCGTTGGGGTATACTCTCTAAGAATAACTCCCAACGAGATGGGGGAAACATGTCAGAGGGCCCCCCAAAGGGAACTTGTATAATGTATGTTGTGTATCTATATGTGGATTATAAATAAAGAGGTTGGATTTTGTCTTCTGTGTGCAGATTTTCTATTTAAAATGTTATCTTTCTGACATTACCTGTTAAAACACTGACCTGGCGACGATCTAGCAGGTAATGGCAATGTGAAGCCAGGACTCCTTCCCTTTGTTCAATGTATTTTGAACCAAACTTTTAAAGGTCCCCTCCGTTGGGACTTTAGTTAGAATGTTTGACTCCACACAGTTACATCATACTTTAAAAAAACAATGTTATTTAAAAAGTTATAAAGATAAAATAAAACAATGTGTTTTTTTCTTATTGGGGGTCCCATAGATAGTGATGACTCGAACCCGGAATTTTATGTTCGCGAACGGCGAACGCGAACTTCCGCAAAAGTTTGCGAACCCGGCGAACCCGCAAACCCGCCATTGACTTCAATGGGAGGCAAATTTAAAAAAACAAAGGGACCCTTTCTGGCCACAATAGTGTTGGGAAAGTTGTTTCAAGGGGTCTAACACCTGGTCAATGACATGACAGAGGGGAATCCCTGGCAAAACTCCCAAGAAAATTTTTTTTCACACAATAAATCCGCACCAAGGAATTCTACAATGATAGTCAATGGGAAAATAAAAAAGTGCAATGAGTGATTACCCTTGATTGATTGGACTTATCTCCTTTGTATGACCCCTGCCACAAACCTGGACCTGAAAGAAGGCAAATGGGATGAGGTCGCTGATTGTGCCTTCGCTGCGACTAACAAGGTTTGTCACCTCTTCAAAAGGACGCATGAGCCTACAGGCATTGCGCATGAGCGTCCGGTAAGATGGCAAAAAAAATACCCAGCTCCGCAGAGGCTGTCCTAGCACCCCGGTTATACAAATACTCATTGACAGCTTTTTCTTGTTGGAAAAAGCTCTGAATTTCGGAAAACTGCGCCATAGCCGTGTAAGAACGCCTGAAATGGGCACACACCTTCCTAGCCTGCTTGAGGACCTCCTGTAAGCCTGGGTACTGTGCCACAAAGTGTTGCACAATGAGATTTAACACATGTGCCATGCACGGCACATGTGACAACTTGCCCAAATTCAATGCCGCCAACGGATTGCTTCCGTTGTCACACACCACTTTGCCAATCTCCAGTTGGTGCGTTGTCAGCCACTGAGCCACCTGTGTGTTAAGGGCGCACAGGAGTGCTGGTCCGGTGTGGCTCTCTGCTTTCGGGCAAGTCAGCCCCAAGACAGCGT
>CM070032.1:151333299-151348744 GCA_036250615.1 Ptychadena robeensis
GGAAGTTCGCGTTCGCCGTTCGCGAACATCAAATTCCGGGTTCGCGCCATCACTAATAACTGGTTCACATTAGCCTGTGACTCCATTTCTAGCAAGCATCTGAGACCCCTGCCCTCCAGTTCCTGTTATGAGTAATTGATGTGCAGTGGTGATGTGCTGGGGGAGTGACCTGGCTAGTAATCATTACAAAAAAAACAAAAAAAAACCAACCAAACTTTAATGCACCTGGGTACACAATCACTACCAACACCCAATCACCAGATAAAAGGCTTTATTGGGTAATATAGAACACAAGCCAATTGTCATACAGAAAAGTTCAGTTAAGTAAAGTATGATACAGATGTATAAGGCATGAGACAATTAAGCAACAGAAACACGTGGAAAATGACAGGTAAATCAGACACAGTAACACACCCAAGCACTCTGCTATACAGAGGATATGATGGGCAATGGTGTGCATGAAAGATCCTCATTAAAGGAGCTGATTGCCAAATGACATTGTTCAGAGCAGGGAGACAAGCCTAAAGCTAGGAATACATGGTCTTCGATTCAACTTTAGATCTTGATCTCTTCATCAAACATCGATAATCATATCCAAAGTAGTACCACATGAAAGGTTAGACCGGAATATGACTAAAATCATCGATTTTAGTTTTGATTAAAAAAAACACAGAAAAGAGTCATATATAAATGTGTCAATCGAATACAAATGACCCAACCAACACACACAATGCTACGATTTTAGTTCGATCGGTGTACAATCAACAAAGATTTTTCAACATGTCCGATCACTTTTTGATCAATGTTTTGACCCCAATAAAAAACATTTTTTGATCGAACCATGTGTGCAGCATACAATTTAAGTTCTAACGATATAAACTTGATTTTGGTTTTAAGTCGATCGAACGCTAAAATCAAACTGTGTATGCCTTGCTTTAACCTCCCCTGAGACTGCCTGCCATCCAGGAGGTCACTAAGGAAGACGTGGGGTCGCAGGCAGGGTAAATACCTTACAATACCTCATTAATTCATACCATCAGGAAGTTTCCACAGAATGCACAAAAACTGCCCTGCCTAGGGAATGCCACATTGAGCAGTTCGGCAGTCACCCTTTAGAATAACATGAAGCTGGTTGCAATTATCTGCCAAGCCCCTGGACATTGTGCGCAATTAGGGTGACTTGGGACTCACCCTGAAACCACACATGTGAATACAGCATTACAGGCAGTGTTTCTATTGAATGATGGCTGTGCATCAAAAACTAGCAGCCATTTGTGCACATTTGTGTGTTTAAAGTGAGCAGCATAGAGTTGAACCAGTTATTTGGGCATCTCATTCATCTACCAATTGATATGCACAATATTGAGCAACATAATGGATGTTTGTAAAATGCACTTCAGAAGATCACATTGGTGAGTAAAGGCCCAGAAGGTTCTTCTTCAATGTGCGATCCGACAGGATGGCTGATTTTAGCCCAATCCTCGTAAGTTGCTGCATCCAATTCCTGCACGATCCCTAATGGATGCGGGAGCGTGCACGGCATCGGATCGGCGGTCGGATTGTGCAGGAACGTCTATGCCCAGCTTAAGCCACTTCTTTAGCCCAGTATAGTTTATATTTCCAATAAATAGAATTTTGAATGGACATACCAAATCTAAATTGTTTATCATATTGAAAACACATTCCTCAGTGTTAGCATTCAATCAAGTACATGCCCATTTCATATATTTGAACTTCTAATTTTAAATACAAGTATGAAACAGTTATAAACAAATTGTGTTGAAAAGAAGTAAAACTCTTCATTACCTTTAAAAAGTGAACATCAAATAGCATTAAATATCACAATTCCCACAGGCTACCACTGAAGGGAATGTAAGAACTATTTAGAAGAAAGTGATTTAGATCAGAAGACTAATTCTCATCAGTATTTACTATTCCGTAACATACCTTTAGGGCTTCAAGATTTCATTTTTAATCAGAATGTTGTTATACATTCAAAATAAACCATCATTTAGAAAAAAAAGGGGTTTGAGGTTTTCAAAGCCTCATAAGATAGAGGCCATAAACTCATCAAGCAGCAATCTGCTACTTGACAATCTTGTTTTTCTTTCTTTTTGTCCACTTATTGTTGGCTGTAATAATAGAACTACATAGACTATTAGATTCCACATGTGACCTATCATTCGTTGAGATTAGCTATTAACTCCATACAACAAATTGGGAGGGTCTCAAAGCGTTCACCAGTCTTCAGTTCAGGGAAGATACCCCGGTCTTAAACTTAAGACAAGCCCACGTTTGAATGGAAGACAGGATGTCCATCCAACCTTAGAGCTAAGACTGAAACCCTCCAGGGACCCCTAAAGAGCAAGTTCGATTAAAAATCTGTGGGGTTATCTGAGGAGGGCTGTGCACAGGAGATGCCCTTGCAATTAAAGACAGATTTGGAGTGTTTCTGCAGAGTGTGCAAATCTTGCCAAGTCAAAATGGGCCATGCTGATAGACTCATACCCAAAATGTGCCATGCTGAGACTCATACCCAAAAAGACTGTGTTCTGTAATACAATCAAAAGGTGCTTTAACAAAGTATTCGTTTAAGGGTGTGCACACTTATGCAACCACATTATTTAATTTTTATATTTTTTTCTTCCTCTACCTTAAAGATTTAAGTTTGTTTTTCATTTGAGTGGTACGCTTTATAGGTCACATTATATATCATTATCATTATATAATGATTTATCTTTGTCTCATTTATGTACAGCACAGGAAGCTGTCATTTTACCAGGGGTGTTTAAACTGTTTATATCCACTGAAGGTACATAGAGAGGGTCATCCGCAACGATTCAATCATACACACAGAGCAATGATACACAAAGCGAGAAACCCAGCAGTGCAGGTTAACTGATGCTTTCACAGGCAGGGCAGCCATGCACCATAGGGCATGAAATGCTAGAGGCCTATAAATTGGTGCAGTGGACCACTTGTGAATGCATTCTCAATCTCCCTAGGTCTGCAGGGACACAAAAACCTGGCATGGATGATGGTACAGAAGCTATATTGACAACGGGTGACAAAACTGCTTTGTCAGACTGCACCATTGCTGCTGAATTTATAAGTACTAGCAGATTACAAACCTACCAGGTGGTATTTGCCATCACATGCAAAAATGAAGACTGAGGTTCTAACATTTATTGACAAATGAATTGGAAATGTGAAGTCTTCAGTTTATTTTTTCTTTATGGTGTCAAAATAGAAAGTCCTTTTACCTCCCTAGCGGTCATGACGAACCCAGTTCCTCAAAAGTTTGTTTATGAACCAGGATCGAATAAACAAACTCAATTTCCCTGGTTAACTGCAGCTATTCTCTGTTAATAGAGGTGTGTCGATCTCCCAGCCCACTTCACCGACATCATCGATGATGCCGGTGACATGGACAGGAGTGGGGGGAGAGCAGGAAATTTGAGTACAACGTACAGCAGACTGCCAGGGGGGTTAAGGATAGATTCATGCAAGGTATATCCAGACACATGAGACCATGTAACTGGACATACTTTTGCACTTATTTGGGAGTTAATTGCAAAGCCCCTGAAAATGGTATTATCACCAAATTTACTACAGATGTGGAAAAAGGTTGTAGGAACGTTACAAAAAACTATTGTCCTGGCATATTTCGTTTTTGCATACATTAAGTTCAAAGTTCATCTGAAACTTTGACTCGAAAATGTTTTTTTTTTGCTAAAAACGACATGTGCCGGAGCAATACTTTTATAATGTTCCTACACCACTTCTCCTTTTCTCCTTCGTCTAGCAATTTAGGAAAACATATAAAAAAAAAAAACAACAACAAAAGATTACACAGGACTGCACGGTTGAGTTGAATAAATTGACCTGTGCAAAGTATCAAGGACAGCGAACTACCCAGAGTACAACAAATCATTAGCTTTCAGACTTTTATCTGCATGTCTTTGCTTTAGTTGTTCTTGCTCATATTTCTGCTAGCTACAATGCATTGTCTTTTTCATTCTGTAAAATAATCTGTTTGCTGTGATGTTCTGCTTTACACCCTGACACCTATTGCTTGTTTCCATTACCCACTTATCTTGTCTCACACTTGTCATGCTTATCTTTTTGTTTATCAAACTGCCTTCTTTCTATTACCTTTGTGATTAGAATCCTTCCAAATGTTTCTCATGTAACTCCCTGTTCAGATAGACATGTGTCAATACAACGTGCAACCAATCAAAAATTCTTTGCAGTGTCAAAATGGATGTGATAGTGTCAGGGTCTGCATATAATGGAGGCAGGACTTTGGATATATGGATACTAGACTCCTACTGATCACAAGTGCATAGCACATGTGTGTATCTGAACCAATTCAAACATTTAAATAAAATATGCAACCCCAGCTTTTTAGTGGTCACAAAAACAAGACGGCATTGTTATCTTATCGTATTGTCCATGTTTATATTCTGTTTTCTAGTTCTACTTGATTGAGTTTGACCCAGTTAGCTTAAAAAATAAAATCAACATTTTAAAGTAAAACTTTTTCTTTTTCATGACCCTATTGTGGATCCAGTGATTTCAACACTAAAGATGAGCCGCATAGGCAATTTTCGAATTTGCGGTAATTCACGAATAATTCTACTAATATTCGATTCGATATTTTTAAATTCGAAAAATTCTGACATATTAGAGATATAAGCGAACTCTCAAATTGCCGATATTTGCGGAAAATATTAGACATTCGAATATTCGAGTCCAACACTGTTCAACACAACAAGTTTTTAAGCAAGGCACACAAGCAAGGTGCTATACTGTATTGCTCAAATAAACGTTAATCCTGCTTCAATACTTGTCAAAAGCCCTAATGTATGCAATTTTGAATATTCATGAATATAAAATCGTGAATATTCGCAATGCTTTCGCATTGCCTTAAAAATGAATGATAACATACTATATTTATTTTCACATTGCGAATATTTATTCCCAATGCATGGTCGTATAGCTTTCCGGTGCATAATATTGCGAATATTCGAGATTGCAAATATCTGCCGCCATATTTGCGAAATTTGCAAATTCTGGAATAGCCAATATTTGTCAAATATATTCGCAATTCGAATATTCAAGCTCAATACTAATATGGACCTGTGTCTAATATAGCTGTTATGGGGAAGCCTTCCAAGAGGTAAGAGCAGTAAGGGAGCCTTTCCTGAAAAATAGAATGGAGGATGTGGTCAAAGAAGAAGATTCAGCTATTTGCCAAGTGTCCTGTAGGGGGAGCCACAGCTGAACTGAACTGAACTGAGAAGGCAGAGGTACAAAACTCCATTCTAGCCAAGCAACAATACCTATAAGGAAGCATACCATTAGCTTCCGAGCAAAACAGCATGCATTTGTATTTAAGTCTTCTACTCTCGTCGTGTAAATGGGCTGTTCTTTTGAGATTCTATCTATTTTCTCTTTGTTCCTCTTTCTTTGAAGTTTATTTAAAAAAATTCCTTTGGCATGGTTCCTGTGTCCACTTCCTATTTCCTGCTAACTTATATACCTAAAAGGTGCAAGTCAGTATGGAGCACCCAGATTATGTAATGTGTACATGCATTGCTAAATGAAAAGTGTGGTCACATTCTCAGTACATCGTACACCATTTGCAACATTTACACCATTCAGACATTTAAATTAAGAATTTTCATGTAAATGAGGAAAAGCATGAGAAGTTACATCCAATTGTTAGAAACAATGTGTTTATATTATTGTTTATGAAACATTGTATATGGCACTGTATGCAATTAGATACACACAATATAATTATTCTGAGCGATGATTAATAGATACAATCACAGTTAATGAAATATTCAGTCAGGCCCCATTTACTACTCTGTGTTTTAAAAATGCATATCTTTTTCCAGGGATTTTAATATTTGATACAAAACTAACAAGCATCATTAATATTAACCAGAATATTTAATAAAATAAGCCTGGGCTTAAATTGTAACTATCATTAAGGACTCACCAAGGACTGCTAGCTGTGCCTAGGTACAATCCTCAAAATCTACCTTTGTTTTTACTTCATTCAAAAAAGTAGCACTGCACTTACTCAAATGTTACACTAATAGGTGTATATCTGGAGCAAGTAATTAAGGCTGACTATGGCTGCTTACCTCTAGAAGTGTGGAATACAATTTGGTGATGCCACTAGTGGGATGATCACTGCTTTGCTGCAGAGAAAGCTCTGCAGAGAAAGTATCTGAGGATCTGCAGTGCAAGGATTTCACAGTTCTGCTTCACTTAATCTGTGGGTCTATGCCCCTAGCTCGCTTGATCTCCAGTGGTTAGTTCTCACATGGAACTGCAGTAGGAGCATATGGGTAATTTACTATAAGATTGAATTGTCCCTTTAGTTAAAAATATTCATACAATTAATGGTTAGCCTGCCTATGTTACAAGACATGGTAAATCAACAATGGTAACTTTTTTTCCCCCAGGATCCCACCAAGGTGTTTTTTCGGTTCTCACACCTAAGGTGCTAAATTGAAAAACCAGCTACTCCCAGCTTATCACTAGTGATGATATTCCCAAATTGGTAAATTCTAGAATTCATTGCCAAAGAGGTCTTCACAGTAAAAGTGCAGTTATTTGCAATAGTTTTGCAATCAACACTTTGACATGAAAACGAATCATTCATTTCTTTTATTTTACATCGGCACTTGTACTTGCACATATTGTGAACGCAATGCCCTATAGTTCTGGGTAATGAGGTAAAAAATCTTGAATATTTTTTGAAATTTGAATTACAAAGACATAGCACTATATTTGAGATCTTCGCAAATTCTCAAAGTGGCAATATTCCGAATAAAAAATTGTGATCAACACTAGAGATGGTCGAATTTTTTTTCAAAAATTCGACCATTTCGACAGTTTCAATTTATTTGCAAAGCCCCTGAGCATGGTATCATCACCAAACTTGCCGGTGATGTAGAGAAGGGTTGGGGGTATATTCCAAAAAAGAAAGTATGTCTCTAACACAAATAGTTTTTTCACAAATTAAGTTCAAAGTCAAGTAAAAATTTCGAAAATCGGAATTTCGACTTTGAACTTAATTTATGCACAAATGACATGTGCTAAAACAAAACTTTTTTTTTCAAATGCTCCTACAACCCTTCTCTACATCTCCTGCAATTTTGGTGAGGATACAATTTTCAGGGGCTTTGCAATCAGCTCACAAAGTTAGGAAGTCAAAAAATTCGACCATCTCTAATCAACACTACTTATCACCTCACTCAACAAGGCAGACAGGATATTCTTTGTTTCAGAGACAACTGTATTCAGAAACAAATGTCCTTCACCTAAACCATTTACACAAGTATACACATATTCACATTTAAAATTGTTCGCGGCCGAACTGTCCGCCTTGCGGGCAGTTCGGCCATCACTACTGACCATACACCTTTAGAATTCTCTGTCAGATATCCTTAAGTTCTACAACAACTATGTAGCATAGGGTCCTCTGCGACTGAACAGAGGTAGACTTGATGGTTTAGAAAGTCCCTCATATTACATGGTTTTTGTAAAACAAAAGGAGATCTAAAAGAAATCTGACAGAGAAATCTAAAGTGTATGAGGACCATTAGATTACATTCTTGACTGTGTGCCAGTCTAAGATCAGTTGTATCAACACACAGTGTGCATGAATTGATTTCCATTCAAACAGAACTAGCAAACCGTGTATGGCCACCTTTAGACATACAGATACAATTAACAATATTTTGGTCCATAACCCAGAATCTTACAAGAGGAGACATGGGAGGCAAATAGGGGACATAGGAACTGTATTGCACAACCAGGGGGATGAATTTGAGAATATCATGCGCAGGATGGTAAAATAGTAAATATATTTCCATCTATTTATATAGAGCTGATGAATTACTTAGTACAGCACACAGTCAATACTTACATTACTGTCTGTTATTATATACAGTATTACTGGATATCTTGCTGTGCACTAGTTATGGTACTTTTAGGGAAACCATTTAACCTGGCAGTTAACCAGTTTGTTTAGGGGGGAAAAAGAGAGAAATGCGGTTGTGCATTTAGTTGCTTGCTTAGAGTTTCACTTTAATACTGTCATTAAATATTCACTTTCTGTATTTTAATATCTTTTATTTAATATTATATATTACACAAACGAGCAGGGAAAAACCCTTTAGCAGTTTCAGACATTAAAATATCTTCATCAATCCCAAATGGTAAAATTAAACTAGACAAAAACACAGGAAATTCATTATAAAATCTGGGGGAATCAAGGGAATCTCTTTTAAAACATGTCGTGCTGAGTTTTAGGCCTTTGACTTAGAATTTTGCTCTCTTGGGCCCAATTATAAATCATGTCACAAATGATTTGTGTCACAAATAGTCGAATGTCACATAATTCAATGTCAGGTGAAAGTTACAGGCAGTGGTATTTAATAGTACGAGTACCATCTATCAGAAAAAAAGCATTGCAAAGTTAAGGAGCAAAGGTCAGTGCATTTATTTTAATGTAAGGTATCTAACTGCATGTATAGATTCATGGATTCATATGTATTTTGAACACAAAGAAAATAACTTTGAGTGAGGAGTGAGAATGCAAGTGAAAAAAGGGGGATTGAAATATTACTAAAGAATCCTTTTGTTACTAATTACCTGTAAGTAGAAAACACTCACCAGAAGACACAGGTCTGTGACACTGGGATGTGATTTAAAAAAAACATAGTATAGAAAACTTGGGATCCTGGTACTCCAAGGACACTGTGCTGTAATAAATATAGGGTGTGAGAGATGCTGGAATTAACATATCTTAAAATGTTATATAACTTTAGCATGGCATTTAGCAAAGGAATTAAAACGAATAACTTGGTGCTTTGGGTAGATAAATATAGATTCAATTTTCCCTTGGTTTGCAGGTATGCATATGCAGAGAGGTTCCTTTTAGTGCATAGAAGCAATGCCATCTTTCAGTTCAACACTTTAAATTGTTTATAGTTTTTGGTGGCTTTCTAATCATGTTGTTTTGTGTTGTATCTTTGTTGTATTGGCTTTGCGCATGATTGCTTATCACTAGCCAATGGGTCCTTTAAGAATTTGTATTAATAACTTATGTATTGCTGTAGTTGTTATTTCACTATTTGTCTATGTAAACAATGTCTTCATCTAATTTTCTCTCTAGTATAAGTATAGTCAGATTAGATTAGATGCAAATCAGGGCATCGGGGGTTACCAGACAGCTCTTGCCCTTTCAACTGCTCAAATTATTGCCAATTGTTTGGTGCCATAATGGCTGGTTCACGTGAAAATGCATGCCAATGACCATAAAATAAATTGGGGTAAACTGAGCCTTAGTCTGAGAAATGCTGCTTAGTTCAATCCTTATTAAAACTAAATTATGAATATTAAAATATATAATACATTCTACAATATTTACTACAGCCTTATCTGAAGACATTACATGCAAGGAAACTGAAATTTTAAATAAATAAATAAAACAATACGTCCAAATTTTGTTGAAGTTTGACAGGAAATTAGATTTTTGAAAGCCCTTCAGTAATTTTGTGTTTATTCTAGAACAAAAAGAACAAAAATACAATCATTATATCAAAATATTTTACGCACTGTACATGCAATATTTACTTAGAGAGTTATCTCTATAAGTTTCCCACCGGATATATGGCTGAAAAATACACATGGACAAACACTCATAATCGATTCTGCTAGGAAGCTTCGTTCTCAACCCTGTACACCTTGTTTATAATATAGTATGACTGCTTATTTCTTTGACATTGAATACAAAAACAGTATGTGACAGTCATTTATATAGTTTTTTTTTTATATATGACATAGCCTATAAACTAACAGCACTGTCTGTCAGGCTATCACGATTAGACTTTCACAGATTTGTTAAAAGTTACATGGGTGACATTGATAGTCATTTGTAGCAATAGTGTGAAACTAGCTAACATTAATGTGTCACACAAAGTTTAGGCAACCTGTTGATGTATTATTATTTTTACTAAAAATATTTGAAAGCATTCAGAAAACACTTAGCGTTGAGTAATATCCAGTGCTAAATAGAAAGTATGGGGTTTACTGATAAGGAAAAGCTGTTCATTTGAAGAGGGAAAATGCAAAGGGCAGCACCAGAAAATGATGTGTTTTAAGTAGAAGAAATTTTATAATAGAAAGTGGTGTCCTAGGGTAAGCATACTGCAGTGTGCCTTCTACATGGTGATCATGTGGCTGCTGAAGCAATTCAGGGATAAAGATATATAAAAAAAATCATATGTGACAAAAACTACTGAGTTTATTTTCATGAAAAACAGCGCCTTCTTTTAAACAGGTTGTAAACTGTTAGAAGCACCTTCACAATTAATTGTTGCATATATTTCTTAAAGCAATGATTAATAATTGCTGACTTTCCGTAATTATCATATGTTTCAGAGTTTAATCTTACAGTTATTATTTAAAAAACACACACATTGACCTAGGAAGAAGATTGAGATTACTATAAACGGTAAGATGTCTATTCTCCAAGGAGTAACCATGTAACAGGGTAGTACTGTTAGTAGGAATAAGTACCATGTTAGCATAAAACACCAGATTTGCATAAAGCACTGACTGTATTGTTATGTGTTCATTGTAATTTATGCTATACTATAAAGTGTTAATTGTTTGTGCTGTGACCCCGGTGTTGCTTGCTATAAAAAGTAGCCTAGAAGGGATTTCCCCAGGTTCTTCTTCTACTAAAACTGTCTTCAGCCAGAATGCTTAGGGGCATTAAGTGAGGAGATCTGTCCTATGTGAGCAGACAGAAAGTTGAAAGTCCCCAAGTTAGGAATAAGGGTTTACTTATCTTTATCTTATATATGTTTTGGAATTTTGGCCAAACGTTCAACCTTGGTTTCATCAGACCATAACACCTTTTCCCGCATGCTTTTGGAAGACTTCATATGTGTTTTTGCAAAATGTAGCCTGGCTTGGATGGTTTTTTTTGTTAGTAAAGACATGCATCTTGCCGCTATACTATAATATACTATACTACAATACTGCACATCACCAACCAAAAGGTGCTTCAACAAAGAATTAGTTTAAGGGTGTGCACTGTTATGCAACCACATTATTACATTTTTATATATTTTCTTCCCTCCACCTAAAAGACATTTTACCAGGGGCGGAGTTTTTATATCCACTGTATATTACAATTTATAAACATATGAAGTCAGTGATTGAACAATGGACATTGATTTAGATCTCCTTGTTGGCTGCTAAAATTGGATGCTATGAGATTGATAAAATGCAATACATGCTTTTATTGTTTACAAAGCTTTCCTTTACTTTCCTTCTATTTTCTACCTTAAATTTCAATCTTTTCTGTAGGATAAGTAATTTTTCCATGAATTAATCAATATAGAGTGTGAGAGTTATAGCTAAGAAATGACTGTATAGATGCAGCCTTTTGTTGGCAAGAAATCCGTTAATATAATCTGTTTATCAAATCATCCATGAGACATTGAAATTCTGAAAATCTAAAACCAAAATTACTTGGTAGCAGATTTATAACTTTGATGTTTCCCTCCACGACAGAAATCACTGCAACACACCAGGGTATATATGAATCCATTAAATCAATATTTCAGAGAATAGATAAGATGTTAAGTTGGCTGTCATGATTAGGTTCTTTACCATAAAATATTCAATTGCTTTCACATGCTACTGATATATTTATTGTGACAAGAGAATCATTACTTTACAATTCATAGGCTGAAATCTTGCAAAGAAAAGGTTATATGTTATAAATATATAACAGGTGGTCTCTTAACTCTGTCTTGTCTTAAGCCAGTAAATGGAATAAAATGATGACTGGGTATTGATATGTGTCATTCATTTTATGGATAGTTTATGGTTATTTTATGACTGTAAATTAATCTTTAAAATTATAATGTAAAAGTTATGAGTGTAATAAAAAGAGTCTCGGGTCTGTGAATGATGTTATTCGTTTCAATCATTTAAAAAAAATCATAAAAGGTAACATGGAGTATATATTTTGCATATCCGTATCTTTCCTTTTTAGTATGAAATGAAATGAGAATATATTTTCATATATATATATATATATATATATATATATATAAATTTAATATGTCATGTTTACATTTTCAGGCAATAGGTGGTACACCAAGTTGAAGGCTATTCTTGTCTGAGTTACTAAAAGAAAGTATGATGTTTCAGGCCACACAGGCTAAATAAACTCTGTGTTGTCAATAGTGATGGCTGACAGTTCGGCCATGAACATGGATGTTCACATTCCTTCTAGTCGGCGAGCAGCACAGGTGTTCTACCCGCCACCGTTCGCCGGCGAAAAGGAGCTTATTATTCTTCCACCGGCAGGATCAGAAGCAGTAAGATCCCGCTGGAGAAAGAATCTTTTCACTAGAGACCGGGTAGAGAACCTGGTCTTCTAGTGAAAAATTGACTTGAAAAACCGCAAGTGTATGGCAATCGTAACCAGTAACTATGCATTTAATGTACGTGAAGTGACATCATTGACGTCACTTCCGGTTTTCCTGATTCAAATTCCCCGCAAACAGGAGGACATTGGACTTTTTTAAAAGTCTGATCCGCTTGTTCGCCAATGGACCTGGCTGAAGTTCGGCCATCACTAGTTGTCAAATGTTAGGCTGAGGCTCCACTGGGGTGGTTTGGAAGCAGTCCAGGCCCATCTTTTAAGACATGCCAGAAGAGCTCCCATTGTCCCCAATGGGTCAGTCTTCACAGGCACCGCCTTCTTGAATTCTCAAATGTCGGATATTTGTTGATTATATTTGAATTTCAAATATTCTTGCTCAACACTACTTCGAATTCATTTTGTGCAGTTCAAAGTGAAGTCAAAGTGAATTAAAAATTTCAAAAATTTTGAATTTCGATTTTGAACGTAATCTATGCAAAAACTACATGTGCTTGAGCTAGAGCTTCTCTGCAGCTCCAGCTATTTTGGTCATGATATCATTTTCAGAGTCTTTGCAATCAGCTCACAAAGTCAGCTAGTCAAATTCGACCATCTCTACTTGACCAGGTTGGAGACCGTGGACTTCTTGAGCAGTGGATATATGGGGGCCCACAAGAAGTGTGGGGACCAGGCATGTTGCTGCTGTTAGACCAGTTACATGATTTTCCTAAAGCCAAGGAATATAATTTCTGTTGACTTTTGTTCAGACTGCTATTAACCCCTGTGAGGGTAACTCACTTTCTTGAACTTTTTGGACAATAAATATAGGCAGGAATCTCTAAAGTGATCCCTGGTTTATTGACTGTACCTCTATAAAGTGCACCCATTTGAAACTGAAATCCCACAGCAGGAAAACCACACAGAAAACACATGCTTTTTTGCATGTGTTTTCTGCCCGCAGTAGTGAAGCCTTGGCCTTAAAGCTGTACTCATATACTTGAGTTGGTATTTCTCTTCTCTATATAGATGTAACAGCTTACATTCATGAAAACTTACATAGCCACTATATGTATGAAAGGTGCCATCTGTAGATCTAGCCATCAGCTACTGAACTTTTTCTTCACTTACAGTCCTGTTATTGGTAAGTGCTGATGTCCCAGATAGGACTATAGAAAACTTTTTGCACTAAAATAAATTACCACTGGCAGTCTCCATTGCACTGCCTTGATAGTAGACAATTTAATATGCTTGGATATTTTTAGCAAATAATGTAAAATGAAACATTTCCATCTGTTACAACTTCACCCGTGGGACACATGACCACAAGTTGCTTATGTGAGTTTTGGTAAATTTTAACCTCCCTAGCGTTCATGATGAGCCCAGTTCATCCAGAGTTTGTTTGAAAAATCATATCCATGGAAAACTGCAGCAATTCTCTATGCGTGCGCCTTTCCGGGATTCCTGGACTTCCCGGTGTCAGTGTGATGGGGGGTACTGCGCCATAGATCTCCATGTTAATGGAGGGGCATCCTAGCCTACCTCATCAATCACGCCGGCAACATGGACAGGGTGTGGGGAGTGCAAGAAATTAAAGCAGAGTACAATGTACTGTGCTGCGATCACCCATACTGTGCCATCAAAAACATAGGGGCTGAAAGCTGGAGGGGTGGAGTGAAGTGGAGAGCCCCATAGGTGCAAAAATATACCTTCAGCAGCTTCCCAGTGCTTGTTACTATTCCCAAACAATGGGACTTATTGATGAGAAAAGCTCCCAAATGTGTAAACACAAGCATCATCACCACAAAAGCATAAATTTAAAGGCAAAATTCCCCACCCCTGTCTCTAACTTTATTATAAATAAATACTAGTTATTAGAAAAGTAATGTTGGCAAACTCCTTGAATATTTAAAGTGACTACTTTTAACTAGTCAATGCATTTAAATTAATACGACCAATTATTTTACATTTTGTAAACAAACAAAAAGGTTTAAGATCAATTGAACTTACCTAAATGAGGTAGGTGCATTCACAAAGATCTTTCACACAAGCTTTCAAACAACACCAGTTTGTGGTCACTTACGTTTGCTATATAGTTTACGTGCACTTGCCTTGAAGTTAAGTATTCAAAAAAGAACATGCAAAATGTGGGGAGGTTTAAAAAAGGTCTAAAAAACACACTGCATTTGAATGTGAATGGTACACAGTTTAACCATAGTGCATGCGAATCACACACCCCTTGTGTAGCCCAAAGTGACCTTAATGTGTACAAAAGTTTCAAAATAGCTAGACTTTTATAGCTAGACGAGAAGCTTGACCACTGACAACATGCTGCAGGAATGACCACTAGCTTTCAAATGGGAGCAGCAGCCTCTATAAAAATAATTCAACACAGAGCCAATCATGTGTAAACATGGAATTCATGTCTTAACTATTGGAATTCGCAAAATGTTGCAAAAAATCTACTAATATTCTATTCGATTTTCACAAATATTCGACATTCTAATGTATGTCTATACATTGCGAAAATTTATTTGCAATGTTATTTGCATCGCTTAAAAATTATCTTCAAAATGAATGGTCATGTGTAGTATTTATTTTCGCATTGCGAATATAAAATTGCAATGCATGGCCATAAGCTTCCCAATGCATAATATCTTAAATATTCAAAATTGAGACTATCCACCGCCATATTCACGAAATTTGCAAATTCTCGAATATATTTGCTATTCGAATATTCAAGCTTAACACTACAGGGAGTGCAGAATTATTAGGCAAGTGGTATTTTTGAGGAATAATTTTATTATTGAACAACAACCATGTTCTCAATGAACCCAAAAAACTCATTAATATCAAAGCTGAATATTTTTGGAAGTATATCTGGGGATATCTGTGTGTGCAGGTGACTTTTATTGTGCATAATTATTAGGCAACTTAACAAAAAACTAATTTATACCCATTTAAATTATTTAT
>CM070032.1:151348844-151370009 GCA_036250615.1 Ptychadena robeensis
AAGAGGATGATGTGGTCAAAATACTAATTTGCCTAATAATTCTGCACTCCCTGTAGTCTTAACTAGAGATGGTAGAATTTTTCGACTTGCCTAATTTGCAAGATGATTGCAGAGCCCCTGAAAATGGTATTATCAACAAAATTGCTGGAGATGTAGAGAAAAGTTGTAATAATCTTGCACATGTAGTTTTAAAGTTGAAATTTAGACTTCTTTCATTTTTCCTTATTAAAGTTTATTGAATTTCCAGGACATACAACACTTAGTATCCATATATTCTATACAAGCATCTACTTTTTCATAACGTGTATTTATCCACTTATTTTCCTCCCATAAAAGTAGAGGTCCACGTAGAGACGACGTACAAACAACTAAGAAAAAGAAAAAAAAAAGGGGAGGAGTGGGGAGAAAAAAAAAAAGGGAAAAGGCGAAGGGACCCTCCCCAAACCCTTGGAGGCACCCTCCCCCTTGCTTGATACTCGCTATAATAGGCCTTGTATATCTGTCGTAGTGCGAAAGTATTGCCACGTATCCCAAATTTTCCGAAAAGCTCCCATTTGACCATTATCTTCCGCCAACAGTCACTCCAAATGTTCTATCTCGACTAGTTCCATCAACCACTCAGATATCGTTGGTGGGTTTACGAACAACTAATGTCTTGGGATTACGGTCCTTGCTGCCATAAGGAAGAATCTTAGAATATCGCTCTTTATAAATTTATAAGAGCCAGGAAGCATTGATAAGAGTGTGATCTCCGGAGAACCAATCAATGAAAGCGAATTCATCGTATTATATATTGTAAAGATCTTGTCCCAGAACGGCTGTATAATTGGGCAAGCCCACCAAATGTGTGTCATGTCCCCCTTGTGTGTTAAACATCGCCAACATCTATCTGATCTCTCTGGTATATAACTGTGTATAACATCTGGGCATTGATACCAGCGTGTTATAATTTTAAAGTTCGTTTCCTGGGCTCTACTAGTTATGGAAGTGCCATATGTTAAAACAAAGGCTCTCGTCCACTCGGAGTGATCAAAGACTTCCCTATTTCCCTTTCCCACTTACTCACATAGCTCGGATATGGTGTCGACTCTTCCTGAGTAAGCAGAGAATAAATAGTAGAGACTTTATGTGTCGGTACCTCTTCGCCTATAAGTAGCTCTTCAAATACTGTGAGGGAACGTGCAAGCTTACTCTTATCCGTGATCGAGTGATAGAACGCATATAATTGGAAGTAATGTAGCCAGAATCGGGGTGATAGCACCACTTCTTGTGGTAGATCCTCTCGACCCGGCAACTTACCCTGTGATAAAATTTGAAAAAAATGAAAATGTTCCGTGGCATTCCAGCCTAGAAAGTTATAGTCATTCAGTGTAGGGGGGAATGTCAAAAAGGATTGTCAAATAGGGGTGTAAGTGGCCATGGGCTGGATGAAATATGTGGTGAATTGCGAATAAGTGCGTCCCATCTGGTCAATAGTGCATTCGTGAGATATGGTATTCTAGCCTTCGTCTCGATATTTCTATCAATCCATGGGAGGGAACGGAGGTCTCTATTTATCAGGTCTCGTTCCAGAGTGACCCATTGTTTGTCCTCTTTATTGTGGAACCAATCCACAATCCTTGTTAATTGGGCCGCACTATAATAGGTCCCTGGGTTAGGAACCCTGCTCCCCCCTTTGATTTCGGCAAGCTTAGTGTATAAAGGGATACCTGTGCCTTCTTCCCCTGCCATATGAACTGTCTTAAGAGTGAAATAAGTGATTTCAAGTATTTTGTAGAAAGAAAAATAGGAAGTGTTTGAAAATAGTATAGTAGTTTAGGTAATATATCCATTTTTAGGATATTTATCCGTGCGAACCATGAGTATATTTTTGTGTTATAGGATGCCAAGAGGGTTTTAAATCTCTGGTACAGTGGTATAAAATTACATTCAAAAATTTTTGTGGGTCAGCTGTGATTTCCACTCCCAGGTACTTCAAAGAGCTAGTACAAGTTCGAAAAGAAAAATTTGAGGTTAATAAAGCCATATCTACTGATGTTAGGGATACATTCAGGATTTCTGATTTAGAATAATTAACTTTAAAGTTGCTAAAAGCTCCAAATCTGGAGAATTCCTTAAGAAGTGAGGGAATAGATATATGGGGTGAGGTTACATATAGTAGGAGATCGTCAGCAAATAGGGACATCTTGTACTCTTTTCTTCCAATGTTTAGCCCTTTAATATCCGGGTTGTTACGGACCGCAATGGCTAGATGTTCAATTACCAATGTAAACAACAACGGGGATAGGGGGCACCCCTGACGGGTACCATTATGGATCGGAAAGCCAGCCGAGAGACTGCCATTCACTCTTACTCTGGCTGTTGGGCCCGAGTATAATGCCATTATTCGCTGGAGAAAAATGGGGCCAATTCCTATCTGGCGCAGAGTAGCCTCCAGAAAGGGCCAACTGACCCTATCGAAGGCTTTCTCTGCGTCTACTGACAAGGTGCACATAGGAGTTTGGCGTTGGCGTGCTACTTCGTGTAGGAGCACTGTTTTAATTGTATTGTCTCGTGCCTCTCGGCCAGAAACAAATCCCGCCTGATCTAGATGTATAAGGGATGGGAGAAACTCCTTCAGTCTGTTTGCTATCATTTTTGAAAAGAT
Organism: Ptychadena robeensis; assembly: GCA_036250615.1. Lineage (NCBI taxonomy): Eukaryota > Metazoa > Chordata > Amphibia > Anura > Ptychadenidae > Ptychadena > Ptychadena robeensis. The sequence goes on from CM070032.1 coordinate 151,351,492, forward strand.
CTTCATATCCAAATTAATTTGTGATATTGGCCTAAAATTCTCACAAGTATGGTCCTTGTTGGGCTTTGGGATCAGGGTAATATGTGCCTCTAAGCTCTGTACGGGGAATGTAGTGACATCCGTAATGGAATTAAAACTCGATGTGAGAATAGGAGTTAGTTGGGATGAAAACAGTTTATAGAATTGGGGTGTGTATCCATCTGGACCAGGGCTTTTGCCCGCTGGTGATGTTTTGATGGCTGTGGATACCTCCTCTTCTGTAAATGGTTCCTCCAACGCCTGTATATCCTCCGTTGCTATCATTGGAAGTGCTGTATCCTGTATATAAGATAGAAGAGATGCATGCTCTAATCCTGATGTGGGAAGTGAATACAAGTCGGAGTAATACGCAAAGAAAGCTTGCGTTATATCCGTTGGGGAGACAACAGTACCCCCTTTGGGAGTTCTGACGGATGGAATAAATGTTGTGTTACCCCGTGGATGCAATCTTCGGGCCAATTGTCTCCCACACTTATCTCCGAATTTATATAAAGTTTTCCTACATTGGTCTCGATGTTTACGGTATGAAAGATCATACAGGGAGAGTAGGTGAGCCCTTGTTTTTGTCAATTCCAACATAACTGCTGGAGTAGTGTTTGCTTTATGAAGGGTTTCTAATCTATTCAGTGTAGATAATGCGGTTTTAATCTCCGCATTTCTCTTTTCAACCGAGATCCGTGTTTAATAAATACTCCACGCAGTACTGCTTTAAGAGCTTCCCATTTATATGGTAGTGCTGTCTGGTCTGTGGCATGATTGGTCATAAAATGGTCAACGGTATTCTTTACATCGTTAATGCAATCATCGTCGTGCATTAAGGTGTCGTTAAGACGCCATGTCCCAAAGGGTGCGCGTGTGTTGGGTATATCAATATAAAGAGAGACAGAAGAATGGTCAGATAACGGAAAAGAGGATATAGAGGAACATGGGTTAAGTCCTAATACTGCATGGCTGGTGAATAGATAATCTATACGTGAATATGAAAAGTGCACTGGTGAAAAAAACGTGTAATCTTTTGTAGTGGGATTAAGTGTTCTCCATACGTCTACTAGCTGGTACTCAAACAATATCTTTTTAAGATGGTTTATCTTTTTATATGCTACCCATGTCTTGCCTGTTGAAGCATCTACCTTTGGATCCATCACAAGATTAAAGTCTCCTCCCATTATTATCATACCCTCGGCAAACCCGACGAGATTTGAGAGTATTTGCTCGACTTCTTCTACTGGATTATAATTGGGAAGATAGATTGCCACAAACGTGAACATTTTGTTCCAGATAGTTTCCTTAACCTCCCTAGCGGTTGAGACGAGTCCAGCTCGTCCAGTGCTGACTTGCTAAAAGTGCACGGACGAGATGGGACTCGCCAGCGCGATCAGAGTCCTGCGGAGCTCACTCCCTGTCAAGCGTCCGCCAGTGGCTTCGACGATCGGCTCTTCATGCTTCCTGTGTGGAAGCAGATCCTCCCCAAGGTGTCACGTACGTAATGACGTCACACCGGGGAATCCGGCACTTTCGGCATCCCTGCACTGAACCGGCACTTTCGGCTCCCCTGCATGGAAGTGCTTTTCAATGTGGGGATGCCGTGGCTAGCTCAGCAAAATAGCTCAGATCGGCACCCCAACCCCATACAAATCTGTGAGCTAGCACGTCATCCCCAACATTGAAAAGCACTCATGCAGGGAGATGCCGAAAGTGCCGGTGTGCAGGCAGGGGATGCAATTTGAGCTATCTACAAGCGCTACGATGTCCTGCACGCCAGGAACATACGGCTGCTCTAGATAGCTCAGAAGATCGCATCCCCACCAAGGAGGGGTTGCCTATCAGAACACCACCCTCCTTGCTGGGGATGCAGGGGATACAATCTAAACGATCAACAGCAGCTGATGTTCCTGCAGGAACATCGGCTGCCTGTTGTAGATAGCTCAGATCAAATCCCCATGCATCCCACGGGAGATATCTACGAAGCCGATGTTCCTGCAGGAACATCAGCCTGCTGTAGATCGTTTAGATCGTATCCCCAGCAAGGAGGGGGTGCTGATAGGCACCCCCTCCATGTGGGGGATGCGATTTGCTGAGCTATCTAGAGCAGCGATGTTCTGCAGAGGAAACATCGCTGCTGTAGATAGCTCAGATTGCATCCCCACCCCGGAGGGGGTACTGATCGACCCCAATAGTGTCCGGGAAGGGGAAAACCGCAGATTCGGTTTGAATTGAAAAAATCCCGCCTCATCCATCACACCTGGATGTGGGGGGGAGGGATTTTGAATTTCAGACCGCATGGGCGGGAATTTCAAATCGTTCTGGATACAGATTTTTCCTTAGAAAAGCTGTTATCCAGCGCGGGATTTTCAAAAATAACCTTGTTTGTGTTTCCTCTCCCGGTGTTGAGGACTGTTTTTGACTTCACACAGGTGGTGGGGGGGGCAAAACCAAATTTGAAGTGGAATTGTACTGGGGTACAGTGTATAACTGTTTTACACAGTACAATTTAAAGTAAAAAAAACACAACACACATTTAAATAGAATTTGTATTATATACAACAAACAAAATTCTAATTATACTTTAAATAAAATTAAAAGAAAAATTTTACAAAAAAAAATCCATTACAGTCTATGGTGCGCTTTTGGTACAGAAATCTGTACCTCAGCAGTGCGCTAGGGAGGTTAATGAACACATATCTGCCCACAGGGTCTACCTTGGTGCCTATTATTTGATGCTGTAAGGATCGATGGAAAGCAATCAACACTCCTCTGGATTTAGAAACTGCAAAAGTGCTATGTGTCCAAGTGGCGAAGTACCTGTTGTTACATGTGGGTATATGATCGGTTTTAAAGTGGGTCTCCTGGAGCATCACAATATGTACTTTCTGTTTATGAAGCGAGTATAGGATTTTAGAGCGTTTGGCTGGATTATTCAGGCCTTTACAATTTAGCGTAGTGACCCCCAGTCGCCGTAACTGTGCACTGGGGGCGACATATCTACAAAAAAAAAAAAAAATAAATAAAAGAAGGGAAAGAGAAACAAGAAGAGAGAAAAAAAAATAAAAAATTCCACGGGAAATAAAAATAAGTAAACTTTGGTAATAACCCTTACTGCCTTGCCTAATTAGGCAGTAGCCTATGTGGGGTAAGGACACCCAATGGACGGTACCTCCGCCCCCCCCACCGCACCCAATATAACATTCATCATATATATATGTGCAGCAATAAGTATCCAATCCATCTTATTCCATATACTTCTATAGGCTGCATGTACTGTACATTTATCCATCCAGAAAAATATATTCATATAAAGCAATATTGTGGCAAAAACAGGCCAAGAGAAAAAGACGATATGTGGGGTTTCAGTGTTATCAACATTGTTTCTCATAATATTTCTTCCACATTATCAGCATTTCTAGTCTAAACCTCTGGCAACAAAAGTGAGTACACCTCTGAGTTAAAAATGTCAAACTTGTCAATTTTAAAAATTAAAAATTCTTTCTTTTTATGTGGCACCATTATTTTCCAGCACTGCTGATTCAGTAACTACTGTATTTGTGACCCATAAGACTCTCTTGGTCCCTATACAGCAGAATGTCTTGTTTCTGTAAAAATACCATGAATTTAAAGAGGCAGTGAAGCTGTGTTCCCACATACTGGTCCTGCAGACCTCTGTATGTGAGTTGGGAGCTTCAGTCTGCACAGGGAAAAACCCATCCTCCGGCATATTGTACCTACTTCTATATATGAGCTGACAGAAGCTCACACACAGAAAGCTGAATGATCCTTCCATGTGACATTCCAAGACCGTATTCGATTTTAAGGGGGGGGGGTCATCTTATATGGTAATTATATTTACCACAATGTGGTAAAATACTCACTTTTGTAGGATACTGCAAATATACAGTACAGTACAGCATTCCCTTTGTAATGATATAGGATATACCAATATGTGTCTCTGCATGTACAGTAGGTAGTGAGATATTATTAGGTAATGCAAAAACCTTTGCAAATTGTAAATTGCAGGATTTACCAGGCACATGAAGAAACATAAAAGAAAGCAGGGAACATATCAGCGCAGCACAGCAGCAGCAATTCTTGTTCCCCTGCAGCTGGTGGCAGTTGTCGCTGTCTTCTCCTCTCTCAGTCTCTGGCTGCTGGAGAAATGAAGGAATCTGCTATGAGCCCTGGGTGCTGGAACATGGATTTACTTCTGATGCCTGAGGCTGCGGCATTCTCTGGAGTCATGCTGGTTATCACTTTGCAAATACACAGAGATATATGGAGGCATCTGGCATTGAGTTATTACTGTTAATAAAGTAACTTTGACAGATGCTCTCGACTTTTATTATAGGCTGTAGCTTTATTTGTGTATTATAGCATTATTCAGATGTTTTCTTTTTCTGTGTAATGGCAGTCAATTCTAGTCTATAAGTGCCCCCGCATATGTAATGTATAGTTTAAAGTAGTTAAATCCAAATAGACAGAACTTTCATTTCTTTGTTGTACAAAACTCTTCTTGTAAATGACTCATGTAAAATGACATTTGGCAATGAAGACTAATGTAACAAAGGGATGCCTAGTGCTAGGCAGTCTATAGTCTTTCCAACAAAATGATAAATAGAAGCAGAAAGAACACAACGCACATACCTGAAAAAGTTGATTTTCTTTTAGTTAGATAAAATCTATATATACACATGGTAAAATGACTTGGTGGTAGACTTAAACTCTGAAAAAGTAAATAATTGCTAAAGCTGGGAAAAGACGGTACGATGTACCGTCTATTCTTTATGCGATTCTCTGCACTTGGAGCTGCGTGATGACGTCATCACGCCCGCCCGCTAGTGCCGAGAATCGGATTGTACCCTTAATGTTCAGCTCATCACTTCGCGCGCACGGCATCGGATCGGGGATTGCATCGTGCAGGAATTGGTACGTATATGCCCAGCTTAACTTATAAGTACCGTAAGATGCATAGACATATAGACATATACAATGCCTTGGAAGATCAGTGAAACATATTTTACTACATACATAATGGAACTTGAAAAAGCGCATGTGAGAGGACATGTCTCACAGACCTATCCAACACTATCCATCAATGAACTAAAACATTGTGCTCCATATCTATTAAAAATCCAAGGGTACTCACCCCCTGGCTGGCCTCCTGTGACCCATCTCTGATCAATCTAGAAAGTTTCCATGCTCCTCCTCCCGCAATGTACCAATGCAACACAGATGGTGTAAACAACATGGTGCTCAGGCTGACAGCTTGGTGCTTAAGTCACAGAGGCAGCAAGATAAAGGCAAGGAGGTGGTTGCTTGGCTGGAATTCTTTGCCTATACAGCCCCTCCTGAATCTACCTCTCCTGACATATACCCTGATTCTTCAGCGTACTCACAAGATGGACATGCTTTTCACATGGTGAGTAACGCTTCCCCTAGCTATGGGCTACCCCAATCATTTCTGATCCTGCCATGTCTAATCCTGACGTGCCCCAGCCTACCCTAAAAGAGGCGCCACTAATCGCTACAGCATGACAATTGAGTGGCCATGTTGAAGAGGTAAAACAGGAGCTTTTTTTTTTTACTTTTTTACTTTGCCATGATTTTGCAAAAAATTAGAGAGTGCACCACTGATCTGGAGAGTTTTCTACATGGAGAACTCTCTACCGCCGCTTACTCATGATGTCTAGCAGTCCCTGGAGACATCCTCTGCAGCCTGTGCTAAGACTGACGACCTGGAAAACCACACATGGCAAAATAAGAACCATATTGTGGAGGAGTCTTCTCATACAGAGTACATATGGTAATCTGTTATAGATGTCAAACTACATAATACAAAATCGATCCTAATCATCAGACTCACTGCAATGAAACTATACCACAAGTATTTTACAAAGAAATCATGCATTACCAAAGACCGTTATCATTGTGGAAACTGTATGTTTCGTCCACAGTCTTCTTTCTCTAAGTAACATTTGAATAATTTAATTTTAAGCACAAATGATTATACAATGACCCACATACTAAACTGCTAGCGATTTCCAGCATGATATGTGAGACACTGCATTTTGACCTGTCCTACTTTTTGTAGTGCATTATTAATGCTGCAAGAACAGACAAACCATATTGAAGGGTCTTGTGAATATTTTACCATTATACAACATTTCTAAATAGTTTTGGAAGCTGATCTTATATTTTATGCAACCAAACAACCATTATAAACAAATCATGAAAATGACACATAAAAGTGAACATTCTTAAAAAACAAATTGGCAAATTTACATAACATTTGTAGTTTCAAATATTTCATGAACTCGGGACCAAGCAATGTTTCATGAATGAATATCTTCTGTGGTTAATCATTATATACAAAATAGTGGAGGTCTCCTGGCTAATACATTACGTTTTAATATCTGCTAACTGTAGACTTGTGCCTAGATATTGCAATCATACACTAAGACAAAAAAAAATGTAGAGCAGGCTCTGTTGAAGCCTTGGGTGAATGTTTATTTTCATTTTTTCTCTCAATGGTTTTGGTCAATTTTGCAAAAAAATATGTACCAAACTTTAGATTTTGCTATTCCTATTATTGTATCACTTGTATTATTTATCTTTTCTCATTGATAATGGCATAATGAACAAATTACCTAAAATATGCCCATAAAAGAGCCCTTGAGTGAATTGTCCAATTACTTTTGAATTAAATGATTGTGTTAAAAAAGAGTTTTGTTCCTCACATTTGTGGTCTTTTTCTGTTTAACCCACTATATTAAGTAAGCAGTATATAAACTCTGCACTATATCAAGTCTGAACTTTAACTTCATCTGAATTGTTTCCTTTAAAATTTATTGTGGTAATAAACCAAAAATTTTAAAAAGTTATCTTTCTTCAATTGTTCATGGACCTAACTGTATATGGCAAAATCATACTTTGCATACACTTTACAGACAGTTTTAAGTATCTACTCTTCAAATATTAAACGCTGAATTCCAAATAGGTACTTTTTATACTTAATAATAAAAAAATAATAATTATCCTTAGATCCTACTCTATTTGTGCATGCTACCTATTTGTTTACACAAAACAAAATGAATGCTCAACTCCTTTGAGGTTCGAATGGCCTATATTGGTCAAAAATACAATCTAAGAAAGAATGTGGACTTGATATCGGGTAGAGGACGTTTAGGTAGAGTAAGGAATTAAAAGTGGAGAATGGGAGTTGCATGTAATGTGGGGACACAGACACAGGAGTTAGACACAGGAGCCATGGGTGGGACTGCCCTTAATAAGAGGACAGAGGATGGTGCTCATAAAGCAGATATATAACTTTTCAAGGTGTCAAATAGGGTGAGCTCCACCTTCAACCATATAAAAAGGTGGCTCTTAATTGTACTCAGTGCTGTTGTAATAGAGAAAAAGATGGGAGTGCAGAGATAGATGGGAGTGCAGAGGTTTGAGACCCCCTTCCCGCCAAATGACTTCCTGTTAGGGAAACAGAACACATTTCTTCCTAAGTCCTCTGTTCTGGAATTGGCCTCTCTTTTCTGCTGAGAGCCATGTGTCTCTGGACACAGTGGAGTGGACCAAGACTCTGCCACCTGTGTCTGAAAGTGAACATGGCAGGCCAATCAAAGAAGAGAGTGCTCAAGTGGCCCTTCCTCTGCTGGTAGATTTTAAGACTTTTGAATCTTTGACTTCACTGCTGCCTGGCTGGATGTTCACTTTGTGTATTGCTTTGTTGGCTTTGTCTGTTAGAAACCTTTCTTACCTGTTTCTGCTTTGTAGTAATCTTCTAAAAGTTACTTTTATGAGGTTCTTGTGTCTGCATAGGCAATATTCAAATGCAAGATATTTCACAAATATTTCTACTAATATTTAACTCGATATTCGCAAATTATCGGAAATATCACTGCAATTGTGCAAATAATATTTGCATTGCAAAAAATTTTATTTTCCGCAATGGGAATGTTATTTTCGCAATACATGGCCATACCGTGAATATCCACCCACATATTCAAGATATTTGAGAATTCTCAAATTGCCGATATTCGCAACAAAATATTCGACATTCGAATATTCAAGCTCAACACTACTTGTGAAGTGCAGAGTACAGAGGTTTGCTTGGCAATAGGTAAGTGCAGCATGCGACTGTTGGAGGCTATGACTGTTATTACTGTGGTTAGGAATGCAGTTTGGCAGGGGCAATTTGGTTCAGCGGTGACTGGAAAGTAAGATTATAGCGTGAGGCAGGTTGATCCAGAGATGTCAGATTAGAGGGAGTAATTGAAGAGAGAGAGAGAGCCAGATGATGCAGCGTGGTTTAGGTTATAGAGTTAATTATTAAAATGTGTTCATTTTCAGTTTACTCAATCGTTAAGTCACATACTGTAAATATGTTTATTTCAACTACATTGATCCTTTCTGCTCTATAGTTTGTAGAATGTTGAGCACTGGCATAAAAGTCTTTCAGCTCCCAACTCTTGCCAATGTTAAACTAATAGATTTCTTTGCTAGGACTTTTTAACAACTCTGTCTGTACTAGGACAGATACAGTATAATGATGTATCTGTTATATAAAACATTTATTTGAAGTGCCTGTGTCCGTTAGATAAGGTAGGTTTTCTTTTCCAAGAGCTAGGATAAAGTAAAGGTAATTTCAATATATAATGAAATGTTGCAAGACACACTTTTTTTACTGTTGGATTGGATTTTTAGGAATATATTTTCGCCTTTGCAGATTGATTCTACATGAGAAAAACAACTATTTAGTAATAAAGAATCTATATTCATATTTGCATTGCTTGTTATGTGTGAACAGAAAACAAAGACTGAGTAAAACAAGAATTACTGGACATTGATGGTTTTATAAACACAAGTGAATCTCATATTTTTGGGCTAATTAACATGTGATACCCCAACTTCCTCCAACTTCCTGGGGAACAGGACATGTCGCGCTCCCCTGGATGACAACTGCCACCCAAGCATCCTCACACTCTGTGGAACAGTTCACAACGGTGGGCAGGTGAGTTCAGGATGGCTGTAAATGCAGCCTTAAGGTGGTCATACATGGTTCGGTTTTTCGTTCGCTTGATGAATGTTCGAACAGAAAAAGAAAAAGAAAAAAAACTTCTTTTGAGAGGGATCAATTGATCCCTCTTGAAAAAGATCGATTGAATTGGAAACGGACATGTGCGTAAATACCGGTTGATCATGGATGCGGACCACACATCCCCATCACAGCCAACACTGTGTACACCCATTGTTGTGAGATTGTGTATCCCACAACAGCAGCTGGGAACTGCTGACAGGCAGAGCTGAGAGCAGGACAGGGACAGCTGCAAAGGAGGGGGCTCCCCCCTGCACCATGCACAGCACCCTCTTACCCATTCACAAGGAATCGTTTGCAATAGGCTTCCTAGAAATAAGATTTTATTAAAATACTACCATTCCACATAGTTACCTAAAAAGTGCCTATCCAATGTTGTTATCCATGGAGCAACAGTAACACGTCCATGTCCCACGACGTTCGCCGACTGAATGGAACTTCAAAGACTCAGCCCTCCTTCTACCAGTTCCTGCAGTCACTGCACATGCGTGGTGTCTACATGTTAGGATACTGCACATGCGCAGTAACCATGGACAATTTTTGTCCCTCGCTATCTGAGACATGACTGAGAATGAACCAGTGGATGCCTTATGTGAAGACATCCGCAGGCAAGGGTGTTTGGTTGAAAGTCTCACTATATCCCCATGGTGAATTTATGAGCTGGATTCCTTTTCTTGTTTGCCCACAAATAGAGGTGTATATATACTTTATCTGCCTCCACCAAACGCTATTTTCTCATACCACAAAAAATATATAAATGCAACCTTTCACGGATCATGACCACACACTTTCTAGCAACAATCGCCGCATTCTCAAAAAATCTATATATTTCTCACACCCCACGAGCATTCTTTCTCACAAGAAACCTCATATTTATCTAGCATAACCACATTCCCACATTTCAACATTCAAAGATCCCTCTCTTGGACACAGCTCACTACTTAACTACACAATACCTCTTCTCTGAAACTCTCTTGTAAACAAACATCCATGAATCATCATCCATGCCACATCCATCTGCCTGTGCATCAACTCCTTACAACATACATTCTTTCACACCTCATTACCTGACATTCAACTCTCCAATTTCTGTAACCTTCTCCCTTCCTTCCTACACTTTCATCACTTCCTTACTCCCATACCACATCTCTCTTGACATATCACATAACTCATATCTCCTCACACACCTCTCAATCCTTACATAGAACCATAGTGCATTAAAACATACAGGCGTACGCAGACCTACCTACATATTGAGATTAGAGAGATGTAAAAATTAAAGATGTAAAACTTCATTATTAAAGTGTAGATTCCAGGTACGAGTCATGCCTCCTTTATCCACCGTTATCTGTCCTTCCTTCTCCAAATGGGATCTGTCTCTGCAGTTTACTGGTCTAAACATGTATAGTGATGAGCGGCATAGACAATATTCAAATTCACTGTATTTCACGAATAATTCTAATATTATATTTGCAATTACCTTCAAAATTAATGGTCACATGTGGTATATTTTCGCATTGCATATATAAAATCGCAATGCATGGCCATAAGCTTCCCAATGCATAATATCGTGAATATACGAGATTACTAGAACACAAATCATGTAATTTTTTTGTATGTTTGAGATGGTACTATAATAATTAGGATATACCAGATTTTTCGGACTATAAGATACCACCCTGTTTTTTTAGCAGAATTTTTTTAATGTTTTTAGTTAGAAATTTTTTTTCCTGCAGTACCCAATTTCAGACACAACAATGGTGTCACTTGAGAGCACACTTCAGGCAGTAGGGGCGCGGTGGATCTGAACTCTTCTCTCCCTTCTTGCCAGTGTGTGAGGTAAACGGCGATCATAGCTGACAGACAGACAGATGGAAGATGCCGGCTGGCCGCTACCATGTGTGTCTCTCTCATGTAATGCTTCTATCAGCAGGGCTCTGTACAGTACAGATGAGGGATGTGGCTATGGCCGCATCTCATCTGACAAAATATATAAATACAGCCTTTCACAGAGTATTGCCACACATTTCCTAGCAACAATCAACTCATTCTTAAAAAATCTAATTGTGTGAGTGTCACACTGAAGGTGTGACAATTTAATAAAATGGAAAGTAGTTAGTGTACAGATTATTTAACCCCCCTGCCTTTTCTGACAGTCCCAGCTTGTCCAGCTCTGACCTGTCAGAACAGCAGTGGACGAGCTGGGTTCATCAGGCAGAGATCGGAGACACAGGAGCGCAAACTCACTGCTTCGCGTGTCTCCGATCTAATGAGGCAGCTGCAGGGGAACGGATCACTCCTTCTCCCCCCATGCTCTCCTATGTAACCTGGCACATCTGCACTGCAATCTAGTGGTTGCAGTGCTAATTTACCTGATAAAGTAAATTATTGAAATGTTCTGGAAATATTTTGGTACAGAAATCTGTACCTCAGCAGTGTGCTAGGGAGGTAAAATTTTAAATGGTTTAAAAATTTATATAAGGAGAATGAACAATTTTTTAAATGTATTATATTAAGTTACATTTTTAGACTTGGTATGCAAATTTCAGCTAACGAATTCATTAAGTTAGAAAATGACAGTCAATTGTTTGTTAAAATGTAGTTAAATCTTCTTACTTGCTGATATTACTCCATAATCACATAACAGATAAACAAAGTTTCTTGGTGCAGATCCAAACACTTCTGCAGCATCGACAGGTGTTGGAAGCTTTTGGCAAGATTAATTACTTTCAAACAAGCAGTGACACGTGTGCATTATTTTTTCAATGAGAAAGGGTAGTTCTTGTTACAGATGCGGAACTTCTACAGACTTCTACGGATGCGGAAAACAACTAGTTCTATACAGCCACAGTAGTCTGTTTTCCTAAAAACTGTATATAGCATTTTCATAATGTCCTATTTTTTTACTTTTTTTGTGATCTATATAATAACATTTGCTTTGACTCATGTTTAGAATATGCCAGATTTGCTCAATGGCATTGGACACTCTACAATGCGTAAACAAGTAAGGCCAAGCTTGCACTGCAGTAGTTTATATTTACAGTTTGTGATTTAATCTACAAATTAAGGGCAAAGTTATGGGAAACTGAGAATTTGAAGCTAATCATTTTTAATTAAATCTAGACCTTGTTTTCTCACAGTTGTGTAATATTATAATAAAACTACTACCCGTGAAAAAGCATGCAAGTTGAATGGCTGTGATTTCAATACCTGATTTTCTTTTATGACATCCGTATCTCTTATGATGTTAACTAAAATATGTTGGTGTGTTCACTGGTTCAACTATGATGGAAGACACTGATCCGGACTGTGGAACCCTCCATCCATATCTAGCAAGAATTTTAAGTAAATAAATTTTAAATTGTGGTTATATACACTGTTTTTTATGATCATATAGGAAGATGTTACATTGAGAAAAGCTTGGACAATTATTTAACAATAGATATGTATATACACTCACCAGCCACTTTATTAGGCTCACCTGTCCAACTGCTAGTTGACACAAGTTACTGATCAGCCAATCACATGGTGGCAACTCAATGCATTTAGGCTTGTTCACATAGTCAAGACGAACCACTGCAGTTCAAACTGAGCTTCAGAATAGGGAAATCATTTGATTTAAGTGACTTGGTTGTTGTTGCCAGACGGGCTGGTCTGATCTTTTGGAATTGTCACGCACAACCATATCTCACTTTAATAATTAATTTGAATCTGTCCGCGAATAGGCAGATGGCAGACTTCTTTATAAGTCTGATCCGCCCGTTCGCAGACAGACCTGGCCAATGTTCGGCCATCACTAGTAATGGTGTTAGTTGATGCCTAAATTTACTTACTTACTCTAATAAATATATATCCTCCTAACTGACCTTCCTAAATAACATGGCATCAGTGCTGCTTGATTTTGCAGAAGGGATTCTGTGTCTAGGAGGGGATTTCAATGTGGAGCCTAAATTCGCTAGTGGAAGCCTCATCTGAAACTAGGTCAATGTCACATGCAGCTATACCTGCAGTACCCAATTTCAGCCACAAAAATGGTGTCACTAGAGAGCACACTGCATGCAGAAGAGAAGGGGCTGAAAGGGGGATTCTTCACTCTTCTCTCCCTTCTTATCAGCTGTGAGCTGTGGTGATCGTAGATGACAGGCAGACATAGATGGAAGCGGCTCTGCTGGTAGAAGTAGTACAATACAGATGAGGCTGTAGCCACATCTTATCTGACAGCTCGGAAATGCCATAAGCCATTCGGCCCATAAGACGCAGGCACTATTTCTCCCTGATTTTTTGGGTGAAAAGTCTTATGGTCTGAAAAATACGGTAATTGCAAATCCCCTCCACGGGATTATTAACAAACCTGTGGAGAAGAGACCAGTACAGTACTAAAACAAAAGTCTTTAACAAAAAATTGCTTTGCATTAATTAAACTAAATTGAAAGTCAAGTAAAAATTTTGCACTTAATTTAGACAAAAATGACATAGAGCAATACTTTTTTTTTCAAATGTTCCCAAAACCTTTCTCTACATCCAGCAATTGTGAAAATGATAGCATATTCAGATGCTTTGCAAATTCAGCTAGTTGAAAAGTTCTTAAAATGCCTGTGCACCCACATTTTCATCCAAACTAATGGAGCATGAGCGGTGCTAAAAAGATGAATGGGCAAGGATAGATGTGTCACGCTTGTGGCATCATATTCAAAAAGGCTTGAGGCTGTTATTGCTGCCAAAGGTGCATAAAGTATTGAGTGAAGGCTGTGAATTTGCATGTGATTCCTCATTTTTATTTTATTTTTAATACGTTTTCACGTTGTTATTATGGGCTGTTGTGTGAAGAAAAAAAAAAAAGCATTTTGAAATAAAGCTGTAACAAATATATAACAAAAATGTGGAAAAAGTGACGCTCTGTGAAGTGTGTAGTTTCTGTATGCACTCAATATACACCCCTGTCCCCCATGATGCCTCAGCACAGATGGGCTCATCATAAGGCAGATGTAGCTGGGCAAGGGATCTGCAGCTAGACGTGCAGCCCTCAACAGTCTGAGCCAGTGTGCAGACTAGTGTCGAGCTTGAATATTCGAATGCCGAATATTTTTGGAGAATATCGGCAATTCAAGAATTTGCCAATATCTCGAATATGTCAGCGGATATTCGCAATTCCGAATATTCTCAATATGGCCATGCATCGCGAAAATAATATTCGCATTGTGGAAATAAACATAGCATGTGACCATTCATTTTAAAGATTTTTCGCGATGCGAATATTATTTTCGCAAAACATGGTCATACCACGAATATTCAAATTTCCGAATATAGAATCGAGTATAAGTAGAATTATTCGCAAAATATCTCGCATTTGAATATTGCCTATGCCGCTTATCACTAGTGCAGACAGCTGGGTAGAAAAATAGCATGCAGCTTTGGCAAGACCCAGCTACTGTAAGATTGAGGTTCCACACTTGTATCCCTTCCTTCCTAGACCCTGACTGAGCCTTTCCTAGACCTAGGCCTGGTTGTCTCTGAACAGGTAGCCTGTAGTAGCCTTTATACCAGGCTCAATTTGTTCCTTGGTTTGGACTGCCTGGTTTAGAGTAGAGCCATTTCTGGCACCACTGCTAATTGTTCTCTTATCACTTATTGTCTGAACTGTAAAGTTTGTTTAGTAAGTTTAGTAAAGTTTGAAGCTCCAATTGTCTGCTTTTTCATGTAGCTGATTTAAAAATTGTAAAGAATTATAGGTCTGTGTATCAGGACTGAAGACTTGGTTTGTTTCCTGCCACAGTTAAGTAACACTAGCAGGTCTTGCATTTCAGTTTGTTTTACAGTTTTGGATTTGCTTACATTATTTTTCTGTATAATAGCAAGACAACACTAACTTTCAAATCTCCATCACTATCAACACTCAGTAAATCTGCAAATTTGATTTCAGCAGTGTATTGAAAAACTTTCAGGTTTCAGTCTACACAAAAAATATTGAAATTGAACAATTTTCTTTGAGAGACATTTTCCAAGTAAAGAACACATTCACAATAATACTTTGCTCATTAGGGAAATGGTTTAAAATTGTAAAAGGCAGCTTTCACATTTCCTTTGTAATACTATTTGTTCTTCCACACACTTGATTCCGTTTATAAGGTACATTTGCAATTACCTATGTACAAAAGCATATTCCATCAATATTTAATGAAGAATAGCTCAGCTACATATGACAACCTGTTTTGCACAAGCTTTACGTTTTGAAAATGCAAATTGTTAAACAGACTTTTTACAAGAAAAAAAAAAGAATATATACAATAAAGCTTCACGCTAAAAGCCTAAATGGGTGTTCGACTATCCTTCCTTCTACTCCCTAATATCCTGCCATTAGTCGCTCTAATTTAACACATGTTTTACCTTTACGGATGCTAACCCACTGGGATGACTTACTAATGGAGTATTTGTCAAAGTGATTTGACATTGTAAAAGAAAAGTAAAAGAATTGTACCCCATGGGTAACTCTCAAAGGCTTTTTCTAAAGGGAGGTAATGAGTGGAAGTTCAAATCACAAGACATGGTTGTATTTTACTATGAACTCTTGAGACAACTGAAGCACACAAACATATTCACAGTTTTTCGCTGTTTAAAGATATAGTTGCTGATTAGCAGATTTGACCAAACAACTGGGTTGCATAAGTATTGTATAGTTGGAAACTGTATATTTTGCATGTTTTTTTCTATACAAAAATTATTTTATTGTTCATTTGTATGTGTATGTGTACGTATCATTCTGTGGTCAAACCAGCATTCATTTATTTTCAGGGAACTCTTATGTTCTTCTGTTAGTTAGTTCTTCTGTCTTCTGTTAGTTCTTATCTGGGTATCTGCAAGAACAAGGTGGGGAATGTTCTTAATTGACAGTCAGCCCAGTGCTTTCCTGAGACTTAAGCCGGCCATAGACATGGCAGTAGTTTCAATCGATCGACCTGCGTGCACGCTCACGCCAAACGCATGGTGGTCAGTCACCCACAACTACAGGGGTGCCCACCTTGAAGTTTCGACCCAAATAGTGGCAATCCATCCTGCCTGTATTTTTTGTGGTTGATTCTCTAGTAGTCAGTTACTGTGGATGGGGAGTTTTCTCCCCCTCCAAGTTAATTGCCTACAAACTGCCGTGAATCCCTGTGTTAGTGGCGCTCACAGGATTTCCGTCAGTCCTGTCTTGCTGTAATGAGTTTGCTACAAGCCCGCCATGGATCGAGACGGCTTTATTTAGAGTGCCTGGTGCTTACCATCAGGTACTGCTGTGTGTGAGAGACATGCTGTCTGAATTGTAAAAGAAAGGTTTGCTGATTTAAATTTGTGAACTTTTTTGTTGCTGCTAGCAACCTGCAAAAATATCTTTTTATTTGAATTTGACGAGAAACATGGGCAAGAACCTTGAAGAAAGACCGTGTGAATTAGCTGCACAGCCTTATTTGCTGCTGAACCCCTATAATATACATTTATATATCTCTTAACTATAAAACCCATTCTAATCAAGCCTCTATGAGAAGGCTGGTGACTTCTGTCTGTTCCATAATGGGAATCATTGGTTCTGAACTGCAACTGTTCTGTAGTTTATGTGGAGTCACAATCATTCCATTTTCCTGTAATACTACCTTAAGCCCCCCATACACGTTCCGATTTTTCGGACGAATTTTGCCAACGACCACGTGGTCGGGAGATTAAATCGATCAGAGAGTAATCGGATCGGAATTATGTAACCCGACCGAAAAATCGGTCGGGAATGCTTCGGACCTGTCGTAATTTTTGGTTGATCTGCTGTTAAGGCCCCCATTACACGGGTCAGATCCGGCCGGATCCGGGCCGATCGATTCCGGCGTGTGCACGCGAAACGATCGTGTTGGAATCGTGTGCATCCCCCTCCTTTCCGTCAATCACGTCCGAGATCGTATCGGTGCCCAGAATCGGATTCCAGAGAACCAACATGTTGGTCTTTTGATCCGATTCTGCACAGACTCAGGGGGAGTTGCCTATTTGGTGAGGTGGAGTCCGGAGATGGACTCGGAAAACGGAACTCTTCCCGAATCCGTTGTACAAGGTGGTATCAAGCGAACGGTACTCTTATTGGCCGATCGATAACACCCCTGCCGATTCCGCCCGCATGAAGCGTCCGATCGATTCGGATTGTGGATCGAGCGGCCATGGAATCCGAACGTGTTATGGCTAACTTTAATAAACCGCCATAACATTTTAGTGAAAATCGTGTGACGCGATCGGACGAAAAAATCGGTCGGGAGATAATCGAACGTGTTATGGGGGCTTTGAGTTGGAGGTAATATAATTTAGCAGCAAGGTTTACAAATGGACTTGAGCACTTTTTTTTTTTGCTTTTTTTTACTAACAGAAAATTTTATAATATATATATGTAAATAAAACAAATGGACTTGAGCATGAGCTGCCCATTACTTATCAAATGTTTTATAAGTAGCCCTAGGTGCTTGATTTTATTTACTTTTAATCATGAGATGTATTGGAAAACCTGAATTTGTAGGATTCTATCAATGCTTTTGGTTATACAGAATGTTGGGACATATTTAAAAAAAATATCTGGTCCATAGCCGGTTCTAAACTGATCAAAATGAAAAAAAATATAACAAAGAAAAAAAATTCAATAGTGCTAATATTTAAAAAACGAAGAAGTCATGTGTAAAATGTGTAGTGGGTATGCCTCCCCTGAGCCAGCCTGACCTAAGTGTAAGGAGAGAAGGTGGAATTGTTGTAAACACTTTAGTCTCTAGGGGGAGCCAGAACACATAAAGCTCTGGATTCTGGTTGTTGGGCACATTATCTCTGCAGATGGTGTGGTGCCAGGTCAGGGGCAAAATCAGCACCGAACTCCTAGAGCAGGATACTCAGGTAGGGAGCATGCGGTTGGATCCCGAGCACAACAGGCTATGATTACTGGTACGTCCCCTGATCGTGGTCCCAATGTGAAGCCTAAGTTCCAAAGGGAGAGGATCTCAGTGAGGAGATAGCTGGAAGAGGGAGTCTCCTAGGACCCTGGCATGTGGAAATCGAGGCCTCCATGGGTTGCAAATTTTGCAGAGACTGTTCCTGTATTAAAGGCTGCCTCCTCTAAGGAACATGGCACTTCCTATTTCACTATTGCACTCTTGGACTGTTTCCTTGTTACCCTAATAATTCAGTAAACTTCTGTTTAAAAAGCAAATCCGTGTGCGGTTACTGTGTTGACTACCCGACACCTGCCCATTACAAATGTACATCCTAATTCAATAACTACCTTTAGTAGCAAAAGATGAAATTCCCTGCTATCCAAAATTAAAAAAACCTGAACTCTCAAGAATGCCAGAACTTGACCCAGGAAGTATGCTATATATGAATTGCATAT
>CM070032.1:151392434-151409303 GCA_036250615.1 Ptychadena robeensis
TTTGAATGAAACGCTTGATTGTTCGATGATCACGCTTCAGAAGCTTTGCAATTTTAAGCATGCTGCATCTCTCTGCAAGATATCTCACTATTCTTGTAAGCCTGTCTTTCAAACTTTTCTAAGCCTGTCAAGTCCTTCTTTTGACCCATTTTGCCAAAGGAAAGGAAGTTGCCTAATAATTATGCACACCTAGTATAGGGTGTTGATGTCATTAGACCACACCCCTTCTCATTACAGAGATGCACATCACCTAATATGCTTAATTGGTAGTAGGCTTTTGAGCCTATACAGCTTGGAGTAAGACAACATGCATCAAGAGGATAATGTGGTCAAAATACTAATTTGCCTAATAAATCTGCACTCCCTGTAGAGTCCTTACACCTTTCCTAGGATAATGGCATCAATCAAACCCTTACCAACATCAACCCAGACTCCATACTGGTTGTATGATTGACTTTTCAGTGTTTTGGACTATGTTTCCATTACGTCGGGACCCCTCCGCTAAGCATATACGTTTGGCGGGAGGTCCCAACGTAGCAGATAGACTTACCTGCTTAGCGGAGGATCTGTCTTCACTGCGCCGAGCCACTCCGCCGATGTAAGGCTGAACATAGTCGATAACGTTCAGCCTCTGCACCAGCGGATGTGTAAACAGACCATACGCCAAGCAGGCAATGTCTGTGTGATATGTCGGGATCCCCGCTAAGCGTATGCCGACGTGAAATGGAAACAACCCCTTAGGCAGATAAGAAACATAAGGCATCTCTGTCAAGCAACTCCCCTGCTCCTCCCCAAACCTTGTCCTTTTCTTTATTGGAGTGCACACAATATATTATTATGTTAGCTTCCCTTGCAAATTCTATCCTACAGTTCCCTCTATAAAAGTTCTGTTCTACAATAAAAGAAGGAAAAAAATCTCAAACTCTTATGAACGAGTGATAACATTTCAATTATGTTATCATTTTACATGTAGAGCCCTTCTGATGTAATATCAGCTAACATCGAAATGCCTAGTTTAATTGTGCACCTACTGTTCTCTTTTATCACATAATTATTGAAAACTATAAAAGTTTACAGTACAGATAAACTGATTTCATTAAGGATTAACATAAAACAGTGGTTTTGTGACCACAAAACAGCCGGTGTGTCTTGTTAACAGTATGGTAAATCTCAACTTGTTCTTGTGACCTGCCAGTTATTTTTACTAATTGGTAAAAATCAAACAATTTCTGATTCATTTTACAAGGTTACCATACATATTTGTTTAAGCATATACAAATGTATTAATGTAATTAAATACAATTAAACAATTAAATAACAGTCAACATTCACTTTGCAGCTCCCAACTTGCCCCTCAATCGTGCTTCCGTGTACAATTGCAATATGTGACACATAGCCATGACAACCTTCAGTTGTTCCCCTAAGTTGTTGCCCTAAGTGATAAGTAGAGATAGTGGATTTGTTTTTGAAAATTCGACCAGTTCAATTTTGTGAGTTGATTGCAAAGCCCCTGAGCATGATATCTTTACCAAACTTGCTGGAGATTTAGAGAAGGGTCCAGATGCTCCATCTACAGACAAGTCCATGCTACAGACAAGAAAGTGTTGCTCTAACAATATTTTACAAACTGCTCTTTTTTACATATATTCTCTGATTTGGATACCTGCTTCTAATAAAGACCATTTTACTTACTCCTAAGACTAATTAGTGAATACCAACCACCCCGTACCTGCAATTGCCAATTTAGATGTCCCTATCCATTGGGACAACTGTGAATTTAGTTTCACCTTAGGGTTTTGTTTTTCAAGTATTGCTCTAACAATAGTCAAGTCTAAATTTCGAGGTTGATTTTGCCTAATTTATACACAAACTTGACATGCCAGGGCTAAACATTTTTTTTATATTTCCACAACTTGTCTCTACATCTCCATCTATTTTTGTGAGGATACCATATTCAGGGGCTTCGCAATAAGCTGACAAAGTTAGCTAACAGCATGCAAATTTTCCAATAACGTTCCAATGCGAATTTTCAAATCATTTCCGCGTGTGAATATTTCAAATAAAATGTACAAAGGCGATAAGTGATGGCCGAACTGCCCGCAAGGCGAACAGTTCAGCGGCGAACATGGATATTCGCCCTCCTTCTTGCCGGCCAGCAGTACGGGTGTTCGACCCGCCCCGTTCGCCGGCGAGAATGAGATCTCTATTCTTCCTCCGGCAGGATAAGTACCTGCGAGATCGTGCCGGAGGAAGACTCTTTTTCACTAGAGTACCAGGCATGAAGCCGCTCTCCTAATGAAAACCGGCTCGAGAACAGGAAGTGACATCAGTTACATCACATCCGGCTCCCTTAACCAGGAACCCGGATTTTCCCATTTAAAGGCGGGGAATTTGAATCTGTCCACAAACAGATGGATGGCGGACTTCTTTTAAAAAGTCTGATCCACCCGTTTGCGGACAGATCTGGCCGATGTTGTCTAAATTTCGATGTCAGTCCAAATTTCTGCTTGATTCTGGACTTTTTTGCTAAAATGTTGAAATGGCAATGTCGAAATTCAACTATGCTAAATATTGACGTAAAAGTCGAAACTTCGACTTAAAAATTAGCACTGCAAATTTTCTGACCATCCCTAATGTACATAAATATTCACAGCCTTTGCTCAAACTTATGTGCTTAGAGTTTTTGTCCTGCTGATAGATGAGCCCCTACCTGTGTTCAAGAGATCTCTGGAAATGCTTTTCATCCAAACCCTCAAGTAAACATATTTCACATTGTCACTAATTATGGGACTTAAATTTTATTAATTTTGAAATAAGACTGTAACATAACAAAATGGGGAAAAAGTAATGTGATATGAATAATTTGTGGATGCACTCTGCATATACATACTCTGTATACATATACACACACACACCTTTCTTGTTCCATTGGACATAGAATGATGACTGTCGTAACCCAGTGCTACAGTACAGTTGAAGTAAGCTGCAGATGATAAGTATTCATCATATTGCTTGGGAGTGATTTGTTTTCCCTGATTCCTTATTTTCACTTCTGTGATGAATAATCTCAAAAAAAAAATTTTTTCAAACCAATAACTTTGACTACTGGGCAAATGGAAACTGATAATAGGAAGTTGTGACAACACCCATGGGATGCTGAGCCTTTATTATTATAAGGAATTTTATTTAATGAATGAAAGGAGTAGGCCAGGAACAGCAACACTGTGGAGAAAAGGGCTAAAGGATACTCCTTGAAAACCAAACAGGGGTTCTTTACCAGACTTGGAGCTTCTACTGTAAATTTTGAGAAACTAATCATGTGCAGTAAAATCAAAGTTATTTCAGTACAGGAGATAATTTGTATGAATGAAGGTCACCGTTTTTGTCTGCATAGTGCTGTAATTTTGGCAGCAGTATGAATGTAGTTCAGTAAACTTTATTTGGGTGGGGAAGTCTTCAAGTCTTCAACTAGACCTTCGACTGATATAAAACATCCTCAACATACATATATACATATTTTTCAACTGAACAGTGCATTATATTTAATCAATTATTTATCATTATCAAATCCAATATGCACAAGAGAGAGCAGACGGGTGAAATCAATATTGAATAAATGAGGGGTCAACATAAGGGTACAGCCCAGCCCCAAACAGTACAAACAGAAAATAAACATCTCTAGGGGCTTTAAGAGGATGTGAATGTAGAGTGGGAGGCATGGACGAGTAAATGTTACTGATGCAAACAAGATACATTTTTAAGGAGGTTACAATATTGGATCCCTCCCATGATTATTGGTCATTAAAAGTCTAGACATCAGGTAAATAGCACATGAACAAACAATATACATAAGTCCATTTGATCATAGATAGTGGGGAGGGGTCTGATCATCCGACCCCTCCTGGATATCCCCCGGCAAGTTTTGGCTTTTTGATATCAGCATCATCAGGGGGGAAAAAAAAGGAAGAGATCCAAACATAGTTGTTGGAAAAACAAGGAGGAGATCCAAACATCTTGTTTGCATCAATAAAATTTACTTTTATAGCATCCATGCTTCCCACTCTACATCCGCAGCCGCTAAAAACCCTTAGAGCAGTGGTGGCCAACTGAGTTGATATGGAGATCCACAAGTGCGGGCCTCTGGATAGCTAAAGGGCCGCACATAACATTTTTAACCTATACCGACTTGTATAGGCATTTTTATGATAAATCGCTAGAAGACATTATTTTCATTTTGTGCCATATCGTCATAGGTTATGTGCCTCATAGATATCATCAAAGCCTCTGATGATATCTAAGGGGCACATAACCTTTGCTTCAAAGGGTATGTGCCGCAATATATATAATACAATCATCCCCTCTTTATTGGTGGAATAGTAGGAGCATAGCCTCACCTGTCTGCTGATCCCCCGATAACACTATATAAAAGGGGGGAGCGAGGGACTTACTCAGGCACCATCTGGATCCCTGATTGTCTTTTATGTACACCTATGACGTAAGTGTATCGCCTCTACTCCTCTTCCCACTCTAAGAAATTCCTGGCAAGGACCTGTTAGCAGGGGAGGAGTGGACAGGTGAGTTCCTATGCAATAACAGTTAGGTTTTGGGGGCTGCAAGTGGAGGACTGAGGGAGGCCGCCATTGAATGCAAAGGGCTGCATGCGGTCCCCGGGCCACAGGTTGGGCACCTGGGCCTTTGAGGCTGGCCACTTCAGTTTATTTAGCACTTTGATCAAGTTATGCTTATTTTTGCCTAATACTCAATTATGGCTTTGCTTTATTTTTAAAATAACATTTGCAAGGAGGAAATTATGCATAAGAGCCAAAATTTTAAGCCAAGAATTCTTAATTTGAACTTTTGTTTCAAACAAGACACTTTTGTTTTATTACAGAGATACAATAGAAGGTTAATTCAAATCTATGCTAAGTGAACATTATTCAGAGTTGTGCAAAAAACTTTTAGGATTTGTAGATCGCCTAAATCATATTCATTTATGTACAGTTTCCAGTATTTTGTACATTGTTATGTCATTTAATTGAACTTTTGTTAGTTTTAATATTTGTTTAAATGGGAAATAGTAAGGGCTCTGTTTTCAGTTGTAAATGAAACCGCAGTCTGAAGCAGTAAAGACCAATATGCCAAAGTGACCTGTGATTGTCACAGATAATTAAAGATAACTAGATAATTAAAAAATCTGAGAGATTCATGAATCAAATATAGATTAAATAACTATACTATGCTATTAAGTAGTTTTAAAAAAACAAAATCTGGGTTCTTATCAAAAGTTTTTTTTATTTGCATTATTGTTTCATAAATTCTTAGATTACAATTAATTAGATTAAAATTTTGGTTTTAATTGTATTATTAATTCTATTAATTATTTCATCAAAAGTTTGGATATATTGTCTTTTGAATCAAACGCACATGTGTAACAGGCTTTATAGTTTTTCAATCATCTTAACTGAATAGGAGCAGCTGGCGTATCAAGTCCTGACAAAGTCAAGTTACAATCTAAATTGTAAGTGATAGGATCCAATTCAACTCTTCTTGCAGATGCAATATAAATCCTGGCTGCTGAAAAAAAATATTCCTTACTGTTTGTTCTTTTGTCCTATCTAATTATGAGTGATCTTGTAAAACAGGCAGGACCCTGGCTTTGAAAACATGTGCCAATGTTTTGGTTGCAGAGGATATTTTCTTTAGTTTGAAGGCAAACGTAAAAGATAACATTTTTGTTGAGTGGTGAATCAAAGCTCATCTTAGTTATATTGTGTTCATGACTATGTGATTATTATACATTCTTCAACTAAGTTAATGTTCATTAAGTCATGATTTGATACATTGTTGTATGTAATCTGCCCCATTTATACCTATGTGATGCAATGTTTTTTATCTAATTTATGATCATCAGTTACTGCTTATTGTAATCTGCTTTGTTGTGTTATTGTTCATCATTTGAGTATGTTATCTATTGATTTGGCTTACTTATGCTAATAAATTGAAGAGGACTAAAAAGAGGTTTATAGTTGTCATGAGCTAAAGTATTTTCATATGTTGTCATTGACATTAATATTCACTGTATATAAACAAGTATAAACTTAGGAAAACCTGCATGAATTTTTTTTCCTCAAACACGAATTACAATGCATTGCACCAAAATGCACAGGTGTGCCATTGGATATACTGTATCTCTGCTTTCCATCCATTTTCATGCATTTGGCAATGCACCTAAAGGATAGGTGTGTGGTATGCCTTATACTGAGCAATTACCAGTCAAAACTCAGCATACAATTTCCAAAGCTTACAATAGTTAGGGCTAACAAAACATGGAAACATAAAAGGAAATGCACATATTTGTTTCCATGAATTGTAATAGACTGCTATAGGGATTTGAATGCATTAAAAGATCTATAAAAATGGACATGGCATATTGTACAAATTGTACAGGACCCAAATTGTACAGGACCCAAATTGTACAGGACCCAAATTGTACAGGACCCACTAAAAATAATTTCATTTATAGCGCATGTGTTGAGCATAACAAATGCCTGTGTTGCACCATTATAGTGTGGAGTCATGATGTCAACATCCCAACATTATAATTCAAGTAAAGCAAAGCCAAAAAGTTACCTGGACTAAAAAGTCCAGGACTGTGGGGACTTTTAAGGCATCTGGGTATAATTATGTCTCACCTTTTATATATGAATGGAATGGAATAAATTCACAAAGTGGGCCACCACTTTAATTGACTTTCATGCGTTTGTAAGCAAAAATCTACTTCAAACTCAGTTTGAAAAAAAGGCACTGATATGTCTCTTTACTTTGTAAATCCTCCGATACACCTTAAGATCGATCCATACAATCTTCATTAGATCTACCAACAACTGTGTAGTATAGTGGCCTCCCTGATAGAATACATAGTGATTGGAAGGTTTAGAAAGCTCCTCATATTACATGGTTTTGGTAGAACAAAATTTTATTGTACAGAAATTTTATGGTAAGATTGTAAGGTGTATGGGGGCCTTTACACAGTGAAATACACTTATCAACAGGATGTATAGAGTCCCGGGACCAAAAAACTAAATATTGCGCGGACAAATTTCTATTAGCAACCCCCACTCAACAACTTATGTGCTAGCATTTTTTTTGCATAGGGCCCCTCAAATGCTAGAAACGGCCCTGTATTATTAATTACAGAAAATTATTACATACTGGCATTGTGTGCTACCTAGAGTACCTGTGATTTTGTGGGATTACATACAATTAATTTTCACAATCATTATTGTATACCACTATATAAGAAAAGATTAACAAAAAAAAAACATAATTTTGCCTAGCCAGGTAGGTTATCAAATGACATGAAAAGCACTCACCAAAATCCTTCTTTTGTATTTAGAAAATAGCAAACGTTAAATGTTATTTTCAGCTACAAGACAATTGCAAATCAACAAACAGACCATATAGCTGTACAGTGTGCAATTAAAGCTGAGCCCTAGGCAGCTATAAAATACACAAATGAAGACAACTTTGTGAGCTTGAATACATCATTAAATGAACTCCTAATGCAAGCAGTGTAAGTTCTGACTTTACCTGGCTTCACCTACAATTCTTTTTAGCAAGGCAGGACTGATGAAAAGAAGTAGCAGCATAGAGACCCAATCGGTTTATGTTCTGTCAACACTGTGCTTCTCCTTTTACCAACTGTATTGGGTCTAGGATGACCTGGGCTCAGAGGACATGGGTTTAAGATTGGTAGCATTTGAATATAGGACATCCAGCACTAGCAGCAGCAAAATGTATTACATTGGGAAATAACTGGCATTAAGGCAGACATTAAATAATTATTTGAGGTCATTGCTCTAAATTAAAACAAAAAAGTGTGCAACTCATCATTGGAACTTGCTCCTCTTCTTCAATGTGGATGCAGACTTACAACCCTTGACTGTCTTGTTAAAATAAAGTGCGAAAAGCGATATGAGAATGAATTTCATAATCAGTAGACCATTGGAAAACAAAATGATTATGCTCTTTTACTCATTCCTGAGAGATGAGGGCATTTTCCCACTAACTGTTGTGGCACCATTAACACTGGCTTGCAGAAAATGCAAGGTAGGGCCAGCATGAAAATGCCCTGCAGCATGGATTTGTCTGCTGCAATGCATGTATGAGAGATGGCAAGTTGGTTGGCATATTGCATTACAGCACTTTACTAGCAATGGACACTGTGAGCAAAAACCATCGGTGTAGAGGCAGCACAGTTATTGTAAGGCTATGTTTCCATTATACATCGGTAACCCTTCGCTAAGCGTATTGCTTGGCGGGAGGTCCCGACGTAGCAAATAGACTTACCTGCTCGGTGAATGCTCGGTCTTCACTGCGCCGAGCCACTCCATCGATGTAAGGCTGAACGTAGTCGAGTACATTTAGCCTCTGCAGCGGCGGATGTGTAAACAGAGGGTCCGCCGGCAGGCAATGTCTATGTGCTATGTCAGGACCTCCCGCCAAGCAAAAGCTTAGCAGAGGGGTCCCGTCGTAAATGGAAACAAGCCCTAAAAGGGCCCTCAATGCATAAAGGTCACAATGGCAAATGGATGAAACTATGGTTGATGCAGGTTCTTTTTAACTCTTTCAAACCACACAGTAGGCAGTCAGAGGGAGAGTAAAATAAATGCAACTGCTGTAGAAACTAATATTTAAAATTGAAAAATAAATGCCACAGGGCCCCAGTGCATTGTGTCCAAAATGTACTTCTAATTTTACATGCAGAAGAATTATGATAGCGTGATTTAGTCCTTGGGCTGCATTTTATTTATATTATCGTGCATATTGTTTTTCAGCGGCTTTCACACATTTAAGCAGATAATAAAAAAGCAGGAACAGATTGTGAAGGAAAGAAAATACTGTTTTCATTTATAAAGAAAATAATGTGAGCTTATAAACATAAAGTGCATCAGTTAGGTGAGTTTATGCCATAAGGGGCAGCTACATACTTTAAAATAGTTCTATTTCCCTTATTTTTCTAAATCATAGGAGTATTTTATATAAGCGGCATGCATATGGTTTCAACATGGCTACTGTGCCCTCTGTGTTTTGTGATGAGGTTATTAACGCTGACCTAGCCTGGGGGAAGTATTCTTGGGTAAGCCCTTGAAGAGGACACATCAAAGTGGGAAGAAAATAAGATTCTATTGCATATGCAGAGAAAGTATAGGAACAAGTATAAGAAAGTAATTACTTAGTTTCTTATGCATGCTATAATGGCTGTACAGTTTTAGATCAGGATTTAGATTAGGAAATCAGGATATTTTATTGATACACCTATTTCATTGAGTTGAAACAAGAAAGGGCAAAATTGTGACTTAAAAAATGATTAGCCCCCTGCCCATTAATAGTTAATACTTATTTTCTGATTCACAACTGAAAAAAATATCTTAGAGTAGTTCTTTACTAGATAGGCACAGGTGTGAAAGATTTTGGCTTATTCTTCGATTGCAAATTGTTCTAGCTGTTCCAAATTGCATGGTTTCCGAGCATGGACATTAACTTTTAGCCACATCACAGATTCTCAAGAGAATTGAGGTCTGGGTGCAGGGTTCTCCATTGTCTTGGTTTTGGTATCCTTGAGGAACTGTTGGACTAATTTCGATGTATTCTTTGGGTAATTGTCTTGTTGTAAGACCCAGCGATGACCTTCGCCTAGACTACAAGCAGATTTCAGCATATTCTAATTTAAAAAGTCAACATAATTTTCTTTTTTCAACAAGGCTGATTGTAGCATCTCTGACTATTTCCCTCTTCAGAGTTCTTGTCATCTTTTTCTTACAGAATTTGACTCCTTGTATGATGCAATGTACAAGAGTTCTAGACACGTGTAAATGGCAGTGTAGCCTTCCTCCTTATCATGAGCTTTTCTTTCTAAGCGCCAGACTGATTTTCTTTGTTTTTAGCATGGTGGGTAAGACTTGATTTACACTGTCATTGCCAGCACTCCTGCAGCAGTCTTGGAAATGACCAGTCGACCCTATGACAGGTCTATTAGGTGATAGCCTGAAAACTGACCAGTGGACGCCTCATGTTGCATCCGCTAGTTGGTTATACTTTTTGTTTATGGGCAGTTAACACCCATGTAAACCAGCCCTAACAGTAGTCTCTCTCATGAGTTTAAGTGCCCTGTTCTTTGGAATCTTTTTATGCTGATTGAATGTTGTTAGGAAGCCAATTGACTGCACAGTTATGTATCAATATCTGTGGGGCTAATGTCTTTGATTACCCAATTGTTTACTATATTTGACATAATGTTTTTATATTACAAAACGCACCAGAAAATACCAAAAAGCACTAGTAATTTTTTGATTATATAAAGTTTTATTAATGTTTCAAATATTGGGATGAAGGTTAGGAAATATTCCATCATTCCTGGGGGGAAATAGAAACATAGTAAACAAGGGAATAGGAAACAGTTTCCTATTTTATTTTGGGCACAACTGTATCTTGTTTACTATGTTTTTATTTGTCTACTGCAAAGTTTGATGTAACACTGAATTTCACATGTTTTTACTACTCAATGTATGGACTCTTTATTCTGATATGATGTGGATATTTTGTCTATGAGTACACAATTCTCAAAACTCAAATGAGTGGAAGCTTTTATGAGACATATTTGGTTAAAAGCAGTGTACACATATTGTTGACACGTCAAGCGCAGGAGTTTTGACTCAATGGAAACTAAGCCTTAAGCTTTCTCTCTTGGCCTCA
Organism: Ptychadena robeensis; assembly: GCA_036250615.1. Lineage (NCBI taxonomy): Eukaryota > Metazoa > Chordata > Amphibia > Anura > Ptychadenidae > Ptychadena > Ptychadena robeensis. Next base: position 151,403,190 of record CM070032.1, read on the forward strand.
GTACAACAATTGTGTTCATAAGATTAATATCTATGGCCAAGCAGCTGCATTTGGTGAGTGTGGAAAGAATGTTATCTGCTTGACTTAACAGTTCCAACTGTAAAGTTCAGTAGAGGACTAATGCTATGGGATTGTTTTTCTGGTATTAGGCTGGATGACTTGCTAAATTCATCACTTATTATGAACAGGTCAGATACAATGCTTATGCTGTCTTATGATATAATATTAATTTCATATTGGAAACAAATCTCTTCCACTTATGTACTATAGTTCCCCTTTGTTTAGTTTTCCTTTTTTTCTTATTACTTTGTTACATTGTAAAACCCATCAATCAAAATTGTTATTAAAAAACAAATGGTAGAACTGCCATGCTAAAAGATAGCAGAGCCCAGATACAGATAGTCCACAGAATTCTCAATAACTTATTTTCTACTTTGAATTGTCTGTTCTTTCTTAAAATATTAATTGAAAAAATAATTTACAACTTAGAAAACATAATGCTCCATTTTAAATCTATTATTTAAATGGAATCTGACAATTCTTATTTTTATTTGTGAATGTAAAACTTGCATATCTCTAATAACAATATTCTATGTAATGGCACCGGGGCATAATTTATTGTACAAGAACAATTTCACCTTGAGTTCTCATCACATGTAAACATATTTGTTGATTGTGTCTCTGTTTATGAAGTCCTTCAGTGTAACAGCAAACCTTGGACAATAAACTTGAATAATTTAACAGAGTAATTCCACAAATGTTGTAAAATTTGTTGTATTACAGTTTTATGCTTCTTCTTAAAGTATAATGTTGTTAAATAATACATTTGTTATTTTAGATCAGGAAATAACTTTTAAAAATTATGTTAATAAACAGGAGGTCAATTACCAAAGAACTAGAGCAAAATTCACTTTGAAATGGGATTTTTTATTTGTTCTGTGAATATGGCAATAATAAAGAAGGGCAACACCTCCCAATAAAACATATTTTTCTTCCATATGATTGGGTGATTGAAGTTAACAAAGTTTCTTATTTTTAAAGTTTAGGGGAAAATGAATTAAATTCCTTAGCAAAAGTAATTTTAATTAACAGAATAGACAGTTCATAAAATCATGATATCTGGCTCATGATATTTATGTTTTGAGTTTTTTTTCCATGGATAACATCGAATATTGCTTGCATATCTTTTTTATCTAGCAATATAATATGTAAAATAAAACCATGTCTATCACATAAACCTTTTTCTTCTAAAATCAGGGAGAAAACACCTATAGAGTGAATATACATGTTCGACCAGAGGAGAAGAGACTTATTTGTCTTCAGTGCCTCTTCTTTGCTGTGACATGCTGTATTTACTCATGGATGGGCACTGCTGAAAGGAAGCTCCCTACTGGGCAATCTGCTCTGTGAGTCTCCCACTCACAATCCCCAAATGTATCTGTGTAATTGCAACCTCCCATGTCAAACTATTGCTTCAAAAAGGTATATAGATGTCTCATTCAGGCAGGGAGGTTTTGTAGCCTCCAGCTCGAAAATTCATTTAATCTCCAGGCAGGTAAGTAATGTATCAACATTTCTATTCATCACAGTTTCCCATAATTCTTAGGGAAGGCTATAGGACAATTTAAAATTCTATTCTGCAGTCTTAATCTGCAGTAATATGTAAATACTATCCATTTCCAACAATCCTTAGGGTGCTGGTAAATCTCTAGAACAGTTGACAATCCTATCTTAATGGGAAAGAGTGAATCTAAGCTTATGGGGGATTGGAGAGATATGGACGTATGTTGTTACAATGTTTGCAGTGGGAGCAGATTCTTGGTGTGAAGTTTGATTGTGATTTTAAAGAAAGTTGGGAGGGTTTATTAGCAAAAATAAATAAGGGTTATGGACTTTGACAATAAAGGGGAAATTTCTGATAATGACCATATATACTTGCAGAGGCACCTTATTTTATCTACATAAACAGGGAAACCGTTTGACTCAAGTATAAGCCGAGGGTGTGAATTGCAAAGTGAATGAATCAAACAGGTGAATCTTAGTGCCACACCCTCAATAAAGTTAAGAGAACACAGGTTTATTGTTATCACAGGATGAGTTTTTCAAGGCACCATGAATATTAGTCTTTTTATTATTACATTTAAAAAGTCTTTTTATTATTATTATTATTGGGACCAACACATGGAATGGCAATGGAAACTTATTTTCATGGTTGAATCATAAGTAGTGGAGTTTTCTAATTAAAAATGACACATTCTCCAGTAACAATTAACAAACAGGCCACCAGATGGCAGTGTGGCGCTCTTTTATTACATTTCACAAGCCGATGTCAGAAACACAAAAGAATTCAGATGCTGCTGCTCTGTGATTCAAGGACTCTGGTGTGGACCCTGACTCTAATCCTGACTCAAGTATAAGCCAAGGGGGGGCTTTTTCAGCCCATTTCTTGGGCTGAAAACGGCTGCTTATACTCGAGTATATATGGTAAATCTGTGTTGATATTGATTTATCATATGCGCATTAAAAAACGTGTTTTTCTTTTGCGTGGGTCATCAAAGCTGGAGAATAGGTGATTGAAGGATGAAGGAATGATGAATGGAGGGAATTAATGGCTGCAATCAGCAACACCATCAGGAAGTCCAGCTCAGGGTAATCGTTTTCAGCAAGTTTTTTTTTACCTCAAGGTAGACTTGGGCTGAATGCCAAGGAGGTGAGTAGATTTTTCTTTTAATTCAAGTTTTAATGTGAGTTAACTGCAAAGCCCCTGAACATGATATCATCACTAAACTTACTGGAGATGTAGAGAAGAGTGCAGGGTATAGTGCAGAAAGAAAGTATTGTGATAACACAAAAAGTTATTGCATACATTAGGTTCAAACTCAAGTTTAAAATTTTTACTTAATTAATGCAAACTACATAAACTATTATTTTTAGATGTATGGGAAGATTGGGAATATGTAAGGCACAAGTGCCACACCTAACAGAAAACAAGTATTGAAAAAATTGTTTTGTTGCCGTTCTAACCAGTAGAACACCCACTGGTGACCCCAACAAAAGAATGAGTTTAGGATTTTTAAGGCACGCACAGGTATCAGTAATATTACAAAATCATCTTTCCTATATACAAAATACATGGTAAAAATAAAAGCAATGAGTGTCACTCAGGAGAACAGCCCCTGACACTTGGTTTGGTTTTTCATATGACAGGTGACATACAATTGCCGATACAGTAGAAAGGCAGTATAGATATATTCACATTCTAATCAGCACTCTCAGGCTACCTCAGGGAGAACAATATATCAGCTGCGTGTCCGCCTGCCACCAAGAGTGATTCAAAGGCTGGAATCCAGAGTTGAGATCAAAGAAGGGGGCAAGACGATCGCCCGAACCCCACGGAGGCACAGCCACCCCACTTACTAGATCCCGGGGGCATGGAGTGATCCAGCCCCAATGTGTCCAGGGATCCGAGGGGTCCCAGCAAGAGCAGTGCTGTTGGGGGACTCACACTGGCTTCCCCAATAAAAGACTGGACACCTAAGAAGGCTTCCTCCAAATGTAGTCCAACTGGGACATCATGTCAAATCAGGTCTGTCTCCAATTCACAGAGGACAGTGAAAGTTCTGATTACTCTCCAAATGCTGAATATTTACCTTATACTTGTACTTTATATGCATCCCATGAGGACTCTAAATACGTTCTATGCAACATTTTGATTATGAGCTGTTTAGAAACAAGTATTTTATTTTTTTCTTCGACCATGTAACAGTATTTCACTTTCCATGCTTTCTTCATTCCATTTACCAGCTTGCAATTAAAGCAAATAAATAATTCATGCTAATATGATTTTATAAAAACAAAAGATTTTCTCTGGAAAGTGAATATTCTAATTACATTTCATGAATTGTAGCTTTGATTGCTGCACTTATTAAAACTTGGGTCTTGTAATTGCTGGCAATATCATTTTGTATGTAAAAACTCAGTCACAGTTGGAAATATCATCAACTCAGTCAAAAAATAAGACTAATGGAACCTAATTTAAGCCAAGCATTAGTCTGAATCAATGTACAGGAGCTAAGCATTATACACTTTTCAATAGAAGGTCAGACTAAGGTTTTTATGCTATATAACCTGCAATGTAGAACAGATTACACTTCCTGGGATTCCTGCTTGACCTTCCTGTCAACAATCTGACAGCATACTTGCTACAAAAGCATTGCAACTAAGTTAAGAATTATATTTTCTCGACTGAAAAATTTGGTAAACATTTTGTCGGGTTATTTCAGTATTAATTTTTATCCACAAAGTAAGTTTAAGTTAAGAGTTAAAGTAAGACTGCTATCAGTTGGGGACACTGAACATACTACAGGCATGTAAAAGTACAGAGGCCTTCTGCAGCATATTGTTACTGCTACCCTTCTTAAACTTGCCGGCAATTCCCAACTGTCAAAAATGACAGGGTTTCTGTCATGGAAATTTTATACTGTGTTTTTAACTTTTTAATTTTAACAGTTTTTGGACAGAAAGTTGTCTGTGGCAATATAGATCTAACCCTTTCCCACTCCAGTCCTGTAATATGATGTAATATAAAGTAGTGCAAAAACACTCTCTCAAATGACATGCTCTTCCATAAGCGCTACCAGTTATCACATCACTGTCTTGGCAGAAGCTGTCTTTAACCCCCTGGGCATTACGGGCTTTTCGAGCCATTTTTGTGGAACGAAAAACATCTGCCCGGGCAATCGTGGCAGACAACACTGTACTCCGCTGTGATAACCGGCTCTCTCCCCGGCCCTCTGTGTGGGGAGAAAAGCGGCGCCCTCTTTTAACATGGAGGTCTATGGCAACGCCCCCCTTTTGTGTCACCGATGATGCCGAAGACACAGGGCCGGAAAGGCTCTGTGTGCCTGCAGCTTTGTAGAAATGCTGCAGGTACACGGAGAGCCGGCGGCTGTGTCTGATCCCGAAACGGCTGTACTGGCTTCGGGCATAACGCCAAGAAGGTTAAGCGTAATAGCAATTGTGATTTTCTTGAAAGACACAACCAGCTCATGTGAATTTAAAACATTTTTAAACTAAAAAAACAAACAACATACATGAACTAAGCACATTACTTACCTGTCAGCAGTTCAGATCCTGGAAAACTGCTACACAAAAACAAATAAAATGACTTGCCTTCTTCATGCTTGATCTGATGATGGGAACATGTTGATTGAGGGCAAGAGAAGCCACTTCCTGATCCATCTTCTCAGGGCAGCAGCTTACAAACCCCCCCCCCCATTCTCCTTCACAGACAGAGACTTCTTCTCAGCTCCAGTGTGGGGGAGGAGGGGGGCACTCAGCTAGATCGTGTGAAGAGAGGCTTCTCTCTCCTCTCTTCACAAAGACTCACAGATGTGACACTGACATCACAACTGTGAGACTCGGACACAGGGGCTTGTGGGAGAGAATTCCCAGTAACCCCTGCAGCTTATTGCGTCCTGCCTAGGCAAGATGTAATCCAGTGGGAGGGGCTGTCTCTAAAAAGACACCCCTCCAGCTGTCAGAAACAGTTTTGTTTATTTTAGACGGCGATCTCTGCAGTATTGGCTGAGCTGAAGCTGATACTGCAGAGACACCTAACAAGTGGTAGATGCACTAAATAGAGAGGGACCGATGGTAGCCTAAATCACCACATCCGATACTTTGCTGAAAAAAATGGAGGGGGAGGGTGGAACCAACCCTCAGGGGCGGCCAACCCCAATGGACTTTACTGGTGAAAAATAATTACTGTTCCTGGTCAAGAGATTGACGTTACTGTTCAAACTTTATTAATACAGTACATGATAAAATGACATTACATAAGTGCCTTGGGGTATCTGGATCCACATTTTAAAAAAACACAACATACAGCCGAGTACAATAGGTCCTCTATATCAAAAGATACAATTTTAGAAAATACAGAAAGTGAATATGAATATCATCACAGTATGCGTAAATTTTGTCAGGTAGGAGACTTCAGTGCGTTCCGACGCGTTTCTGTCCCCCTACTGCTGGGACTTCATCAGGGAGCACTGTACTGTACTGTACATGTAATATCCTAAAAAATCATCACATATTTGTGTGTCAGTCATCAGA
>CM070032.1:151409403-151435010 GCA_036250615.1 Ptychadena robeensis
GTAAAGTCCATTGGGGTTGGCCGCCCCTGAGGGTTGGTTCCACCCTCCCCCTCCATTTTTAACAAGTGGTAGGTTCACTTTAAGTCTGCTTTAAAGAAATGTTTTATTGAATGTATTCCTATTTTGCCTCTTGCTAACCCTTAGTTTCCGCATTAGGCCAATTACCTTTTTATTTCAGATCTACCCAGTATTATTCTTGATATCATTTTGATATTTAATTTTTTTTTTTAACTATTAAGATTTTTGTACTTTTATGCATTAATATTTGAACTTTTTGTCTAGTGTTATTTATTTTGTTAGTAAATTTAAAAGAAAAAAAATACAAAATACCAAAACAGGTTATTTATTTTGAACAGCATTGTTAATGCTCTGCTGGCATCCTCCAGTGGCTTTTAGCACTGGCATTCAAAGGTTGAAAACTAAAAGTCTAACAGGATTGCCTATGTGATATGTTTACTGCCAGGTGTCTAAAGCTTAAAAAACAAATGAAAAGCGTTCTGGAAAGTGTTGACAGACTGTTTGTGTCTCACGTTGAAACACAGGACACCCAAGTAGGGGTTGTGACTCAGTCCTGTGTCTAATGAGGGGACATGTCAGAATGGTATTACGCCAATGCCATCACATTAGGTTCTCCTACAGGAGAAATGTTTACTTAATAGGCCGACAATAGTTCTCCCCTTTCCATAAGGGGTGTATATTTAAAGAGGGACATTCCAGGTTAGGTTGAATGCTATTGGCTAAACATCGGAGATGTTTTTAGCTCCCGTCCTTGATGTATGATATTTAAGGAACTTGCTGTGATTTATCATTTGGGAACTAGAAAGAAAGAACCTGTTTTGGTAACGACTTGTTAGTTACACATGACATAGATGGTTAGGTTTGAGGACGATTTTGCTGGAGATCGACTGCTGTGCGCATTGACTTGGCCACAAATAGGTATGGTCGAATTTATTTAAAAAAATGCAACCATTTCGATGGTTACAACTTAATTGCAAAGCCCCTGAGCATGGTATCATCACCAAACTTGCTGGAGATGTACAGAAGGGTTGGGGTATACTACAAAAAAGACACAAATAGTTTTTTTCACAATTTAAGTTCAAAGTCAAGTTAAAATTTCGAAAATCTGAATTTCGACTTTAACTTTGAACTTAATTTATGCAAAAAAGACATGTGCTAGAGCAAAACTCTTTTTTTTTCAAATGTTCCTCCAACCCTTCATTACATCTCCAGCAATTTTTGTGATGATACCATGTTCAGGAGCTTTGCAATCAGCTCACAAAGTTAGCAAGTCGAAAAATTCGATCATCTCTAGCCACAAATTTAATGCACCCACCTTAAATCGGCCCAGAAATCGATCTGCCAAATTACGGACATGTCCATAATTATTAGGTCAATCTCATTACTTTGGATGGGGGCGCTGGCACACAAAGGATTCTGTACGTGTGATGACGTAAAAAAATTATTTACATTTGAGAAAAAATTATCCATACCTTTCTCAAAAATCTGTAGAAAAGCCTTTTTTGGCTATTACAGCAATCAAACGCTGCTTCCTATAATTGCAGACCAGCTTTGTGCATGTCTCCACAGGTATTTTTGCCCATTCATCTTTAGCAATGTGCTCCAAATCTTTCAGGTTGGAGGGTCTTCTTGCCCTCACCCTGATCTTTAGCTCCCTCCACAGATTCTCAATTGGATTCAAGTCCTGACTCTGGCTGGGCCGCTCCAAAACCTTAATCTTCTTGCCTGCCTACCATTTCCTCACTACTTTTGCTGTGTGTTTTGGGTCATTGCCATGCTGAAATGTCCACTGGTGCCCAAGGCCAAGTTTCTCTGCTGACTGTCTGATTTTGTCATTGAGAATCCTCATGCGCATGGGAAATGGGCCAGATAGATGGCCATAAGCGCGCGACGCTCGAATCGGCCACCGTTCTGGTCCATATCTCTATGTGTGTTCCCAGCTTTAGAGTGCTGTCTATCTGCTAATGTACACCTATCTTCGGTATGAGCTACCACTTGTTGGGAAAAAGTATTTTTAAGTAAAAATTGCTTAAAATTAAAGTAAATGTACTACATTTAAGTAAATTTTAACTTTTATGGGATTTGCTTTGGTCTTTCTCTTTGGTACATTATGTACCATAAAGACCACTGTTATAATATGCTGGAAGTGTAGGTGCCACAGTCTCCATGTATGTAGTACATACAAACAGAATTTTTTAAATCCCACTCCCATCAGTGGATTAAAATCCTCTTTATGCTGAATGACATAATTGATGTCCAGATGCAAGACAAAGTATGTGAACCCTTTGGGATTATGTGGTGGTTTGCATGAACTGGTCATAAAATGTTATCTGATCTTCATCTAAGTTACACCAATAGAAAAACACAGCTTAAAATAAAACTACACAAACATTATAATTAAAATTTTTTATTGAACATAACCTGTAAGCATTCACAGTGCAGGGAGGGAAAAGTATGTGAACCACTAGCCTGATGACTTTTCCAAGAGCTTAACACACACCAATTTTTGGTTTACTGGTTTCAAGAAGCACTGTGTGAACCATGCCTAGGAGAAAAGAGCTCTCAGAAGACCTACAATCAAGAATTGTTGACTTGCTTCATGCTGCAAAGGATTACAAAAGTATCTCTTGATGTTCATGTGTCCACGGTAAGAAAGACTGTCTACAAATGGAGAAAGTTTAGCACTGTTGCTACTCTCCCTATTCATAGTGGTCCTGTAAAGATGACTGCACAGCGAAAAATGTTTAATGAGGTCATCAAGAATCCTAGAGTGTCAGCTAAAGACACTCTGACACATTCTTAAATTTTTGTTTACACATCTACAATAAGGAAAGCATTAAACAAGAATGGAGTACATGGGAGGACACCACGGAGGAAGCAATTGCTGTCCAAAAATAATACAAACATTTAACATTTGCAAAAGAACACCAGGTATTTGTCCCACAGCACTACTGGCAAAATGTTCTGTGGACAGATGAAACCATTATCAAGTTGTGTGGAGAAAAAAAGGCACAACATGCCAACAAAACCTTATCCCCACTGTAAAACATGGCAGAGGGATCATCATGGTTTGGGCCTGCCTCAGGACCTGAACTGATAGTTTTCATTGATGGAAACATGTAGTCCAGAGTTTATTAAGACATTTTGCAGAAAAATGTAAGACCATCTGTCCACCATCAGAAGCTACCCAGAGAATGGGTGATGCAACAGGACCATAACCTAGCTTCAACAGAAAGAAATACACCTTATAGAGTGGCCCAGCCAGAGTCCTGACCTCAACCCAATAGAAATGCTGTGGCATGACTAGAGATGGTCGAATTCTTTTAAAAAAATTCGACCATTTCGACGGTTTTGACTTAATTGCAAAGCCCCTGAACATGGTATCATCACCAAACTTGCTGGAGATGTAGAGAAGGGTTGGGGGTATACTCCAAAAAAGAAAGTTTGTCTCTAACACAAATAGTTTTTTCACAAATTAAGTTCAAAGTCAAGTAAAATTTTCAAAAATCGGAATTTCGACTTTAACTTTGAACTTAATTTATGCAAAATGTTCCCCCAACCCTTCTCTACATCTCCAGCAATTTTGGTGATGATACCATTTTCAGGGGCTTTGCAATCAGCTCACAAAGTTAGCAAGTCGAAAAATTCGACCATCTCTAGGCATGACCATAAGAGAGCGATTCACACCAGACATCCCAAGAATATTGTTATACTGAAACAGTTTTGTGAAGAGGAGGTGCAGGTCTGATCTGCAACTACAGAAAACATTTTCTTGAGGTTATTGGTTGCTGGTCAACCAGTTATTAAAGGTTTACATACTTTTTTCCACCCTATGCTATGTTCAAGAAACACATGAAAACATATCATGTTTGTGTAGCATTATTTTAAGCAGACTGTGTTTTTCTATTGGTGTGACGTAGATGAAGATCAGAACACATTTTATGACCAATTCATGCAAAATTCCACGTATTCCCAAAGGGTTCACATACTTTGTCTTGCAACTGTACACCCATTATGAAATATATGTAGAGATGGTCGATTTTTTTTTCAAAAATTCGACCATTTCGACGGTTTCGACTTAATTGCAAAGCCCCTGAGCATGGTATCATCGTCAAACTTGCTGGAGATGTAGAGAAGGGTTGGGGGTATACTACAAACAGTTTTTTCACAACTTAAGTTCAAAGTCAAGTAAAAATTTCGAAAATCTGAATTTCGACTTTAACTTTGAACTTAATTTATGCAAAAACTACATGTGCTAGAGCAAAACGTCTTTTTTTCAAATGTTCCCACAACCATTCTCTACATCTTCAGAAAGTTTGGCGAGGATACCATTTTCAGGGGCTTTGCAATAAGCTCACAAAATTAGGAAGTCGAAAAATTCGACCATCTCTAAATATATGATATCATGGATTTGAACTTAAAGTACTGAAAACAAGCACAACCCTTTCATAAGGCCCTGACCCATAATTAACCATTAAAATGAATGGAAAGTGAATTTGCACGTATTGGTTTTAAGAGCTGCATATCTACTGTGAATATAAATACAAATATTTGATGTATAATGGTGGTCAAATTTGGCATTTAAAGCTAAGTGAATCAGCAAGCCTAATTTAAATGTGAGCTAATAAAATATCTTATTTTCTAAACTAAAAACAACATACTGGCTGTATAGCTGTTGGTCTGTAAACTGATAAAAAAATATCACCAGTACTAGTGGAATGCAAATAGGTACTAATCCATCATCTGAGATGACGAAGCCAGTTCTGGACATTCCATACCATCTGTATTTTTCTCCTAGTGGAAATTAATTATTCTGCTGGATTGTCACCAATTGTGACAACAAAAGGTTGATGCTGCTGACCGTGTTCCTGCTTTGATAGCTTTTGAAGGCATATCGCCTTCTGAGTAAATATCATTCCCCATGACATTCCCATGTAACCTGTTATTGATTAGGTAGTCTCATTAAATCCTGTTTTAATCTTTCACATATACGCCAAGAAGAATCAGATAGGCATATCATTCAACAGTTAAATGTATTCACGGTGGAAAGTGTAGCATCTGTTAGAGAGGCGCAATGGTACCCTTCACAGATCTAGAATTATAATTGAAGATACATTTAAATACCTAACAGCTGCAGTAAGTTATACTGCAAAAATAGTTTGCATAATGCAAAAATTTCCCATAGACCCAGTTTGTATCATAAAGTTTATTGTGTGGCACACGAAATCTAAATGCCTTCTCCTTAAACTTGCCTAGACACAAATTGAAAACCTTAATTTTCAGTTTTTTTTACTCCTGGGGACTTTTTCTTGAAGTTTAGTTTTTCATAATACAGATTAAAGACACATCTTGCTTATAACCATCTGCATTCAGATGTTGCATCATAGCGTTTGCATGATAATATCTTCTTTTCTTTTAAATAGCTGTAATAGGTTCCAGATCAGAAGAAAAGAAGAAAAATATGGAAAAGGAAATTGAGGAAGAAATGATAAATTAGGATCTAGTAATATATGTAGCTTTCTAAAGCATCTCAAAAAGCAGGTATTGTACTGACATTGTTTTAAGGTCATGGAATACGGATCTTGAATGCAAAGCTAAAACAGCTTAAGTTGTAATGATGATATGAATCTGAGTTATGCCTGGCACTGTTAGAAAGTAATCTAGCTGTCTCTGTATTAAAGTAAAAAAACATCAGTGGCATCGCAGATGCCCAAGCAGTATGCTTCAATCTACCTAGAGTTTTCAATTTTACTGTCATTGGAAGATACACAAGGTGCCTGAAGCTGTAAAGCTGACTCTCTTGCCATGTGATAACATTTGGCTATGAAGTAAGTTTATCATAGAGCTTTGTTTATATGACATGTGAGGGATGGTATAGTATTATTTCAGAAATGTTATATTCTGAAATTATATTCTGTTATATTCCAAAAAACATAGACTCAAAAAGTCCATTAAATAATCCTGTACATTAAAGAACTCAATGAAAAAACAACACATGCAATAACACAAATGTTGATATAAAGCTTGGTGGCTCATGTGGTTAGCAGTTTGGCCATGTGGTGCGGAGTCTAGAGTTCTAGGTTCAAATCCTGGCCTGGGCAGTATCTGCCAGAAGTTAGCATGTCCTCCCCATGTCTGTGTGGGTTTCCTCCCACACTCCAAAGACATGCTGATAGGTTAATTGGCTTCCCAGAGTCCCCATCCAAAGTAAATGCTGGCACACAAAGGGTGCTGTGCATGATGATGTCGTCACACGCAGTCGATCTGCTGAAAAATGGTCATGAAAACAAATGGTCCATGCCCAGCTTTAGTCTGTGACATATAACTGTCTTAGTTACACAGTCGAGCCCATAATTATTCATACCCCTGGCAAATTTTGACTTAATGTTACTTTTATTCAACCAGCAAGTTATTTTTTGATGGGAAATGACATAGATATCTCCCAAAAGATAAAATGATGATGTACAAGAGGCAGATTTGTGAAAGAAAAAAAAATTCTCAGCTTTTATTTACATTTTCATGTCCAAGAGTATTCATACCCTTTTTAATAATCAATAAAAAAGCCTTTATTGGCTATTACAGCGATCACACGCTTCCTATAATTGCAGAACATCGTTTTGCATGTCTCCACAGGTATTTTTGCCTATTCATCTTTAGCAATAAACTCCAAATATTTCAGGTTGGATGGTCTTCTTGTGATCACCCTGATCTTTAGCTCCCTCCACAGATTCTCAATTGGATTCAAGTCAGGACTCTGGCTGGGCCACTGCCAAATGTTAATGTTGTTGTCTGCTTTCCTTTTCTTCACCACTTTTGCTGTGTGTTTTGGGTCATTGTCATGCTGAAATGTCCACTGGTGCCCAAGGCCAAATTTCTCTGCAGACTGCCTGATGTTGTCGTTGAGAATCTTCATGTATTGCTCTTCTTTCATGGTGCCATTTACTGTGATTAGGATCCATTGACTGAAAAACACCCCCAAAGCATTAGGTTCCCACCACCATGTGTGACAGTGGGGATGGTGTTCTTTGGGTTGAAGGCTTCTTCTTTTTTAAGCCAAATGTGGAACCCAGCAGTGTGCAGTGTCCGTTTTATTGTATGCCTTGAGACATTGCCACCAGCAGAGCCCAGATTGACCAGGATGACTTGGTAGTCCTTGGATTCTTTTTCACCTCTCTCACTATCCTCCTGGCCAGCACAGGTGTAACTTTTGGCTTCCGACCACGTCCTCTGAGATTTTCCACAGTGCGGAACATCTTGTATTTTTTTTTATAACAGTGATCTGCAGCCACTGGAACTTTTTTAGATATGGACTTGCAGCCCTTTCCTGACTTGTGAGCAGCCACAATGCGCAGCCGGAGGTCCTCATTGAGCTCCTTTGTCTTATCCATGACTGTCCACAAACCAACTGCAGAGAGCTGCAGTTTTATACCTGTTGAGTTGATTAAAACAGCTGTTCCCATTTAATCAGGGTAATAATGATGCTTTAGAACAGCTTGGACTATTTGGAATGGTATAAAATTTTGGATTTTCTTAGAGACTGTGACAGTTTGTGAAGGGTATGAATAATTTTGGAAGCAACACTTTTTGCTCAAATGTAAATAAAAGCTGAGAAATGTTTTTTTTCCACAAAAATTCCTCTTTTATATCGTCTTATTATCTTTTGGGAGACACCTATGTCATTTAAAAAAAATAACTTGCACATATGTTAGAATGCACACAATGTACTGCACAGGAGCATCTCACCCCTCCTACCATATGTTGTTAGGGAACAAAATGGTTTTATGGTTATATTGAAAAAAAAAGATGAAATGCATGGTATGTTCCCTGGATTCTTGGACAACATTACAGAGTTCAATTGCACTATTTTTGTTATTGCTGAAGAGGATTTTTGTATTATATGCTGCTATATATGTTCACAGAAATGCATGGAGTGATCTTTGTTATATTTGTTTATATTGTTACTAATATTTTGGCTGAGAGATATTATTGTTCTGTTCAACTACATAAAATTGGGCATACAATGGAAATACAAAATTTTAAATGGATTAAATTATCTGCCATGACTATTTCTCTTTGGAACTATTGCTAAAAATTTGAGGTTGTACAAAGAATTAAAATGTGCACTACTTAATAGTAAATGGAATAGCCACAGGAGCACTGATCTGAGTAAAATCTTCCAGAGACCCACTATTTATGAACAATTAATGATTTTCCATTATATGGGGATCACATATTGGCAGACCTTCACCTAATCCTTATCATATCCAAAAAAAAAAAGGCCATGGAACATTGACGTGCATTGACACTGCCTAATATGCTTAATCATACATGTAATTGTGGAGCTGTAAAGAGAATATCCGAGTGTGGGATCACTCGTTTGCCAAGCCTCTATGTGGTAGAAGGAAGGATGACCAGAAGGAGGTTTTGGTGGACCAGACTCTTGGCTACAGAGAGTGAACCTGATGGAAGAGAGGGTGGAACTTAAATGCTTTTTTTCCTGGTGCACTGGCAGCAGACACAGTCTCCTTGCACCCAAGGCCATGGCCTCTGCATGCAACATTACCATCACGCCCACTTCCCTGTCCCTTATTGGTCAATTTCTTCATATTACAAACCAGACTGTATTTGTTCAAGTATCAAAATATTGGCAGTAAATTTGCCCCTGTAAAATTAAAAAGAATGTAAAGTACACAATATTTTTCTGATGTCTGACTCACAGACAAAAGGCCACAACAGTATATAATAACAGTGGCTTGGGCCCACATGTGTACGCACTGCAGCAACTTTTTTGAAAAAACAGTGTAGATGGCAAATACCAGAATTTTTTCCAGTCAATTTGCCACAGTTAGATAAATTTTTTTGGACAGTCCAGAATTTTTTCTGATGTCTGACACACACAAAAGGCCACAACAACAACAGTAGCTTGGGCCCACGAGAATGGATGTGCACTGCAGTAACTTTTTTTAAAAAAATACTGTGGCAGGTGGCAAAACAACCCCAGAATTTTCTTCACCTGTCGGCCGATCCCCTGCCCACCTAAGCTTGCCCGAGGTCTTCCTTTTTTTCTCTGTTCCAGACAGTTTATCTCCTGGCTGGTATTCCAAACTCGGCTGGTGACATGTAACTACATTTAGGGGGCAGCACCATCTTTTGGACATTTTAGTAATTGTTCACTAGACTTCTTCATTCCACCATATGAAGCCCCTCAACATTGTATTATCAACCAAATTGCTGGTGATGTAGAGAAGTGTTGGAGAAATATTACAATAAAGAAAGTATTGCTTTTTTATCACTTGTAGTTTATTCATGAAAAATCTCAAAGTCACATTAAAATATTTGTGTTGAATGTTTCACTTACATTTTAATAAACTGTATGCAAAAACTGCACATGCTAGAGCAAAACTTTCTTTTTTGTAGTATTCCCCAACTGTTCTCTGTATATCCAGCAATTTTGGTGATGATACAGATTTATTTATGAAATGTAATTTTTTTGGCATATTTGGTGTTTTAAACATAATTATATTCAGGGTGTCTACTATTTCTGTTCTTTCTAGGGATTAGTTTCTTCCTTGTAAATTCAATAAGCACTGAAGCCCAACTGATTGGCTCATTTTGCTGCTTTGCTGTTTTACAATTTTAGCTCTGCCATATAGGAAATTTAGATACTTAGAGGGGGTTTCCACAACGCTGTGTGCTGTTTTACAATTTAAGCTCTGCCATATAGGAAATCACAACGCTGTGTGATCCGTCAGGACCCCTCTGTAAGCATGACGCTTGACACGGATCCCGACGGATCACATACACTTAAGCTGGCCGGCGGATGCTGTGTTCAGACATCCACCGATGCAAGGGTTAACGTACTCAACTATGTTAACCCGTGCATCAGCGGAACGGCTCGGCACCATGAGAACAGAGCATCCGCTGAGCAGGTAAGTGTATGTGCTCCGTTGGGACCTCCCACCAAGCAATGCGCTTAGCATAGAGGGTCCCTTACACTGCTTGTATGAAAAAAGACCACTTTATTGACACAATAGCGAACATAGAACTCAATTAGTCATTATTGTTAAGAAATATCTCGAGTTCATCTTTAAATCTAAAATTTGAGAACCTTTTATTCACAAATTTTATCTAGTTATACAATCAGAGATAAAGAAAATGTCATAACTAAAGAAAGTCACATCTGCCAGTTATTTATTTAAAAGTCAGCTATATTGATGATAAAAAACAAACTAAAGGTTAAGTCCAATAAAAAAGGGATTATCTTCTTTCATGTGGACTTGTGTAGGTTATACTTTATTCTGGCATCTACAGTCATTTCCGACCATTGGTTGGGTTTTTTATTCTTTAGAACCCAAGAAAAAGGATTTATTGATGTAAACAGGATCTATTAATCCCTGCGTATAAATAGCGTTCAAAAGCATTCATGACATACGAAACATTCTTTTACAGCTATAGCAGACTTTCAGACTTTCAGTGAAATCTTACAGTGATCGTGCATTAGTTTGAAAAGTATTTCTGGTAAACTATAAATCGCAAAGGCATTAAGTCTGAACTCTAAATGAACAGTTAAATATAGAAATTAAATATAAAGATTTGGTTTACATTGTAAATGATTTGCATTTCCATCTACCCAGTCCTGAGACTTACAGTGTCCTCGCTACAGGGAGACCTGAGATTCGGTAAGTAATACAGTTTAGGCATCTTTCGCTCTATCTGGTGACTTGACAGTAAAGAAGCACAAGCAGATCAAGGTTTTTTCTCTTCTTTCTTCATTTGTATGAATGTTCCCTGTAAGTAAGAACCAACATTTCCTCTCTCTTTCTCAGCTCCGCAGTTTAAATGTATTGTTTTGTTCTTCTTTATTTCATAGAAATTATATAACACCAATAGTGTTTGAGGTTTTTTGTTTAATTAAAACCAAACCGTGTTAATAACTGGAACATCTTCACTTCAGACAAGCAGCATAGATGTGAGAGGGGGAAAAGCCTTAAAATCTCACTTTCTGTATTTGGAATTGCTAGTGCAGAGTGTCACTTCTGCATTCCAAATAATGGAGGTGGCACTTTGTAAAAACCACTTCCGGCAGAATGGGACAGTGTAATGTCCCCTCCCTTATATTTAACCACCCCACACATCATTTGCACGTTTGCAAGTATTAGGAGGGGGCATTACTCTGCCTTCTAACTTCCCAGCCTGCTTCTGGGAAGCTCAGTGAGCTGGGTGACCTCTTTGAAATGACATTCTACCCCCAAGGGGGTTCCGACCCACAGGCTGATCTATGGGTAATATCAGTGCAATGTTGTGAGTGGCCACTGGAAGATTCATATAATGTTTTTCAATGGAGAAATTGTCTGTGTATATTTTTCATTAAGCAACATGATCAGGTACTTTCCCAGCTGCCACCGTTCTCAGTTCTTACGGTTCTGAATCATCACAGAGGAGTGAGGAGGGGTTGCAAGGGACATCAACATGAGTTGTTTTTTTTCCCGCATTGTGTTTTATTATCGACACTCAGGGGTATAGCTAGAACTCACTGGGCCCCATAGCAGAAAGTCTCTACTGGCAGAATTCAGCTGGGCGTTCTGAATCCGAGGGCATCCTGCGGCGCACAGGAAACATGTACTGGAGAGGAGGGGAGAGAGAACTTCCAGCCAGCCAGGAGCAGGCAGGTGAAAAAGTTGTCCCATTTTCACCTGCTCGCTTCTGACTTCAGCCCAGCCAGGATTGGTTCGGCTGGTGGAGGGGGAGGGAAGGGGGTGCGGACAATAGCGCTGCTATGTAGGCTATGGTGATCCCTACCCCACTGTGGGCACTTCCAGTGCTGATTAGTGTTGAGCTCGAATATTTGAATGCCAAATATTTATCATATATATATCGTGAATATCAGCAATTCGACAATTCACCAATATCTCGAATATGTCGGCGGATATTCGCAATTCCGAATATTCGCAATATGGCCATGTATTGCGAATATGATTTTCGCAATGCGAATATGATTTTCGCAATACATGGTCATACCGTGAATATTCGAAAAAGTTAAAAAGTGGGTATTAGGTCTGCTTTAACTGGCTGGCTGGTTCAAGAGTCAGTCAATATTTAATGTCTTTATAAACAGTGTGAGATATTGTGAGGTATTGCATATTTAGTTGTAGGGAAATTTTGTTATCACTACCTGTGATTATTGTAAAATGCCACTACCTGTTCAAAGGACTAATCTTTTTACTATTTAATCATATTGTGGTAAACACTATTATAGATGACACAGTTATACAGCGGATATAAAAAGTCTTAACACCCCTGGTAAATTGTCAGCTTCACCAAAAGAACACAATACACACAGTGAAGCATGGTGGTGGCAGCATCATGCTTTGGGGCTGTTATTCTTCAGTTGGAACTGGGGCCTTAGTTAGAATAGAGGGAATTATGAACACTTCCAAATACTAGTCAATATTGACACAATTGGCGAACCCGCCAATCGCTTGTGATGCCGATACGAAACGGCCATTCTGCTAGGGAGGTTAATCTAACTAAAGTAATTGATAATTTTAAGATGGTACTAGACAATCTCCTGAGTCTCTGGAATGAAAGTGGCAATGTCTCCCTTTTCAAGTCTCTCTGCACATGACAGAGATGACATGACACAAGGTGGATATGATAAGGGTGGGACACCCAGATTTACTGAATACAGGCAATGCTTTTATTAGATTTTTTTGGGCAGATTGCAACTTTAGTGTGAGGGTTGTCTGTGAGGCACATGGAATAAAATTTAACAGAAAAAATAACTAGAGATTAGTAGAAATATTGTACCTGAATGCTTAGTCTTTAGCTCAAATAAGTGCCCTTACAGAATTAAATGTAATTATTTACTATTGTATACTAATAATTAAAAATTAAAAAGGAAATAGAAGAATACCCATTTTAGAAAATTAAAACAAAGGGTTAGAGGGGCATTCAAATAAGTTTATGATAATTTCTCATTTAGACTTTCTTAAGCCCCCCTCATACACCTTTAGATCACTCCATACAATTTCCTTTAGATCTACCAACAACTATGTAGTGCCAGGTCCTCCCTGATGGAATACATAGTGATTGGAAGGTTTAGAAAGGTCCTCATATTACATGGTTTTGGTAGAACAAAAGTTGATTGTACAGAAATTGTATAGTAAGATTGTAAGGTGTATGGGGGCATTTACTCTTTGTTAAATGGGTAATGTCCTGTTGTTGTTCGTTTTGCCCTTTACATACACACATACACATCCTCTCTTACACACACATACAAACACACTTAGTTTACTTGTTTGCCAGAGTTTGTGTGTCACTCTTTTCTGTGGCATTGGTATTATGCTCCGGCAGTTGATGTTAGTGTACAAAAAGCTTATGCACTTAGTCATTTGCTATAAGAGTTGATGCATCACACGTTACTGTTGATGTGTTTTGATGGCGCTGAATTGATTCCTGTTTCTCAGCATGAGTTCATTTTTATTTGGAGGAACAATTACAATGGGTATACACTTCAATGCACTCATAACATATGGGGAGTTAGATGATTAAATTGTTTCTTTACCTGAGCTGTTATGACAGTTTTTCAGTAGAGAAGAAATAGAACAAATGCTTCAAATTTCAGGTATTAAAACATTACATGCAGGTATGCTGGCCACATAAACTAAATATTGATGGTGCATGTGTGTTATCTGCAAGGCATATTTTAGAAAACTATATAGTATATAGTTATCCATTATGTGGGTTTTTGGGGGAGTTACACCAGATGTCACTTTTTAACTACCAGAGGAGAGGTAACACCAAAGCACCAAACTTTCCAAGTACAGATTTGTTTTGTAAACGGCTTTGTTTTTGTAAAGGACTTTACAACCACACCTTCAAAGTCAGTGTGACAGTCACAGCACTTTCTTTGCCCCCCCCCCGACTTGTTCATCCAGCATCTCATTTCTGTGCATCCTGGGCAAGCTGTTAGTCATGGGGGGAGATTCCTGCTTGCAGTGTGTGAGTAAAGATAAGGTAATGGTGGTGACACCATGGGTTTGTAGCACAAGGTGACACTTGAAGGTTTTGATGAGAGGGTATTAAAGGAATTAAAAAGCCTCATCTGTGCTGTGCACCAGCAGTTCTGGATGTAAATTTGGCTGATGGGGCATAAAGGATTAATTTGCATGGCCCGACCCACTGTCCTGAAGTGAGGATTTTTCCCTTTCCTATTGAAATTTCTGATGGAATAGGTCAAGTGAATACCTTTTGTTTTGAGAAGGCTTTACTATACTGTTTTTTGGAAGTCAATAAACAATGTCTTCTGAGGTGTTTTAGCTTTATTATGAAGGTTTATGGGTAGACATTTCCAAATCTCTTCTATTTAGGTATGGAACCTTCTACCATACAGGATGACAGAGGTCCAACTCAGAAATCAGCATCCTTCTATGAAATGTTTTATCTCATCAAGGGATCAACCTCCCTACCAGTGAGATATCCAAATGACAATCTACAGAAAGATGCATCATGACAAAATAAAAAACAATTCCCCTATATCTACCTTTTATTAATAATGTTGTATATTTTATTACAACAGCTGGAAGAACAGAATTGGATAGCTCATGAAAACAACAAAATTTTCAAAACAATATAAAGCAATTCTTGCATAAAAGTGTCTAAACAACAAGAAGATCACTAGTTCTAATGTAGCATCACAGGCTCTTTGAAGCAGAAATGGGTACTGAAGGGTAAGGTATACTATCAGTGGCATCACTAAGTTTAGTGATGAGCAGCATAGGCAATATTTCATGATATTTCGCGAATAATTCTATTAAAATACGATTCGAAATTCGCAAATATTTCCAATTTAAGTGCATGGCCATATATTGTGAAAATATATTCAAAATGGTCACATGTAGTATTTTTTTTTGCATTGTCAATATAAATTTGTAGTGCATGGTCATAAGCTTCCCAATGCACAATATCTTGAATTCTCTAAATTGCGAATATCCGGCGCCATATTCGCGAAATTTGAGAATTCTCAAATATCTGATATTTGTCGAATATATGGGCAATTCGAATATTCAAGCTCAGTACTATTAAGATTGTTCTTCAAAATATATTATAAGTAGATAATATAGTATAAAGTGGTAGGTGTTTGAGAACAATCTGATACTGCAAAAGTGAAAACATTACACATTTATACAAGTGGAATATTCATTCATTAAATCTAGAAAATGAACAAATCTGGAAATCACTAGGCCCTAGTGGAAATTTTAAATTCACACATTTTCTACATATCATAAAATCTCTTCTTTGCATTAAGCTTAGTAAAGCAACAATATTGCTTTTATGAATTAACTTAAGTCAGTATATATACGAACCCAGTCAGGTAGTTTCTTGCATATTAAGGAGCTAATGACTAAATTGCTTCATATGTGCTGCTTCTGTACTGATGTCAGCTCTTATTTAGACAAATGAAGAAATACATTTAACGGCTTTAACCTTAACTTTGTGATATCAGTCCAAAGCTATGCAATGAATGAATGAATTATTTACTGAATATATTCTGAAGTGCTGCCGATTGTTCATTTCAATTTATGTACAGCACCTAGGGACTAAGAAAGTTTTGTACCTTTGTCAGTTATGGCAATGGCTATTATTATGCAAAATCAATAAGCACAGTAAATCACCATCATTGCCCTTTTAACTCAGGCAAGAACTGTGTAGTCATCACTTAGTTCTGTACAATGCACTACACTGACTTGATCTTTACCTTGATGTTAAACTTATAATTAAACATAGATAGATCATTAAACCAATGAGACTATTACCAACTCGGTCACTCCAGACAATTGATTTCTACATGCAGCTATATGTTAGAATCTTAATTAAAAGTCTATGTTCCTTTTATAGAAGCTATTTTCCAACCAGTTTTTGATTGGTTGATGGGTTGTCCATTTGCAGTAGCCTAAATGAATATATAATGAATATATATATATATATATATATATATATATATATAAAATATATAAATGTATAAATTACATATAGCACTAATACAAAGCTTCCCAGATTCCTTAACCTCCCTAGCGCTCATCCCGTACCACAGCCCGCACACTGCACTCAGTTTATTTCACTCCCTCTTCCCCTCTACACATTGCTGGTGTCATGATGCAGGCGATGTGGACTGGGAAACTAACGCCCCTCCATTATAATCAAGGTCTATATCACACCCCACCTTTTTGTTGTCACCGATAATGGAGAAGGGGCAATGCCAGAACCGATTAGCGAGTCTGCTACAATAGAGAATCGCCACAAAGGCTGTGTTAGTTTAGACCAGTGGTTCCCAAGGGCCACCTTTTCTGTTTAGAAGCATTATTGAGCCCCCCCTCCCTATTCAAACACGAATCAAGAATGAGGGCCAGCACCCCCCTGAAGTACCTTCGCGCCCCCCAAGGGGCACGCCCTTTTGGGAACCACTGGTTTAGACAATCCCAGCTTGGCCAGAGTTTTTTTTGGAAACAAACTCTGGACAGGTTGGGATCATCTCAAATGCTAGGGGGTTAATAAAGTGGTCTTCTGGTTCCAAATAAGTCTCTCACCACAGACCCTACAACTCCAGGGTACAGTTTGTAAGGAAGACATAATTTACTTAACTAAGGCATATGATAACACCCCTATCCCTAGGCAGCTAGGTCTTTTACAGGACACACTCTTTCATTGCCCTTTTTTTTTTTTTTTTACAAACAATTACATATAATCAGTAAATGCTGATCACTTATCCCCTCCAATGATGTGCTACCATGGAGGTGGCAGCTTTTTTTTCCCTTAGGTTTAGAGAGCATTTGAAAGAGTGACATTATTGCTATAATGAAACTCCCTTTACAAACTGTCAAAGATACATTGTCATCACTGCAACAAAATATAATATAGCAATAATATTTAGCAACCATTTGCAGTACTCTAAGAAGACTGAAACAGGATGATTGCCAAATTTGCCAACAATGCAATATGGGACACAGCAAACTGCACCACACATAATAAACAATGCTGTAGTAAAAGACTTTAGGATTAGAGAAATGCTGATGAGGAAACATTCCTACCCTTGCTGTTGTTCCCTGCTCTTCTTTTTTTAGTATACAATCTTAAATGTTCTACATTGCTCTGTACTGTGTATTTCATATAACACACGGGATTGGTCAGGTGACTTCAGAAAGGAAAAATCTTGAATATGCTAGAGCTAAGAAGAGATAAAAGGATGTGAAATTACATAGCGATAATGTTATGTGGACAGTAGGGATGATAAAAGACATACACAGATTTGCGGTAGGTAATGGAGAATAGATAGTTGAAGGGGCAAGGGTTTTAAAAATCTTTATGCTCTAATGCACCATGCCATCTTATGGAGCACATTCAGTCATTTTGCTGTGAAACTAAATGATAACAAAGCAATTTTAAATTTCATCTTATGTAGGCACGCTTTTGCTATCCCTCTGCATTTTTCCAATGAATTCTACCCAACATGTTTTATATAAATGCACAAGCAAGACATAGATAAAATATAGCTGCAATGCTTCAGCGAACACAGTAAAAATAACATTAAGATGACAACATTTTACAATAATTTTTCAATTGGTAATACTATGTATATTTTTCCAGAGATATTGACATGCTACTTAGATATACTGTGTTATTGAGGTCTTCAGTGAAAAATGTATAGAAGAAATATCATAATTTAAGAGAATTTCTGCCCTTTTCAAAGCACTTTAGAGAAAAATAACTTGCTACATAAGATGCTATAAAATCTTTTTACAGCCTAAAAAAGTACTTTTTTATCTAATTGAAAGAATCTATGAAAAGTATTACTCAGTCACGTCAAGCAGACAGCTTTTGTGTTACATAAAATAGTGGAATATTCTTCTACACTATGATAATAAAACAGGATTTCTGAAATGCCCCCAGTAATATATGTTTATATAAACCCAAAATTCTGACTCCAGCAGAATCCAAGATGCATAAAATTTAAAAAAAATACCTGAGATTTCCTCAGGCTTAAACAACTTAAACTATGCAAGGCCACAACAGGGAAACGGTGTTGGACAAATGCATTACTTATTAAGTAACCCTAACTGAATTGTTTTGCTTGCAAAATCCCTGTGTATGCAACAACTGGCAAGTTTTGGCACAGCTTTTAATACCACTTGTCACCAATTTTAAACCATTTGCCTTATTATAGGGGTGCACATAAGTGGTACTCTGGTACTCAAAATGGGCCAAAACTAGATATCCGTACCTCCAATATTGCTACAAAGCTCATATGTGTAGTAACAACTTGGAGGCACTCCGTGTCTGGGCGGCCCCAGCTAAGTGTTAAATGTATACAATTTATGTCACTTGGATAACTGCAGGGAAATATGAATAACTATGAATGGTTGATGTTAGGGGTGTGAAATTGGGAATGCAAATGACTAATCCAAAAAAAAAGATTGGACTTCTAAGGGTGTTGGAGATCTGAGGGTTAAAAGTTAGAGTAGGCATATGTAAGGGTAAAATCTGACAAGATGTGACAGTTGGAATATGGCTGTGAAAGGTTAACATTTGGACTGCAGTTAGTCTCAGGGGTTAATTACTAAGCCAGAAAATTTCAGGGTTGTACTACTGAGGTATGAGATCTGGGGGGTCAAACGGTGTTCTACTGTGAGAGTTACATTTGACCCAAAGCCAGCTGTTGACCTGTGGACGGAGACAGCTAATCGGAGGCTAAATAAGGAACAGGGAGGTCCATCTGCAGCAGGATCCACCATGCAGGAGGCTGACGCAAAGGACAGTGAGGGGACCGTGAGGAAGACCACCCTACATATGGGGTGAGTACCAAACACCATCTCCTGGTACTCATCTGAGGAGCTCACTAAAAAAGATATGTGCACCCCTGATTATAGGGAAACATGACCCTGAGTTTGCAGGTGAAACCCAGACTTGTTCATCAGATAGGAGACATTTTCATCCAATATCTTTTACTGGCTTTTCACTCCCTAAAGCGAGCCACACACGGTTCGATTTTGGTTGAATCGATGCTCGATTAGATCAAGGAATTCAATCGTCTAATCGAAAATCGATCTTAATTGCATAACCATACACCCCACATTGAGTTTGCGATTGTGGTGCGATTTAGACTAAAAAAGATGACTAAAATCTGCGATTTTGGTATAGAAACGATTGAAGTTCAGATTGTGTCTATGTTAATTATATCAAATCTAATCGATCCAGGAATAAAAGCACAAACATCCACGATTATAAAACACAGCGAAACAAAAAACAGAGGTATGAAAATTTGGATTTTGCAAGGTCATAGATAAAAAACAGGACATACATCAAGCTATAACCAGTTTAAAAAAAAGGTCCAACATTTTATTGATATACATAATTGCAATTAATAAGAACAACATGATTAGCGGCTGAGGAAATATACAATCAGGTCGAAGTGTTAGAAAAAGGAAAGGGGAGCTCTACCTAAACACTCTACAAACTGTTCCCAGTTCACTTCTTCATATATCAAGGAATCCGGGTGTTCCTCATTTACAGACAAGCATTCAACAACCTTTTTTTAAACTGGTTATATTTTGAAGTATGTCCTGTTTTTGATCTATGACCTTGCGAAACCCCATTTTTCATACCTGTGATTTTTTGTTTCATAATTTTGATACACCTCACATATTGATGAGGGTGTAGGGGAGGTTACCATCTAACGGCAAGGGAATCCTGGTTTTTCTTTGTTTTTATCTTGAATAAGATTTTAAAACAGCAATAACACCTTATACCCCATATGACTCTATAAAAACAAAAAGTAGTGATCTTTGCGGGTTCCTGGATTTGGTTGCTAGGCCTAACTCCTACGGGGACATCCTAGCTGCGGACACAGGAGCTCAATGAAGCTGCTAAAAGACCTTTGGCCCCTCTTATGAGTGTCCTTTATGACACTTATTACCTGCCCTGTACTGGGCTAAAACCTATTCTGTACAAGGAAAATCAATAACTGTCTCATTGCCAAACTAACATGAATGAAGAAACTACCATCACGCTACACAAGTTTTGCTGATCTCTTTCTGATTCTTTGTAGTCCCACCATGCATGAACTAGATTGATGGCTGTGCGACATTGCTTTGAGCGGGTTTTTTTCAGGATGACAGCATGGCTCCATAATATGTTCTGCAATGGCCATTAGCTCATGCAACTGGATGACAATATATGCAGGGAGATAGCAGGAAGAGAGAGCATAAGCATTGTCAACCTGGACCAGGAGTGGCCTGTACCTGTGGCCTGGGTTTTGTGGTGTTCCCAGCTTCCATGGGCTTACAATGAATCCTGATTTAAATGTAAGGCCTATATTTTTTTTGGGGGGGGGGGGGGGGGGGGGGGGTGTAAGCCAGACTCTCACTATAAAGAGGAGGGTAACAGGGCAGCCATATGTCACTGAGCTTTGTAAAACCAGAGGTTTGTAAAAAGGTGATGTTGTCAGGTGGGTTTAAGCTTTAAGGTTTAGCCTTTAGGAATTGATATTGTATATCAAGATAGTATAACATTGTTTTATTCAAATAAATTCATTTCCTAAAGACAACTGTTTAAAAATGTATATAAAAATGTCATCCTACATTTTAGTAAAGACATTTAGCATAAAGTATACCTATGTATATTTTCAGACTTTGCATATTTAGTTTATGTCATTGAAAAACTCAAAGGAATATTTATAGAAATAGCAACCTTCAGCACAAAGACTGCATATGCATCAGTTGAAATCCACGGCTACGTGTCTCTGCGTGTCTTTGTCTGTCTGTTATGAGAATTTTAGAAAAATGAACTGCTCTGTCATGTAATCACACATTAATGCAGTCAGTCATTTATCCAGGTGGCTGTGACATACATTCTGCATACAGAAGTCACATTGCTCCGAATGCCATTTAAGTAAATTACAACCTTTACCTCCAATACAAATGTTATATTATCTATATTGTCTAGCTGAAAGGAGTATTTTAATTGTAATATTGACATGTCCATTATTTGTCATCAGAGCGCATAATGACATTAGCATTTTTAGCTTGTGGCTGCAGTGTTGGATATGAGGGAGCCACAAAGAAGGAACAATGAATGGCTATGTAACATATGGCATAAAAAAAGAAACATTACAGCTGCAAAATAACATATTATCTGCATAAGTTTACTCAAGCTGAGCCACTAACAAATGATAAATAAGGCAGCTCTGCCATGTGTATTACTGGGAGCTAATCTTTGCAGTACCTATTCTCTGCCACAAGATGTCCTTTGTCTTTAGGATAGAATACTGCCCAGGGTTGCTCAGTCGCAAGGACTGAGAACTAGTAAATTAACTCCCCTGAGTTATTCGATAGTGAACTTTTTCTCCAAAAAGTTTTTTCACTTCACACTGCCTCAAAGCTTTTCTGAATATCCTCTCTATTTACTGCTGAGCCAGCAGCATAAAAATACTTATTGTGAATGTTATTGTGATGAATGTTTTGTGAAGATGAGAGATATATAGATGAAGTAAAATATAAAGTTGGAACACACATGTGCAGAGAAGGGAATGAATGTCCTTTCTTGACCACTGTTTTGCATGTGCTGCTATTATTGGGCACTGCAGTGAAGACTTGTAGCAGTATATCCGTCCGTTGGTGGATTTCCCATCTGACAGCTCCTCCACCTCCCAGGCTAATCTTCTTGCCAGGAGAGCGAAAAGGCTGACAAGGAGCCAAGGAGCACCTTCGGAACATAAGGCACAGGCACTCCCCCCATTTTTTATCCCGTCATGAGCGAGTTTCTCCTGATTCCTATCCTATACCCCTCTCCACATGGAGTGATAAATCACACAGTAAGATGCAGCAGCTGGAACATTTCTCTATTTCCTGCCTGCTGTCCCCAGATATTTTTCTTGCTGAGACCACCTATTACAGCACAAGGTGCTCCTCCTCTGAGCCCTAAACTCCACTGCCTCAAAATCCCAGGGGGGATTCCAGCAAGGAATTAATGGTGCCCATGGTTTTCTATGTGCTATGATTGCTGGGTGTATTCACCCACAAGTTGATGCAGGGCATAATGACATCATTGTTATTTTTTTTAAACAATATTTCTTTATTAAGAATTTTTCACAAAGAGGGAGGGGCGACAAACAATCTCCTGTTATATACACATAATAACGCAGAAAAACAACAAATCCACAGTGACTCCTTTGAGATACTAATTGGCACACATACGAGTTTTAAAAAGAAGAAGAAAGCAGAACAATACATTGTAATATTGATCTACTGAAAGCTAGTCCCCACCGCCTAAACCAAGGCAATAGGCAGATTTAGGGAGGTATCTAATGTAGCCCTGGTAGGGGCTGTACCAACGTATGAGGCCCGTTATCCAATTGCACAACAAATAAGGAAGAACATAATCCGCAGAGATAGAAGGGGAACGGAGCACTGGTACCTGGCACCTATTGGAGTATAATAGACGCCTTGGTTGACACCTAAGGCGTCAACAGATGAGGCTAGTATGGCTATTCCATATACTTGGTCAGCAGGTTTGTGTACTCCTGACTGTCCTTGAGGAAGACCCATGGGGCCCAGGTTGCTGTATATTTGCGGTGGGTCTGCTCTGGCCGCTACCAAGAAACATTTCAATAAGGCATGAGAAGGTATATCATTTTGTACCAATGTGAGTAGCGCCACTGTAGGGGAAGGTGATAAACTACACTTAGTCGCGGCTCGAAAAAGATGGAATATTGCCTCCCAGTAGGTCGAGAGGAGCGGACAGCTCCACCAAATGTGCAACATGGTGCCTGAGTCGCCCTGACATCTCCAGCACAGCGGGGAGGCCTGGGGGTACATTTTGTGTAGTAACCATGAACACCTATACCACCTGGTCAAGATCTTATAACTCTTTTTCTGGGCAGAAGAGGCCACAGAGATAGTATGAGTATTATTAAAGATCTTCTGGACCTCTGTATTTGTGAAGGTGCACTCTAGGTCCCGCTCCCATTGGGTTATGAAAAGGGGACGAGGATGGGGTTCATGGTCTAGCAGAAGTCTATATATTGTCGCAATCCCATGGGCTGGTTTTTGTGGTAACAGACATAAGGCCTCAAACTTAGACGGCTCAGGCCGATAATCAGGTAATTTCGAGATGGAAGAGACGAAATCTCTAAGTTGGAAGTAAGCTAACCAGTTCTGCATCTTGGTCTCACCCTCTGTTCGTAATTCCATTAGTGGCTTAAGTCCCTGTGTTGATAATGCCGATGACAGGGATGAGAGGCGCCGTGACGACCAACACATAAAGGTGTCTGCTGTGTTGCCTGGGGGAAAGGCAGGATTAGCCATGATGGGGGTCAGTGGGCCATGGTAGGCACCAAATTCTGTTTTAATTAGTTGCCTATCCCATATATTTAAAAGAAGGTGAGGATAAAAGGTAGATCTGTATGTGGAGGGCGTAGGTGAGGTTCTAGCCATAAAAGCGGGTAGCACTGGGGAGTATGTTGGTTCTTTCCGATCTGTACCCCTAGTTATCCCGTGCAGACTGTCCTCGATGTGCCATGCCATGTTACATGAGTCGTGGTAGTAACGTTCCAAGTCATGGGATGCCCAAGGTGCCCCCCTCTACTTGGTAGCGTCAAAATCGTATATCGGGAGAGTGAGGGTTTTATTAGCGCCCACACTATCGCAGGATAATGACCTGAGAGATTTGAACCAAGCTCTAGGGATGCCACGGTTACAGTTTATGTGGAAACCATAAGTACGTGGTAAGTATATCCATCTTACCGATTGCCACCCTGCCCAATCACGAGTGGAATGAAAAAAAAAAAGTATTTTAAGGGCCTCCAAAGGATCCTAGTGGAAGTAAGCATTGGGTTAATTCACTCATATACCTTGGTGAGGTCATTGGGAATCCATACCCCTAATGACTTAATGGGCCACCAGCTGCCATCTAAATGGGAACTGACTTTCCAATGCTAATTTAACATGGGGGGTGTAATGAAATATTTAATGCCTCAGACTTCCCATAGTTAACCTTAAAGTAGCTGTGAGTGCTAAAGGCTTCTATCTCCTTAAGCAGCGAGGGAAGGGCAACTGTGGGTTTAGCAATATACAGAAGTAAATCATCAGCATATAATCCTATCTTATTGTGCACCCTCCCAGTTGTTAGCCCTGAATCTAGGAATTACTCCTAATGGCTTGCGCTAAATGCTCCATCGCGAGAATATAGAGGTAGGGTGAGAGCGGGCAACCCTGACGGGTTCCATTGGTATTAGGAACTGGTGGGGATAGGGATCCGTTAACTCGGATATACGCAGTAGGGGTATCATAGAGAGTCCTAATTTTATCTATAAAGGGCTCGGGAAGGCCCAAATGTTGTAGTGTTCCAAAGAGGAAAGACCAATTAAGCGGTCAAACGCCTTCTCCGCATCTAGTGACAGAAGGCAAAGTGGAAGGTTACACCGTTGAGCCAAGGCAATGAGATTTAACGTCTTCACAGTATTGTCCCTAGCCTCTCTGCCCGGGACAAAGCCCGCTTGTTCAAGGTGGATCCAGGAGGGGATAAGAGGGGTAAGTCTGGTCGCTAACAGCTTTGCAAAAATTTTCATGTCCACGTTAATTAATGAGATTGGTCTATAACTAGCACATAATGCATACCTGTTTTATGTATTAAGGTGATGTGCGCCATTTGGGACTGAGATGAGAGTTTAGTGGAGTGAGAGAGGGAGTTATAGAGACAGAGTAGGATCGGCGATAGTACTGTCTTAAAATGTTTATATAGCATACTGCTAAAACCATCAGGGCCGGGGCTCTTACCCACCAGGAGTGCTGATATCGTAGCCTTCAGTTCATCGGTGGAAAATGGATCTGATAAAGAAGTTAACTTATCACCCGTCAATCGAGGTAGTGGCGTACGCTCTAAATATTGGTGTAGAGGCGTGGTGGGGCGTGGAGGGGGCGGCTATAGTTCTGAGTAATATTTATAAAAGGCTTCTGCAATATCTGTGGAGCAATGCACCATGCTCCCTGATTCTGTTCGTATTTTGGGTATGTATGTCCATGTTTGCTTGGATTTGATAGAGCGGGCCAGCATACGCCCGCATTTATTACCATGTAGGCACACATGGCGAAGGAGACAGTCCTTGTGTTTAAAGAAACGATAATCAATCAGTTTTTGCAACTCCGCACGTTTTTTCAGCAGTGAACAATAAATCTCTACGTCTCTAGAGCACTTGTGTTTAATTTCCAAATCATGTACCTCCCGGATTAAAGAGGACATAACGTTGACACGTTCCTTTTTTAACCTAGAGCCATGCAAAATAAATCGGCCCCGGAGAATGCACTTCAGCGCCTCCCATTTAATCGGTGAGGGTGTGGGGTCGTGGACATGGTTCTGACAAAAGTCAGAGATCGTATCCAATATGTCTTGATGCACCGCAGGGTCATCTAATAACGTTTCGGTAAGTCTCCACGTCATGGGGCGAGTGGTAGAACCAGGGATAGACAAAGCAATAATAATTGGGCAATGGTCCGAGAAAATCTGCGTGGCGATCGTGGCCACTGGGGACCAGGACAGTA
>CM070032.1:151463956-151479069 GCA_036250615.1 Ptychadena robeensis
CTTCAGGCCGAAGGTGGTGGGGGACGGGGATCTGCACTGTTTGTCCTCTCTCTTGCCAGCAGTGAACAGAACGGTGATCACAGTACAGGCCCAGACAGTCTGATGGCTGGCAGCTTCCCATGGGTTGTCTCTCTGCTGTACTGCTCATCAGCAGGGCTCTGATTTCTGTTCATCAGCGGACTATCTGTGGGTAGAAACATACAGTGCAGATGAGGGATTTGGCTGTGGCGCATCTATCATCTGACAGTTGGGAAGCCAAATCGGCGTCCGGAAGCCAAATAGGCCACATCCTCCGAAGACACAGATAACTACACTTTCCCTATTTTGTGGGTGTTGAAAAAGTCGTCTATGGTCCGCAAAATACTGTAATTATCACCATAAAGTAGAAGTAGATAGCAAATAAAGTATCATGAGCCTAGATTTGGCCTTTGCTTATATAGTTAGCTGTGGATGCTAGGTTAATTGCAATTTAATTGTAAAAAAAAAACCTCCGACATGTTTAATAGGTGATATAGTGTAATGGAAATGTAATGGTGGTACCTCTGTGCTTGTATACCATTTTCCAGGCATAAGGGTTTTTGCTGCCTCCCTAAGGGTATATAAGACTAGGAAAGGGACTGGTTATGTTTGCCTGGAGGTAGTCCTTTATGTGAGCAAAACTGGGAGACAAGTACAAGCTGTTGCTGGGGACATAGGTGGGAAATTTAAAAAAGTATATTGTAATGATGGTTATATTTTTCAGTACCACTTTGGGAACAGAAGGAGCTGAGGGGAATGAGCATTCAGGTAGGGAGGTTAACATGATTAAAAAAAATGAGACATTATAAAAAAAAATTTAACATTAACAGCACCACCCAGTCTTTATGATACCAAACTAGCTGCGTCTATCGTTGTTCAGCCTAAAAAACATATGTAGCTGAATATCCCCATCAATAATAGCAGTATCATCCAGGGTAGGTTATTCAATCAACTTCCATTTGTCACAAACCAGGTGGTTGCCTAAACTTGTTGAAAGGTTACTATACAACAGTTATTATTTATGTAAAATCACACTATTATGTATTGCCTTACTAGAGAATACAACATTTATATGCTATTATTGAAGTTGACAACACTCTTGCCTTAAATATAGTTACAATTCATTCCACATGGGACAATGATAACTACAAGTACCAGCTGTTACATGTGGGTGGTAAATTCCTTCCTTGGCGTAGGGTAGGATGAGAGACAGCCCCAGGAGAGAAATAGCTACGAGGAACTTAGATAAAATACTCCTACAAAGAGCACCTTTGACGGGGAACCATAAGGGACGGACTGTTCTGAACATACATAGCATGCACCGTGAGCTTGCAGTGAATAGGTTGTAATTATTCCTTATTGCCTTTAATTATATACAGTGCATCCGGAAAGTATTCCACAGGGCATCACTCCTTTTTTTTATTACCAATTTTGGTTTGGGGCTCTATTTTTATTACAAGGCCTTATTCGAAAATGGAATATCATTTTTTCCTCAAATTATACAAAGAAACACCCCATGATAACGTTGAAAAAAAAGGTTAAGTGAGTTTTGGCAATATAAACAAAAAAAAAAAACACCTGCATAGCCAGTTCTAAAATCTCGCAGAGAGGGTGAATGAGAAGATTCTAAAGTATGGGCTCGTCTAGGTACTCAAGTCTGGGCTAGTCACCAGAATGAATCCGTTAATATCTGGGACTATGATGCTCAGGGTTCATTGTCCGCTTGAACGCATGCGAGCAGGTTTTCATCAAGATTTCTCTGTACATTACTGAGTCCTGCTTTCCCTTGATACTGAATTGTCTCCAATCCTGCACTGTAAACCATCCGCACAGCATGATGCTGTCACCCACGTTTCTCAATGTGGGAAGGTATTGGCTGCCTGGGATGAGATGCCTGGTTTCCTCCAAATGTTATACGCGGGATGACACCAAAAATTCAATCTTTGTTCGTAAAGACAAGATAATTTGTTTCTCATGTACTCGGACAGTCGTTTAGGTACCTTTTGCAATTCCAGGGACGGGGCTGCCATGGTTTGGCTGCAGATGGTTGACATTTTTCCTTTATCCACAGAAGCCTCTAGTGCTCTGGCCCAAAGTGCCCCATTCAAGTTCTTGGTCACCTTCCCGTTTCTCCCCACCAGTTTAAATGGCCCGGGCAGCTCTAGAAGAGCAATGGTTGTTTTGCATGTCTCCACTTACGGATGATGGTGACCACATGTCATCATAGGGACCTTCAAAGCAGCAGCATTTTTCTGTAATCTTCCCCAGACGTTGTTGTCTGTGAGACAATCCTTGTATCAGAGGTCTACAGACAACTCCTTGGACCTTCATGCTTGGTTTCTGCTTCTGGAATGAATTGACAATCTGGGACCGTATATAGGCGATGTGTGCCTTTCCAAAATCAATTGTTTCAAACATCATCTGAATTACCACAGTTGGACATAAATGAAGCTGCCTGCCACCAAACACTTCTCAGGGGAAACATTAATGTAGAAAAAATATACAAAGTGGAAATACCACTATAGGAGAGTTCCCGGGGGCAAGGGGACTTTACGGCCAATGGTCAATGTGGAGAGTGAGTGTTAAAAGGAGCACAGTAGTAAAAGTAACATCATATTATTGACATAATTAAAAAAACATATAACCGGATGGCAGTGGTGGCTGTTACGTACATAGCATTGGTGGGCACAGAAAGATTCTTAATGATGGTCCATAAGGTGTTAGTTACGATTAACAAGATAAATATAAAATAAAATAAGAATGAAAGCGAAGATCAGGGAGCATGTCAATCAGGATCACCCACCCCAACGCGCGTTTGTAAGGAAACAACGTCCTAAGGTTTGTGTTTTTCTGCGAAAGTGCAATAAAAACTGCAGATATTCGCAAAAAAATAAACCCGAATATTGCGGAATGCAAATATTTTACGAATGTTTTCCATTAAAATTCGCGGCATTGCTGCGCATACGAACGTGCAAATGCCGCTCATCACTACAAGTAACAATCCAGCCGAAGACGAAATGAACAAAGGGGAGGGGTGGTTAACATTCATAGTTCAGTATAGAATAAAAATGGTATATCTAAGCTTAAAAGTGTTCACTCACTTCAATAGGTTGCCAAAAAGCGCCCACAGGAGAGGCATCTGCCACTGCCCAGAAGCCTGGGGCTATGCACGGGAAAGAACGGGGGGCCGGGCCAGGGTAGGGGACGGGTGACCATCGCAGCAGCAAAGTACTTGCACAAGGGGGGGGGTGTGGGGGTGGGGGGGGGGTTTGGGGTTTTTGATCCATATTGATAAGGGAATCCATGGTGCAAGGATAGTGCTGAAATTGTTTACTATATAAGTCCCCTAAAATAAATTATTAAAAATTATATTTTAAGATATTAATAACCAGTGACGGTTTTCAATACAGTAAAAAGAATATATAAAAGTCAAGTTTATTTAAGAGTAATAGCTTGGTGGTTTTGGGTGCGGGTGGTGTGTAGTGCATGATAATGATAATAAAAAGTGAAAGATGGTAAAATAAACATATATACCTGTTAAAAGGTTTGTAGAGGTAGGTAGAGGGGTCTCAAATTGCGGTAATAAGTAAAACCAAGTATTCACTATAGAGAGAATAATTAAAGTGTAATATGGTATTCCAAGTTTAAAGTTTAGTTAAATTTTTTAACCCGGTAGCATTACGTAAGAAACTACTGTAAGGGTAAAAGAGTAATAGGGTCAAATAGAGTCCGTGGGTATCACCCTCAAGGCAACCGTGTCGCCCCCGCCGTCGGGGCCTGCATAGCCCAAGGCTTTGGGGGCGCAGTGGACCCGAGGCAATCTCTCTGTGGCGCTTTTTTGAAAACCTATTTAAGTGAGTGAACCTTTCGAGATAAATATACCTTTTTATTCTATACCTATATCTTGAAGGGACCACACTGCCGTGTTCATTCTGTCTTGGCTTGGATTGTTACTTGATGATACAGGAACTATGAGGATTAAAAGATACCCCATGATGGAGAGGTGTTCTATACGAACGCGCGTTGGGTGGGGTGTTGATCCCTATGGATTATATGCTCCTTTTATCGGCTTTTATTCTTATTTATTTTCTATTTATTGTGTCTAATCGGACTAAAAACTTATGGACCATCATTAAGAATATTCTACTGTTGCCACCAATGATATGTATCGTACAGCCCAACACGGCCATGCCATGTTATGTTTTTAATCATGTTAATAAATTATGATGTTACTTTACTACCTGTACTCCTTCTAAACTACTCTAATGTGGCCGGTAATTAAAGTCCCTTGCCCCGACTGCTGGCAGGAGAAGAGAAACTTCGTCTATAAGTGGTAATTTCCACTTTTATTTATATTGGGATGTGGGCCCACCTACAACGATTAAACACCAATTTTTGTATATGAAACATAATGTTCTGAGCCCAATTTGTGCTTTCATGACAAAGCTGTTGAATGACTTATGGAATGACAAACATTTCTTAATTTTTAGTTGTTTTTTTAAATTTTCCCAAAATCTTCTTTGGTTTTATGTTTTCATTATAGGAATGTGTTGTGTTAGAATTCTGAAGGAAATTTTTATTAATTTTCATTTAATAAGAAGAAGGAAGTAAGCATTACATTATCTGGAAAACTCAGTGCCTGCTAAGAGGAAAAAGCCACCAATAACACAATGTGAAAAGTTCAAAGTGTCTGTAAAGCAATACCAAAAGGGTTCTCACACCCCCCACTTTTCAAACTAATAGCTAGGCATTTGGTAATACTACAGGTTATTTTTAAAAACTGCCAGCTCTCCGTAGTAGTGTATTGCCCAATTGCAAGGCTTGGCATGTGCAGAGTAAATAAAAAACCTCTGTACTATCAAAAAAAGCTGGGGCTCTAAAAACTAATATGAAGCTAGATGAGTGTTCATCTTAGCGTGGAGACAAAGAAGGATATCTACATCAAGTTGATCTATGAATTTGCTTTTCATTGAAAGCAATTTAAGTTTGTAAATGTAGAAAGGAACCAAATGTCCATGGACGGCTTTCTAAAGTGCTACCGAAAACCATTCCTGAGTTCCACTACAGCAACACTACTGTTCAGTATTATGAGGATGAAAAGATCTCCGAAAAGCCATTATATTATGGCAATGCCTTGACTGTCGAGTAAAGCAAGTTGTTGCCATGAAGAAGCATGAGATAGAAATATTCTAGAAAGTATCTTATGACCTGCTATTGACATAGAGGAAAAACTGCACCAAGACACCATACTTCTCTTCCCTTAGCAAGTTTCGCAGCAGAAAAAAACTTCTGTATTCAAATCTTATTACAAAAACAGGGCATACTGTACAAATGACAAAAGGTCCTGTATGTCAGATAAATTAGATATAAGAGCCATACACAATATTAACAGATCTTAACAAAGTTCTTGGAATAGCTCCTATGATACACAATTACCACATTCAATGCAATATACATAGATATTATTTTTATTAAAACCCATCTTGTGTCCTTGGAACGGATGTTGTTTCAGTAGGGATTTCAATTTTATTGGTATTATTTCTGATATGGTCTACATGAGGTTACTCTTTTGTTCATCAATTTAACCTAAAATTAAGGCCACCTACTAGTACAACACATACCGATAGACTTGGTATAAGACTTGGGTGTGGTACCTAACTCTCTCTACAAAACTGGAAAATGTCTTGGCTCAAGTATCAGCGGGGAGACGGAGGGGGGAAGGTAAAAGTCAGATAGTGGAGTTTTCAATGAGAAGTGAAAAAATATGAGAAAGCACCATAGCTTCTAGGAATAACAAACAGGATTTAATCTTGTGCCACAACCTTCAATAAAGTTAAGAGAACACAGGTTTATCTTTATTGAGGCGGTTTTCAAGCAATTTATGTTCAAAACAAGAAAATAAGTCTGTTTTATTATTATTATTAGTATGGGGGACCCAAAACATGGAATGGAAATTGATTTGCCAATTTGTGAATCATGGTTCGTTGAGTGTTCTAGTTGAATTCCCTATTAATTCTAACTCCATTAACAATGGGCCACCGTAATATTAAGTTGCATGGAGACGGAGATGGCCAAGCAGTTAACAGATCTAGCACGAAACAGCTAACAGCAACAAAATAGCAACAGCATTCAATAGCAGTATGGTTATGCTATTACATGATAAAAAAAAACTCAAAAACAAGAAAAAGATGGGCAATATTTTAAGGTCTTGTAGTAGTTACTTATTTGTGAAGCAATGGAGTTCCTAATAAACTCTGTAGTTCTTGTGATGATATAATGAATGATCATTGCTGATCACATCTTTTCCTTTTTTTCAAAATGTCCATGTTTATATCAGAATCATGTTACTTACTATAAAATAGGGTCTTTAGCCTTGGCAAGGGGTGGGCTCCCTAGTGCTGAACGGGATAATCCCAGATCTTAAAATAATGCTTACCCAGTTAATAAAAAATATTATTATGTGGCTAGTTGACAACTGCCTGTGTGTAAATTAACGCTAACGTTGGCTAAAAATATTAAACCCTGGTATTTAATCCAAACTGAAATGTGTTCTGGTTTTGACTATAGTTGCCTCCTTGTGGCTTCATGTGAAGCTTTCTTACCGTTTTCTTTTAAGAGAAGACAGTTGTGTTTTTTTAGTTTGCTTAAATATTAATAATGAAAGGGACTTTTTGTGCATCTTGCTTTGATGTGATTGAGTGTGAATGTATATATGATATCCCTAACAACAAATACAATTCTTTATCAATATATTTCTAAATCACATTTTCTAAATATTTCTAAATGACAGTATTTTTGGGCTGATAAGACGCTTCGGTTGATAAAGGCACAGTCATTTTTACCAACACAGAGGTTATTTGTTTGGTAAAATTTAATAAGAAAAACACACATGAGTTCTTAGCATTTACAAAAAACAAGGCGGGGGGGGGGGAGGGGGGGAGCATGCACAAGTCATGGAATAGTCAATCCAACGTATTTTTTAGTATATGATTATTGGTACCAACACCTCGTGATTTTAGTACATCTCATACAATGATCTATATGAAGGATCGGCATTGTAGGGCATGGGATAGTCTGTGGGGGGATTAGTGCTTAAAGCAACCGGTAGTTTGTCAGCAAAGCACGCCAGAAATTTGGGTGGCAATAGTATGTTTTCCGGTTCTGAGTAGATTGGATCAAGCAATGATGTTGTAGGTTGGATACAGGGGGGACTGCGGCATATGATTGTGGGACTCCACCGTTCCAGTCAACACATATGCAAGAATGTTGTGGTCTTGAAAATGTAAAATAAATAAGGGAAAAGTATGGGGGTAAAATATTATTTGTTACAAGGGATAGTGATGGCAGGATCAAAGACGGAAGAATTTAGTAAACAGAAATCCTGTATAGCCAATTGCAATTTTTC
Source organism: Ptychadena robeensis (assembly GCA_036250615.1). NCBI lineage: Eukaryota > Metazoa > Chordata > Amphibia > Anura > Ptychadenidae > Ptychadena > Ptychadena robeensis. The sequence continues at coordinate 151,471,380 of CM070032.1, forward strand.
ATGGGCTGATTTCCAACATATATTTGCAGCCTAGCAGTGCTGAGGAAACAGCATAGTTCCTCAGCTGGTAATTAAAGAGGGAGTAGAAATATCCATCATAAGTATGGCATAATCTAGAGAGAATGACATTTCCCAGCCAAGTTAGGTTTTTAATTAAATATGTACCTTTAGGGGGGACTCTCACCCTGCTGCCCTGTTGGCAAATCGGATCCCGTGTGCGGAGGCGTTGCGCTGCACCCGCACGGCAGCCAATTTTAAATGTTATGGTTCAGGCCTCGTCTTGCATGGGGGCGGGTGGGAGCTGTGAAAAGAAGTGTAAGTGGCGCGAGTCAGGCCGCCGGGCAGGTGGCAGTGCGCTCGCCCATCGACCGTTGCTTGATGTGGGAAACCCAGTGACTTCCCACAGCTGGGTACCCCTGCAGGTCCATACCGTTTGTGGGGCGCCCTGTATATGGGGTGATACACACTATAGACATGTCCATCTGTATCGCCGAGAGGCGCCACCAGGATGTAGATGGATCAGGTAGCCTGCCAAAAGGGGCGTATCAGCCAGGGGTCGGGGGGGGGGTCCAGGACTTTGGGAAACAGAAGGGAGTCCCCAGATAGAACAAGGCCTGGAGTTGGCCCCATGGTGGTGAGCGCCCAATTGGTGGATGCATTGGGAAGGGAGTCGCACAGATCATCACAAGATGGGCGCCTCCCCGTAAGGCACTCCAGCCGTCAATATGGGGACTACCTTCTGTACCTCCAAGCAGGGAACGCCCCCTGGGAGGATACGCCCCTTTTGCAGGCTACAGATCCATCTGCAGCCTGGGGGGCGCTCTCGCGAACCATGCGTTGTGGACAAACTACCGGTTTGATTTTAACAAGTAAGCCCCACAAGACATCCATGCCCACAATGCAGATCTTTAATATAGATCAATTGTATGAGATGTACTAAAACCAATATTTTGTATGTAGATACACTGAAGGCATTTATGTCCCTGAAGAAAAAGAAGTCCGTTGTGTTGCGGACGAAACGCGTCGGACCCGATGTGAAACCCCCCTCTTCCGCATTTTGGTGATACAGGGGGTATACACATTGTTTGCTCATGGTGTATCATTTTCTTGTCCTGTCTTTTTAAAGTATATGACGATCACTGTGTGTTATTATGTACAAATACTTATCATGTTATTTCTTTCAATAAAATCATGTATATTTTAAATTCATCTATTCCCTAGAGTCACTTGTTGGATATGAGATATCCTGGTACCCTGAAAGCCTCACCTACCTTTTTCCCCCCTTGGGATGTAGATAATTAGCTAATTTCGGTGGTATGAAGTCTGGGAGTATTAGCTATATATATTTGGTGTACCCTAGCCAGTGGATAAAGGTAGAATAAGATCAAACCCTATGAAAAGCAGATACCTAGGTATCTGGTAGAAAAACTAATGGTCTGGCATTGCAGGTACAGAGACTCAGATATAGTTTATAAATATTAAAAGGTCTTTATTGTTACAATTAGGACCAGAATAAGACAATTCAATATATTCAACATGGACAAACAAGTAATATGTGGGTCTTTAGGGCATGTGGCTCAAAACCATACAAGGATGGCCACCCCCATGAGATCATCTACCAATAATTACAGTAAAAAAACACGTACAACCGTTACATGTATTTATCAATTATTGCAGTATTGGTAGAAAAAAAGGGCTTCCCACTCTTCTCCGATGCGTTTCGCCGTTTTAGGCTTCATCAGGGAGAACAACATGGAGTGGTATATCTAATAAAGTTTTCAATAGTTAAGGCACATTTCAAAAATTAGTTAATGTACATTAATCCAAGGTCACAATTACATGTAATCAATTACCTACATGGCACAGCAAAGATGTTTGATGTCTGTAACGGCATTAAAAAAGCATGGATCAGACTCCTATCAGGAGACCGCAGGCGCCCACCAGGCTTGACAATCCCCCAGGGGATACCAGGTTGTAAACCCCTAGATGGTAGGGGGGGCTCACGCCTCAGAGGCCACACTGGGATAACACGTGGTACGCTGGGGGATGAGAGAGGGAGTAAACAGACCAACCAATGAGACCCATTCCACAACAACCACATGTAGTATTAAAGGGCAACATACCTCAGGGGACAATTTTAGATGTAATCCCCCCTTGGGATGTGTTATATGTCACACCTACCCATTTGGAAGTTTAAATTCCCTTTCCCCATTTCCCATCTATCTAAATGAGGTCTAGCATTGTCTAGTATTAGGAGGAACCATGGGCCAACCACACCAGCACATGGCCTCACAAGGGGTCTGAGGATCTCATCTCAGTAGCAAACGCAGCAAACACTGTAGGTTTGATTCACAACAGTACAAGTATTCGACCCACCCCTAAGTGTGAGTATTCTTCCAGATCAGGGGCACACAATTGTTAAGTTTCTCCAGAAGCCGATGTTCGGCAGTCAGGCTAACTCTGGTGAGCACTGAGCACATGAAGGGCTGTGCATACCCCCAAAGAAATGCCACCCCACAAGCGTCTCTAGGCTGTTGTCATAGGCGTCTGTCACATGTGATCAGTGTGAACCTGCTTTCATCTGCGAAGAGCACAGGGCGCCAGTGGTGAACTTGCAAATCTTGATGTTCTCTAGCAAATGCCAAACGTCCTGCACAACTCCCACTTGTTGATGTCAGGCCTTCATACCACTTTCATGGATTCTGTTTATGACCAATTGAGCAGACACATGTCTGCTGGATGTCATTTGGCAGGGCTCTCTAAATGCTCCTCCTGTTCCTCCTTGCACAAAGGCGGAGGTAGCGGTCCTAATGCTGGGTTGTTGCAAAGAACAAAGTATTTAATAAGAATATTTCATTCATTCAGATCTAGGATGTCTCTTTTTTGTGTTCCCTTTATATTTTTGAGCAGTGTACATTAATTTAACCAATTTTACTGTTACTATGTTTGATTATTTTGCATTTGAAAGATTTAGTCTGCTTGAGCTCGACCACATACAAGTTCCATTCTTAAATTAGAAATATGCCATAAAAGAGAAAAGTCTGGGGGGTTTTCTACCATTCATTTCAATTGAACATATCCTGAAAACAAATATATATTGACAGTTGTAAATCTAACAACGTATGTATGAGGACAGCTCTAAAGGTAGAATCTTGTATTCCCAATGTCTCTAACAAAAAATATATTATCTTGAAATGATACCTGTATTTCGGAAGCTCTGTAAGCCACAAGTAAGCAAACAGCTACAGAGGGCTTACATGCTGAGCTATACACAGGCAGGTAGTCAGGTATGATTTATAGATTTAAACTTCAACTTTCCAGCAGCACAGAATCCAATATGTACTTGATTTTTAAACTATTAACTATTAAAGGTGTTGCAGCAACCAAAAGGGACAGACAAAATTATCTCTATTTCCTAACGTGAAATACGCATACACTTTCTGTTTATGCCCAGCTGTCTCACCCTGCCTAAAAACACATTAAAGCAATCAATTATGTTCATATGCATTTACAAAAATGTGCTTCTGTACTTTGGAATAACAACAGCATTCTCTGGGCTGCTTGAATTAGCATATTAAAAACTCAAGAATAACCTGCTGTACGCAATGATCAAATACATACAAAGTACAAATAGCAACTGGGAACACAGTAAAGGTTTAATGCGGTATAAGTTTTAAATGAAATGCTTAAATTAACATTTAAACTACTTTATACATTTTCTTCTGGAGAAAAATATTCAAATAAATATAACATGCATTGTAAACAATCTCCATAAAATAATGATTAGCTCAAATACTAAATTAAACCTGCATAAGTAAATTCTTGTGTGGAAGAATATTCCAATAAAATGCAGGCTGTATAAACAATGGTTACAATGAAAATAAAGTAAGTATCTATATTTACATAGAAACTACAGATAGATGATATAAAAATAGACGACTTTAGTTAAAAAAGACACATGGCCATCAGGTACATAATTTCTACTGCACCTTTGGGCTAGATGGTCTACCCATCTTCTCATTCCTAACATCACCACCATGCCAGTCCCATCCCCCCCACCTATTGTATACCTTGTTCCCCAACCTATTAGATTGTAAGCCCGTCCGGGCAGGGTCCTCTATTCCTCCTGTGTCATAACCTGTACCTGTGTGTTATACTGTGTTGTATCTCCACTCTAATGTATTGTACAGCGCTGCGTAATATGCTGGCGCTATATAAATAAATGTTAATAATAATAATAATAATAAAGACAAACACTTGTGGACATTTAACATATCTTTCAACATCATTGTGGCAGAATAAGGGACAAATACAGAAAAATATGTCACTGACATCACTTCCGGCATTTGGATCGTGGTTTTCCACATTCCAAATCTAAGAAGTGGCGTAATTGATGCCACTTCCGGTATTGGGAGGCCTCCCTCACATTTATTTGTGGGCAGACTTAAGAGTGTCCCACCCTGCACATTATCAACACACGTGGGGTGGGAACTTACGAGGCTGAGTAATGCCCCTCCCTCCTAAATTAACCTGATTTCAAAATCCAGGCTTTTGTGAAATCGGAATTTGACCAAGGGAGCCACATAATAGATGTGGCTTTTGCGCATAAAACGGGATAGTATGCATTGTACCAATTATGTAATTTTAAATAAAAAAAAGTATACTTGGAATAATTCCCTGAATCAAAATTCTTCCTTTATTGTTTTTAGTAATTACAAATATTAAATGTAAACAACTCGGTTTTTAATTTCCATTATTTGTAACAATTGAGAATGCATTAAATCTGAAAAAAAATGTATTGTACTGAATGCTTATGTCCGCTGAAGTGAGGTTTGCCTATATACCACATTGTTTTTGGTAAGATGATCTTTCATTAAAAGTGAGTTTAAAAACACTGTTACTTTAACCCCCCATAGGCAACACTAAAGGCAAACTTGTTCCTGTTTGTACATTGGTTGTCATTGGAATTAACCGTCCTAGCATTCAGGACTGCACCATCTCGTCCAGCGCTGTTTCTCCCACTATTGCACTGGACGAGATGGTGCCATCCAGTGAACATGGTGGCACCAACAGCGCATACTTACTGTTTTGGGCTGTCCCAGTGTCCCCGATGCGACATGGCTGCTGGATTCTCCGGCTCCCCCCCCCCTCAGAGTAATGTGATGACATCACATCGGGGAGGCGGCAGGAAATTTGAAAGTAAGTTGCACAAAAGCAATTTTCTTTGCTTTCAATGTGCTTCTATGTACTAAATCTCACCAAAATAAAGTCTCTGTTGCCCCAGATTTGCCCATTTGCAGTAACCCTCTCTTCCCTGGTGTGATTTTACCACATCCATCACACCAGGTTAGAGAGGGTTAACTGCAAATGGGCACATCTGATGCACCAGAGACTTTATTTGGCGAGATTTAGTACATTGCAGCATGCAGCTTTGTGCCCTGATTTTTGTGTTTTCTCATCAATTTAATAAAAAAAAATAATTATTTTTTATTTTACATAATTGTTTGTTTCAAACATTATTATATTTAGGATGTCTATTAGACCCTTGTACGGACAGATTCTGGGAAGTTACAGGCCTACAACATAAAGAAAAATTTACCATTGAAGTCTATGGTGCTCTTTTGGTACAGAAATCTGGACATCAGCAGTGCGCTAGGGAGGTTAAGCGTATTTGCCCATTCTATAGTACTTAGATTGTAACTGTAGCCCTGACAAGCTGCTTTTGACAAGAACTGCAACATAACACTTTACACACATGAATGGGGCAGTTTATCATATAGTCTTGCTTAGGTTTAAGAAAGAGAGTTCATTTGAACAAGTTTTTGCTAAATCTTTATAAAAACAGCTTGACAGCTTGGGATGGCTAGAAAGGAAATAATATCCTTAAAGGGTTCTTTAATGTTTGTTCTCTTCAGATATTCAATCTTGAGTTTCATCTGTAGATCTAAGAATTCCCCCAGAGTCAATTGTCATCCACAGACATTGATTATTTCTCTCGATTATTTCAGCTCTGATGCTGAAAATCACATCTTGAAAATGTATATTATTTTTTTTCTATAATTTGGTATCAATTTAGGAAAACTGAGGATTCCAAATGATAAGAAGAATGTAAAGACTGTATACCAATAATAAACTGTCCATGCATTAAAAAAATATAGATGCAAATGGGTGGATGTCAGACGTTTCTTAAAGTCTGATCCGCCTGTTTGCGAATAGACATGGCCGATGTTCGGCCATCACTAGTACAAGAAAACAAAATGAAATGGAAAACAAAGATGTACTGTACACATATATTTATAGCTGCTTTATAACATCTTGTGAAGGAGAACACAAGATCTGAACATTGGAGCACCTGATACGCACTGATTATGATGTCCTGACAGGAAGCCGTGTGTTGATAACTACTGCTTTAACTATAAATCCTATATCAAATAATATGTATTCTCTAGAGAGCTATGTCTTATGGATAAAAAAGTCATGTAGATATAAATGATGTATATATATATATATATATATATATATATATATATATAGATAGATATAGATATAAATATATATGTGTTAATTTCTAATTCAATTTTGTATTGCAATACATTTAACTTACTATATTAAAAATATGTCTTAATGTGTTTTGAAAACAAAAAAGCTTTTCACTGTAAGTTACTATTTTATTAAAGCTATGTGTATTCACTGTGGAAATAAATAAATGGTTGTTTATTAACAAAACTGCTGGAGAGCTAAGTCTATGGGAATACAGAAGAAAGTTGCACATTACCATCCAAGTACCATAAGATAATGTCTTGCTGTGACAGCAAACCACTTTTAGTGTTACTATGTAATTATGTATACTAAACAAACAATGTAAAATTATTAAATCACTCATTTACGTGTGCTATTTAATAACAAAATAATAACCCACATTGACATAACAAAACATTAGCATTTGTGTATCTCTAAAGTGAGCAATGACCTCATAAAAGATGATTGTTTCAATCAGTTAATGGTATATTGAAAATATTATATGGTAAATTGATTAACCTAGATTTATGTATATGGAAGCTGGAGCCTTAAAATTGCTTCTACCCACAGCATTAAATTTGTTAGATTTAGACAACTGTACTTGTTTATTAACATTTAGAAATGTAAAAAATAGAATAGCATAATTACATGTGTATGTTATATTTTTGGGGCAGTATTACAAGTAAAGGTTGATTTCTTCTGTTGAATGAAGATTTAATGGTGAGTACAATACATTTTTTTATAAAGACCATAATGTTAGCTAATAGCTAAGGATACTATAAGTATAATACTGAATATATAGGATAATGTCTCCTCCAAACAAGTTCGAGTTTTTAGGTTTTTATACCATGCAAGTTAAAATAATTAGTGTTTCTTCTAAAATGGAATAATACATGAACCTGTGTTATTGTTTGCAAGCGAAGAAACCATAAAAGTGAGTAACCCTGTTAGAACAGATTACACGGTTTTAAAAGTCTTTCTATTGATGGTCTAGTGTTGAGCTCGAATATTCGATTTTCGAATATTTAGCTCGAATATCGCTATTTTGCCATTTGGCGAATATTCGCGAATATATCATCGCATATCCGACGAGATCGTGATTTTTCGCGCCTTATTGCGATTTGTCGCGCTATTATAATCGCAATTTTACAATCGCGATCCATTGCAATGA
>CM070032.1:151482563-151495568 GCA_036250615.1 Ptychadena robeensis
TGGCGTTCACCGTTCGCGAACATCAAATTCCGGGTTCGCGCCATCACTAGACTAGAAAAGAAATATAAAACATAAAAATACCATATTTTTTGTGTGTCTGTCTGGAAGTTAACAGAGGTAGGGAAGCTATCAGCTGAAGCTTCCATGCCCCCTGCTCTGCCATACTGAGCAGAGCTCTACTTAAAAAGAAAACTGATTTCTGTCTATGTAGATCTGGAGCTTTTATTGGAACTTGGCTGTGCTGTCAGAGCCAGCTGGGGTGGATGCCTGTGCAAAGTAGGGGGAGAATCAGAAGGAAGCCTGGCCTGCAGATGATTTTCCTTCTGAGAGCTTCCCTGTCTCTGCCCTTGCAGCCAAGCTAAGTGCTGGGGCGGAATAGACTTTAGGCCATTTGTGCATTTGCCACAAGGCGAAAATATTTTGAAAAATAGTTATCATTATATTATTAGTATTCTATGTCTTGGCGTCACATTGATGATTTAAATTGGCTATTCTAACAACAGAATTTGTATGAACTTTATATTTATACATTCACACAGGTTCTAAGTTTGAAATCTTTTCTTTAATTCAATATGAAAATTTATTTCAGACCTACAGAATTGCACTGAGCTAGAATTAAGGGGCTAAAGAGCCACATATGGCTCCCAAACCACACTTTGCCTACCCCTGCGCTAAGCTGTTGAAAAAGGGGGAAAACACTGAATGGGGATTTCACTAAACCACAATAGTAGATTGTCCAAACATACTGAACTGAACCACAATGACATTTTTCCAACTGTGAGACTGCAGCATGGAGCTTTGTGGATAGAGAAGAGTAAAATCAGATGTCTCAATGCCTGTTCTTGTCTTACTATTAAGGCCCCCATACACGGGTCGGATTCCGACCGGATTCCGGCACGATTGATTCCGGGCGCGTGCATGCGAATCGATCGTGCCGGAATCGTGTGCAGCCCACCTTGTCCGATCGATCGCATCCAATTGATCAGGGGCTCAGAATCGGATCCGACAGAGAACCAACATGTTGGTTCCATCAGATTGATTCTGCACAGATCAGGGGGAGTTGCCATTTGTGAGGTGGAGTCGGAGATGGAATCGGACACGGAATCGTCCCGGAATCCCTTGGACAAGGTGGTATGCAGCGATCGGATTCTCTTAATTGGCCGATCGATCACACCTCCGATTCCCGGCAGAATCGTCGGAATCGATCGGATGGGTGATCGAGCGGCCATGGAATCCGACTGTGTATGGCTGGCTTTAGATCTTTGTTATTTTGCAAAGAAAAATATTGAAGCAAAATGGTATGTACCTTTTTTTGTGAAAATATGTTTTTGTGAAAATTTATTTATTTATTAATTTATTTAATGTAACCTTAACATATATAATAGAAACTAAATGATATAAATATTTTCTTTATTTGGCATCAAAAAGAGCACAAACGCTGGAGTTTTAATGGAGTGAAAAATCTGTGTCACAGGGGTGTTCCTGCTTTCTGTTTCAAAGATAGTCTTATGAAATAGAGAAAAGATGATGTGGCTGCGTGCCCTAGCATAACCTTCACAGCTGTTTGAATGTGAATATTGGCAAACCTCTAGGCAGGGAGATAACAGCTGATGTAAAGTCCAAGTTCCTTCTATCAGAAAATGTGACTTGTGTCTTCAAGACAGATGTCCTTGTCCACTACAAGAAAGGTCTAGGATTCAATAGGACATTTCGTTTCTTATTGTTATTCTGCGATAAAATACCAATCAGCAAAACCCAACCTATATATAAGAAAAGAGATATTTAGAGCACTAAATCACATGCATGTAAAGGTTTCTATGGCTTATCAGAATGTCAGTTGTGTTTTCAATGCTGTGACTATACTATATTATATGCCAAGCTTGCTCATTTAGATATACATCTGAATCTATTGTATTTATGTGATTGAGACCTTTTAAAACATAAATTGGAAAAAAGTTCTAAACTCAGCTTTTGTACTTAATGCCTTTTGCATGCTTATCCCAAAAAATAGGGATGATCTATAGAAAAACAAAACAAAAGTTACCTTACCTGTAGTGAGTAACTCCTGAATGTCGCTCATTGCCCCTCCTCCATGATGACGTAGCACCATGATGCGGAGAAAGCCCTGCATCCAGAGATAGCTGGGAAAATACATCATTACAGAGATACATTTCTTCCATTAAGAACCATTATATGGCGGCCTCCCGTGGCCTCTTATGATATTGCAGTTAATAAACACCTGGAAGACTGTCTGGTAAGTTAAAAACTCCCATTTTCAGGTAAGCTCTACAGTCATTAACTGGTCAAATAACTTTTGGGGCTTTCCGTTGTATAACCAGTACATGCCAGTATTTAAAAAGAGTATGCTATCATCATTTACATGAATTATTCAATCTAATGAAGGACTTCATTTTTACCTTTTATTTTCAACTTGTCATTTCCATATATAATAACATCATACCCACATCATTATAGGGCCACTCTTAAAAGAGCTTCCAATTTATTGACACAATGTGCTTTTGTATTTTTCATGTATTTCTACTGAAAATTCTAATCAAACTTGAAAGCTACTTAGTAGAAATATAACATTAGCTAGTTTCGGGAATAGCTTTTAGTGCATGGGGACTGTCTACTTTACATTATATAGATTTGTTTATATATTATGCATAACGATAGACACAAATAAGCTGTGACTGAGTTGTTTTTGGATTAAACATTTGGGAGTAAATGTAAAACCCTTGGAAGCATTTCTTGAAAAAAACAACCTCTTATTTGCTGATGAACAAAGCATTTCTCCGAGATCAGAACTTTAAGGAGCGTTTTTATGCACTGAGTTAACACTGAGCACATTTTAAACAAACAGAAAAGCTTCTATTCTGTCAAATGCAATTCCGAAACAGAAATCTGGTATAGGAATTTGCTTTACAGCTCATATCCAGTATTATTTCATTTGAGCATTTGGAAACAGTACAATGGTTGAAATTTATACATGCTTGGAGCTATTGTTAGTTTAGTAGCTGTAAATCTAGCTAGACATTTAGAGAGCATGTTGTTTTGCTTATGTGTTCCCTGAGAAATTGTATTTTTAGCTATTATTTTGTAATTGCTAAACGTTTCCTTTTTTTTCTGTATGTTTGACTATTGCAATGTGTATTGCTCTATAAGACGCACCTTTTCATCACAAATAGGGGAGAAACGTCAGTGCATCTAATTCAGCAGTAGGTTCCGAACAGGGGAATGGCTAAAGCTAAAGCATCTTCAAGCAGGTAATACAGAGCTGGATCATGACGAACCTATGGCACATGTGTTCAAGACGATGTACAGAGCCCTCTCGGCTGGCACAAGTATACAGACTATGTATCATTGGTTTGGTGGGGTCGGGTCTAGAAACTAATAGAGACCTACTTTACACTGGCAGCTTACTCCGGAACATGCTTTTTACATATCAACTTGGGAGAAGGAGTGAGTCACCAGCCTTCTTGGCAATGAGCAGAGGCTCTTCTTCTAGTGCATACCAAAATACATTCCCTGCACACCCTGCAGTCCCTTTGGAGATGGGACATATAAGCAAATGTTGAAACATTCTGCATTGACCTGCCCTGCACTCTGCTATAACATGCTGTTTATTAACTTTATATGTGAATCTGTATTTCTGTTTTTTCCTTTTTTTATTTCCTCCCCAAACCCATGGGTGCATCTTATGGACCGGTGCAAACTTTTAAAGCATTTTATATGTACATTCTACTACCAGTTTTAGTCTAATATTTAGTCCTTCACATAATTCATTGAGACAGCCCACAATACTCAAAGCCATATGTGTGCATAGGGGACAACCAAGTAAAAATAATTATATATTTTTTTTGTTTACATTTTGTAATTGTCCAAGTTTCCATATTTACAAAACTGAATTTTAATCTTAAATTTCTAGGCTATTTAATTGTTAATGAATTTAAGATAAACAGTAGGACATTTATATAAAAACAGAAGAATCCTTCAGCTAATGATTTTTCTTAACTAATGAACGTGAATAAAATGCCAACTGAAGTAGAAAGTATTTGTTTTAATTTGTTAGTATTGCTTGTTCTCATTAGTGAGTTTTTATGAACCTAAAATTTAATAGACTTCATGTATTTGTTTTTGCTTGGCCATTGATTTCATTCCTAACATGTGAAGCAAGAAAGAAAACTCTGTGTAAGGTTATCATATAAAAATAATTTGTTGATGACAAATATTGTTATCTAAAATGAAGAAAAAAGCAGGATAACTGACATCTCTTTTGATTTTTTTTAAATATTCTGGACATTTTTGCCAGTGAAAATATGTAGTTTGTTTCCATTTTAAAGAGCAATCACTGTCACTGTAAACAATACTAAATAACTGTAAAAAAAATGTAGTGCCCTCCCTTGGTTTGCTCCACACAATAGACCTCCATCTCTTGTACAGTCTTTTTATGAAACATGGCTATGAGAAAAACCTGCCTCTCTTCTCTCAACCACTTTTTGTGACACCTTATTTTACTGACCCTGTTGTCTTTACATGGTAGAGTTCTAAGGGGGTTCAACACAATTTCCCGTTTTTTTTAGCTCATTTGGAATTGTAATATGGAAGTATTTTCTTGGGCAAAAACAACCAGCACCTCATGAATATTTACAATTTACACACTTTGGATACTAACGGAGACGGACGGCCTAACCACTAGGCATAGCTCTGACTGTAGGAACTACTACAAACACTCCTGGAAGGCTCAATATATTTCTGTTTGACCATCCACGATATAAATGAAAGGAACTATCTAAATATAGGAATATAGCCATTAAGAGATCCATACAATCTAAGACTACACCAACTTTAAAATAAACTAAAGGGGTTCGTTTCTGTGTCTACACCGTATCTCCCCCCTACCAGGGAGGAGGGCCGGTCGGCTTGTGGCTTGTCATTGAATACTTAAATAAGTATCCAGGACGATTCTGTCTCCCCATGATTTTATGAATTTTTGGATTCACCAATATAACTATGTATACCTGACGAAGCCCGAGATGTCATAAGGGCGAAACGCGTTGTACATCAGATCATGTTCTTAAAATATTTGTTATGAAATTTTTTTGTATAATCATGTCTACAATGTATATGTCTTTATGTCCAAAAAATATATATATCTCTTAAATCATGTATAAATAAAATTATGGTATTTTATTAATATTGTGTACACTCCTTTGATTGGCTAAGATACATGTTAAATCTCTAGAGATCCAAAGCACCCTTTGGGTTGAGGGTACCCACCAGTTTTTCCCTATTAGGCCGCATTACCTTATAGGTGGTGTCGACTCAGCAGGGACTCACTTTTCTCTACAATTTGTAATTTTTAGGGTGTGGATACTCTTAGTGATACGTAAGTAAATAAATACTCCATACAGAAACCGATCGGTATTGCAACCTTTAATTGTCGAATATTTACAATTTACTAAAGATCTGCCTATGGCTTACATCCCTGACTAGACACAACACTTCCCCTCATTCCCTCACTTCTTGTAAATCAGTCTGTTATTACTTTTATTTTGGCCCTAAAATGTTTTACTTTGCCTAATGCCCAGCAGAATTTCTTTAGATCTTTAGATCCCCTTTCACACTAACCCTTCACACTAGATGGGATCACAAAAATTTGCCCCTGACAAAATGGACTCTCCTTTGCAACTGCCTAGAAAAAAATTCAGTATATATTACTAACACAGACGTTGCTTACTATGTTGAAATGAGATAGTATTTGGTCCCTTTGTGGATCTCACACATGTGTCCATCAAATTCCACTATGTACACATTTGGGTGACATGCTACATATATGGTAGATGTGTCCTTTTTTTTTTTTTTTTGGTCCAAGCTGGATGTGGCTCTTAGTTGCAACAAAATAAGCCTTAGAAACAATATAACCAGACTGTAGTGGTGATGCCTCATGTGCTCCTTGATGCTTTTATGGATGTCTTTGTCTACCTTGCCCTGAAACCTTCCCTTTTGACTATTTTGCATCTTATCTGATCCATACTTGGAAAGTGGATACCATAGCTTTGAAACCTCTGCCTCTTCTCAGTTTGACCATCATTATCTACTGTTGGCAGGATACCTTTACATTTCTAATATGATAACCAACTCCATATTTGGATTAGTCAATAGTCATGAGTAATGTTGAGCTCGAATATTTAAATTGCAAATATATTCGGCGAATATTGGCTATTCGAGGATTCGCAAATTTCGCGAATATGATGGCGGATATTCGCAATTTCGAATATTCAAGATATTGGGATGCTTATGGGCATGGATTGCTAAAATAAATAGCACATAAACCTAGTCATGAGTGGCATTGGCAATATTCAAATTTGCGATATTTTGCAAATATTACTACTAATATTCGTTATTTGCAAATATTCAGAATTCAAGTGTATGGCCATGTATTGCGATAATATATTCACAATTAATTATAATCGCATCATGATTACCTTCATAATGAATGGTCGCATTGCGAATATAAATTTGCAATCTATGGCTATAAGCTTCCTAATGCACAACATTGGTGAATTCACAAATAGCCGATATTCGTCTAATATATTTAAGTATTCAAGCTCAACACTATTAGTCAATTAGTTTTAGTAAATTGTTCATGTAATTTCTCTTAGTTTTCATCCTATTTTCCACTCAAAATATTTCTACAATTTGTGCCAGCTATACTTTATGATGCCTTGATGTTTATTCACATTGTATACTGTATTTGCTTGCTTTAATAAATACGGTACATAGAAAAAGCAATAAAAACTGCAACTAGCAAGCATCATCCAAAATATCCTGCAGGGTTAAATACAGCTCTTTTCGACCAGATGTTTAAACTGATGTTCCTTGCAGTAGAAAATATGAACAGCAATTCTTCAATATGCACATTTTATGTTGTTTCAGTACAGTGTTTTGCCATGTATTATTGTTATGATTTAGAGAGAGAGATACATGAAAAAGCTAAATAGTTATTAAAAAAGAGCATGACTTACTAGCATATATTTATTAATTAAATTAAAAACAATCTTAACATAATGGCTGAGAAATCATTACAATAAATGTGTAGGCTTATTCTATATATTCTAAACAATCATTCATATATAGAAGAAGAGTATTGTAAGTTTAACCTTATTGTTCTAGACAAAGGAACTCCAATAAAAACATACTTTAAACAATAAATTTTTTCACAAAAAAAATTGTTAAAGACTTTTTTTTTTTCAATTTATCCAAGTAACATTTAAAGTTGAGTTGCTTATTTCCACATTGGTATTACATTTTGGTTGAATTTTTCTGTATTCCTCCTCTGCTGTATTCTTCCTCAGAGATCTGGCTTCTTCAGACAGAAGGTGGGAGTATATCTGCCAGACTTAGGCAGCATTCAAACTTACGCTTTCCGGGCTGCTGGCCCTCGCACTTAGGCACATGCACACAATGTGCAGGCACTCACCGGTCTTTTCAAATTACCCCATTCAACCTCTAGTGAGCAGGTGCTCAACAGTTATTTCTTGTCTTCTCAGCTTTGATGCTTTTTGGGCTGCCGGAGACTGGAAGCATGGCATTTCCTTTTTCCTCTCAAAAAGAGCTTGAACAACATATAATAAATCCCTATTCTGTTTTCAATACTGGCCCAGAAGAGACTTTGCTGATATAGTTTAACCACATTGTGCCCAGCCTTGCCCTGATCTGCGGCATGAAAATATCATCCAAAAATTCACCTTGATGATAGAGTTCAGGTGTTCCTAACCCAGCTACAAGCCTCCTACTCAGCCATCTTACTTTCAGTAAATGAATGTTAGGTTAACAATGTGCTTTAAACCAATTTAATAATATTAAACCTTTATTTATAAATATTAATAAAATCATTAGTTTATTTGGTACATATAACAATTAATGTTTCTTTAATTGAAAAACAATGTAAATTCACTACACTAACCAGATATGTAAAGGATTTATTTACACTGAACAACAATGTAATATGTGCGAGGCTAAACCTGTACACTCATGTCCTCAGAATATAGTGGGCAGTACCACCCCCTTTATATTGTTTGTCAATTTAAAAATCCCCCATTAAATTTATGCTAAGTTTTTTTTTTATTGGGATAGACACATTCTTATATGCTGACATAAGGAATAAGAGCACAGATAGAACTCAGAAATGAAATGTTCCTCTACATGGCTTCATAAGAAACATGATTTCTGCTATTAGGAGGAAGAGTATGAAGTCTGAGTGAGTATGAAGCTAGGACTGTAGGAAGTTTGTGCCTTGTCATTCCTTACCCTGCTAATGCAATTGCTAATATTCCTTATCCAACTTTGGTGTCATAGTAATAAATAATAAATAATAAAACTGATAGTGAATAAAGGGTCTTTGTTTCCAATCTCTACCTCTGTGCTTCATGAATCCCTTCTCTCTATCAAAGTGGCCAGAGTCAGGAGAAGGAGTGAGTGTGCTTCTCCTACTCCTCCAGCTGTACTGGGATCTATGTTGGGCTTGTCTATCGAAGAGAACTTAGAGTACTGGCTGGCAAATGGATAGGTGCTTCCTGTACATTTTAAACAGACTAGATGGATGTCAACTCTGGAAGGAAGGAAAGAAGAACAGTGATTATGGAGGAGTACCTTTTCCTATTGGCTAGTGGTTGCCTCTTTTTGTGTGTCCTGTAGTACCTGCCTTACAGAGGAAGGCGCATCCCAAAGTTGGCCCAAAAGTTAAAACTGAGGAGAACTCCAAACTCCCTGAGTACTCAGTAGGGTAAGATTGCTTGAAAATTGAATGCCTACTTCTTTCCAGAGTTACCATCATATCGACCGACCATAGATGAACTGGTATACAGTGTCAGTATTATGTAGAATTTCACTTTCAAGTTGAATGTAGATGATAATGTAATGCATCTGAAGGTCTCTGTCGAAAAAGGGTCCAATTTTCATGCAGTACAATGAGGCACTAAATGTAAAGTTTTTCAAACTTCCAAAAGGCTCTGATGTTACATTCCAAAAAAAGTGAAGTAAATGGAAAGAACTGCACAAGCTTATTGAAAAAAAAAAGTTGTTAAGAGTGGTAAAAATGTCATAGTCAATTGCAGGAATATATACAAAGTATATTAATGCATATATATAGTGCATACAGTATATATATTATATCAGGAGCATGTCCAAGCATTGTACACTACTGAGCCTCATTTGTCTTGTTCTAAGGACATTTCATTAAAGTTGGATCAGCCTGTAGTGTTTTTTTACACTTTAAGTTCGAGTGTGACTCCAAATACAGACCTCCATGGGTTGATAAATTTGATTTCCATTGATTTTTGTGTGGTTTTGTTGTCAGCACATTCAAATATGTAAAGAATTTAAAAAGAATATGTATAAAAAAAACTGAATCAGATCTAGGATGTCTTACGTTTGTGTTCCCTTTTTTAGCAATATATATATATATATATATATATATATATATTTAAGTATTTTTCAAGTATTCTACTTTATGTACTTTTTGAACAAAGAGCTAAAGTTTACCTGTTCAAATATCTTGAAAAATCAATGTTTCATTAGGAGTATATACTTTTTCATATGACTGTACTCTTTATGTATACATGTAGCATTGCTTGTGTTATAAATAAGTCTTTTAAGTTTCTTGAGTGAATTAAGTATTTGTGTAGTCCATTTTTTAAACTAGAGTCTTCAAGGAATTTTCTGTAGCACTTTGATAAAAAAAAGTCAATGGTTTCTGAAATTCACATCACATAATTAAATCTACATAGTGCATTGATAATGAGGTTTTTCAAATGTCTTTAACGTCTTGAGATACAAGTTACCCACTCTATGTATCATCTGCAATATTACACCAATGTAATAAAGACTCTTGATGCAGGTTTCCTAACTTATAGTTATGTAAACATTTATACATTTTTGAACCATATATATTTAAATTTTTTCACATTTAACATCAGCCCTCCAATGTCATTTTCACTATACACAGAAAGCTTTGATGGACTTTCTCCCTAAATTTATTCTGAATTGAAAGTTGTCAATACAAACCACAGGATTAGTAGTGCCGCACTTTCAAAAATGTTTTGTTTCTAAATACCAAATGCTGTGGTGTTTGAAAGTTTGTGAACCCTTTCAAATAATGAAACCATATCTTTGAAATAAAAGTGACCCAAAGTCATCCAAGATTCCTAGAAATGTCTTAAAATAGACTTTATAACAAAAATTATTATAATTGGTCATGTATTTAAAGGCAAAATGATCAAATAACAGCTGCATTATATCAAGTAAGTGAATCACATTACAAATATTGCAACTAAATATTTGCTCCAAATATTTGATCAATCCAATCATTTCTACATTCAGAACACTTTTTAGCTCTGAAATTTTGGTGGGTTTCCAGACATGAACCATTTGCTTCAGGTCTTTACACAAAATTATTTTGATTGATTTGATAATTCTTTAATGTTATAACCCATTGGCATTACGTTTTTAACTATATAGAGTTTATAAATAGAGGCTGTGTGACAGGATCAGGTGATGCAAATATGTCATGGGGGAGTGCAAAAAGACAAAACTGCTGTGGTATTACTAGAGACAGACAGCACCACAGGTTGTATTTTTTTAAGCCCATCATTCCAATTTAACAATTAAGTCAATGGATATCTAAGTTTTACATGAGATTGACATTTAGAAAATCTAGTAAAATTTTAAATTTGCTACTTTTAATTTCAGTAATATAAGCAGTATAAAAACGAGATATCAGCTTGTCTTTGTAAATGCAAGGTAATCTACAGATGATTGTAATATTTCATTCCATCCCATTCTAAATCTAAAATATTACCAATTACATTTAAAAGATTTTACATTCATCCCTTTTTTTTTTTACAAACATCTTTATTGAGGAGAATGGCATAAAACATAGCATCAAGTCAGTAACAAGGCTCATACCGTGAACACAGTCAACTTACGTAACAGGCACTAGCGTGCCCCTACTGCAGGATAACTGGAGCCCCTTTGAGTAAATAGTACAGATAACACAATCATATTACAACTGCAAACACTATACACTGCGGGCTGAACCCATCCCCGCATAGAAAAGGAAACTTATTACTACTATCCCTCAACCGGACCCCTCTCCCCCACCTTCCAGCAACCACCCCACCTACGCCCAAGGCCCCAAAGTTAGGTATGTGGAACCTGCAAGCAGCCCAAAGAGCCACACACCTGTTCCTGAAGGTAACATTTAGTGGTTACAAACGGTTGCATGAATTCCTCCAGCCGAGCCTTAGAAAAATCATGAAGGACAAAGGCCCTTAAAAAACTTTGAAATGCCTGGGGGGATTGACTAGTTGGCAAATGTTTCAGCTATGTCAGTCGCCGAAGTCACCTGGAGTCCCGGGGACTTCCGAAGCTCCTTCACCCTGCCTGATGGCCTGGCTCCTCACGCCAGGTTGGCAAGCAGGCGCCCTGACTTATTACAAAATGTAATGAACCTAGCATCAGCACCCACACGTATTCTGCGATCATGGAGTTCTAACCAGGCATCACACGCATGTTTTGCTTGCACCCAGGCCTTCCGATTCCCTTCAGACATGTCATTACTATACTGCTGGTACGCCTCCCTCGCCTGATTGCACGTCAAAATATAATTTTCCAGTGAAGATTTTTTTTGGGCAGCTGAGTGGGCCATGATCTTACCCCCTCAGAACCGCTTTAGCGGCCTCCCAGTATAGGATAGGGTCACTTTTATGTTGGGCATTATGGAACTCATATTCCAGCCACCATCCACGCAATAACTGATCAAAGTTTGAGATGTGAGGGAAAGCGCCATATCGGGGACGTTTTGTGAGAGGGGCCCCACCCAATTGTTGTTACCTCCGGGGCATGGTCAGAGATTACTAGAGGAGCTATGGAGGAATCCCTCAGTTTGTGCACGACATGCCTGCTAACCAAAATTGCATCAAGCCTAGAGAGTGAGTTATGAACTGTCGAGCAATGAGTAAACTCCCTATCAAAAGGGTGGAAAAAACGCCAAGAGTCAATTAAATTACAAGAGGAAACCAGCGTCTGGAACGCCCTATCACCCGGAGTCTCAGGGCAGTCCGTGCGGTGTGTCGAGCGGCGGTCCTCCGCCGGGCAAAGGACCACGTTAAAATCACCCCCCACCAGGAGGGTGGACGTTGAATGTCTCGCAGTGAGGATAGATGTTAGAGTCGAGTAGAAGGCTGGGGAGGCCACATTGGGTCCATAGACCGAGAAGAAGGTGAGCGGTGAGGGGCTCGCATCAATAGTCACAAAGGCCCATCTGCCGTCTACTGTGTCAGAACCATGGTCAAGTAGGCAGGGCTGTAGAGATTTATGGACAAGGATGAGAACCCCAGCCATACGCCAACCCACCGAGGCCCCAAACACTTGGCCCACCCAGAACCACTGCATAAATCGGTATTCCTCAGGCTGTAAGTGGGTCTTTTGCAGGAGTGCAATACCGCTGCGGAGTTTCTTAAGGTGACGTAGCACTTGGGTCAGGGGATCAAAAACCGTCGTGCTGGTCAGGGGAATGGGCATAAATCAAGGAGATCTTCGAGAAACTAGAAGGGGGGCCCGTGTCCCGAGTGAGCTCCAGGTCAGCTGTGTCAGCTGTGGTAACTGTAGTAATCCAGTAGGGAAAAAAACAAAAAACAAACATAAAACTGTAATCCAAACTGGCAGCAGCCCGAGCCACTGCCCACCCGGTAACGATAAAGAAACACACCCTGCTGGGGGGATCCACCTGACCCCAGAGGGAACATAAACAGTCCTAAGACGCGACTTCCTTTTTTCTCCAAGTGAAGCCTGCATCCTCAGGCAACAGAAATGTCAAACATCAAACAGGTAGGTAAACTGGAACACGCTCCGTTCTCTTGTGAGCGGTAAATAGAAATGGAACCTTAGAGTAGTGTGCTGAAGTCAAATCACCCTTTGTCAGGGGAGAGCGCCTGGGGGGGG
>CM070032.1:151495578-151516958 GCA_036250615.1 Ptychadena robeensis
GGGGGGGGGGCTGCGCCCTGTAGAGGCCATGGGTGAAGGCGCAGGCGAGTGGCCCGGTTGTGGAGACTTTAGGCAAGCTATAAACTGGGCTGCTTCCGCTGGATCATGGAACACCACTGGTTTACCATCTGGTAGGGTAACGCGCAGGGTGGCCGGGTACTGAAGGGTAAACCTGATTCTACGATCCACCAATGCACTGCACGTTTCAGAGAAGGCCTGCCGCCGCTTGCTAACCTCTGCAGAATAGTCAGCAAACAGGAGCAGCCGTGTACCTTCCACCACTACGTTTCTTTGCACTCTGGCCCCCCTCATGATGGAAACTTTATCGTTAAAGTCAAGGTAGCAGACTATAACTGGGCGCGGTGAGGACCTGTTCTGCTGAGGGGGACCGAGGCGATAAGCCCTTTCAACACGGAAGGTGCCCTTTAATCCTAGAGCGGTGGGCAGGGTGGCCTGGCAAAAGTGTGCCAATTCTGCTGTGCTGCTTTCAGGGAATCACAATCCTCTCTCAGGGATCGGATCTCGTCAGTGTTAGTGGACACCCTCGTCTCCAACTCCCCTATGCGGCCGGTATAGGTGGCGACCTCCTCCCCTATGGTGCGCAGGGACTGGGTCAAGTACTCCTGAAGAGTGGCCAGCAGCTTAGCTTTAAGGTGACCCGCCACTTGCTACAGCCAATTTTGAATAGTCCAGCTGGGGGATGGGTGCAGGCAGGTGCTCACCTTCTGAGGCAGTGTCCTCCTCGCTGGCAGTCGCATGGTGCGCCGCCGCGGCCCTGCCGTTTTCCTTTGAGGCGCCGGCCGGGGGTCTGCTTGGCCAGGTAGCGGTCCATGGGACTCCTGGGACCAGGATGTTGCGCATTTTCGCGAACATATGGCGAGTTCGACCCGCCCCCTATCTTTTTACATTAGTTAAACTTTGACCCTGTGAGTCACAGTCAGCTGACATAATCCAGCCAATCAGCACCCCCCACCTCACGGACCATCCCACCCCCTATAGCATAGCAAGGAGAGGACGCCATTTCACATGTTGCTGGAGAAGGAGACAGTCAGATCAGAGAGCTGCTGCGCTGCATAGTGAACTATTAGCTAGGCAGTATTCTTCTACAGTGTACTCTTCCTCATTGCTCTTACTCTGCTGTCAGGGCTATTTTAAGGCTACACCTTTTTAGGGCTATTTTTTTGCTACCCTGTTGCCTGCTGGCTGGCATGCCAGGATGCTCAGTAATCAGTGATCTGCAAGCCACATATTGCACAGTGCACTGCCAGTGCTCATATCTGGTGGCACTTTGTTACTAGCCCAGGGGATTTTGTCACTATTTAGGGTACAAATATTATTGCACGGCTTTCCGTCCCTTACAGCCTTGTGCCAACTGTGTGTGCGCCCACACTGCCAGTGCCAACCATACTTATCTGGTGGCACTTGTTACTAACCAGGGGATTTTTTCACCCTGTTTAGGGTACAAATATATATGCACAGCTTTCGTCCCTTACGCCTGGCTACTGTGTGTACCCACACTGCCCAGTGCCCACCCATACTTATCTGGTGGCGCTTTGTAACCCCAGGGGATTTTTTTTCACCCTATGTAGGGTATTATAAAATTGCAGGGCTTTCCGTCCATTACAGCCTTGTGCACTGTCTGTGCCCAGTGCCCAGCACAGTTTTGGGGAAGGGTAATACCAGCATTTTTTTCACCATATTATAAGGGTATATTACTACATGTGACGCTTTCATCGATTACAGTCTTGTGGCCAACTGTCCATCTCGACCAGTGTCTGCCATAACTGACCATCACCACCATTGTCCTCCATACTGAACCATCACCACCAGTGTCCTCCAAACTGACCATCACCACCAGTGTCCTCCACACTGACCTCATCCCACCAGTGTCCTCCATACTGACCATACACCACCAGTGTCCTCCAAACTGACCATCACACCAGTGTCTGCCATACGACCACACCACCAGTGTCATCCACACTGACCATCACCACCAGTGTCCTCAAACTGCATCACCACCAGTGTCTCCACATGAACCATCCCACCAGTGTCCTCCAAACTAGACCATCCACCAATCAGTGGTCTCCATACTGGACCATCACCACCAGTGTCCTCCAAACGACCATCACCACCAGTGTCCTCCACAACTGACCATCACCACCAGTGTCCTCCAACTGACTCACCACCAGTGTCCTCCAACTGACATCACCACCAGTTCCTCCATACTGACCATCACCACCAGTGTCCCTCCACACTGACCATCACCACCAGTGTCCTCCAAACTGACCATCACCACCAGTGTCCCTCCACACTAACCATCACCACCAGTGTCCTCCATACTGACCACTCAACCACCAGTGTCCTCCAAAACGACCATCACCACCAGTGTCCTCCACTGACATCACCACCAGTGTCCTCCACACTGACCATCACCCAGTGTCTGCCATACTGACAATCACATCATCAGTCTCTGCCATACTGACCATCACCACCAGTGTCCTCCACCACTGACCATCACCACCAGTGTCCTCCACACTGACCATCACCACCAGTGTCCTCCATACTGACCATCACCACCAGTGTCTGCCATACTGACCATCACCACAGTGTCCTCCACACTGACCATCACCACCAGTGTCCTCCAAACTGACACCATCACCACCAGTGTCCTCCAAACTGACATCACCCCAGGTTGCCATACTGACCATCACCACCAGTGGTCCTCCACACTGACCATCACCACCATGTGTCCTACCAACTGACCATCACCACCAGTGTCCCCCAAACTGACCATCACCACCAAGTGTCCTCCATACTGACCATACCACCGGTCCTCAAACACATCTCCCCAGGTCCAACCATGTGTTTAGTGCTCTCCAGCTCAAATCCCATTGACTATCATTGTAGAAATCTAGTGCGGATTTATGTGTGAAAAAAGTTTGCATGGATTCCCCTCTGTCACGTCATTGACCAGGTGTTAGTACCCCTTGAAACAACAGTATTGTGGCCAGAAAGGGTCCCTTGTTTTTTAAAAATTCGCCTCCCATTGAAGTCAATGTCGGGTTCGCCGGGTTCGCGAACTTTTGCACGAACGGCGAACACGCAATTACGGGTTTGCGCCATCACTAGACAGAGCTGCTCGTGTTCCCCTCCGTTCACATGGAGCGCCGGAACCGGAAGTCACATTCATCCCTTTTTAACTAATATTGGTATATACTATTTGATTGCTTAATAACATTTTATTTTGAACTTTTACTTTCTGTACTGCATGTGTAGGGCTTTTCTGGACCTGTATCTGGCTGTAACCAGTATATGTTATGCTGGAGAAATAATTACTATTATAAAAAATTACATATATTTAATTGTTTTAAAGTGGTTTTAAACACAATATAAAAACTTGTATACTTACCTTCCTCACATCCATTTCTGATGCCAGCATCTTACATCCTGGAGAAGTGAAGCTACCTCATCCATTACTGTTTTTTTTTGTTATTGCAAATATCGGCAGTTTTAACATGGCGCGAATTTTTATGCAAATTTTAAAATCATCAAATTTTATCACCCCAATATTCATTTAAAAAACTGTTGATGGTGTTGCTAAGCTCTTGTTGTAGCCTTCCCATTCGTCCACTTGCATTGAGGCATGTGTAATGGATAAAAAATACCGAATATCCGGAATTGCGAATATTCGGCAATATATTCACCATCTTCGCAAATTTCCGAATTGACGATATTCGCGATTAATATTCGGAATCCGAATATTCGCGATCATCACTAATTATAGCCACAATGTTTTATTAGCCTGCCACATGTGGTGCTCATTTGAGTAGCTCATGCTCCGAGCTTAGCCATGATTGAGCCAAACGCATGTCAGTAAATAGGCTTTAAAATAACAACATTTGTATGGATGCCAAGAAGTTGGGGCTATTAAGTGAACAAATGATTTTTTTGAGTCAGACATTACAGCATTTCAGTGGGCAACCAGCCAATACACACTTTGTGTATACAGATTCAATGGACCACATATTAGTTCACTTTCTCAATGCTAAGCAGCAGAGGGACCCCCTCCCTCCACCCTCAAAAGCAGGAGCTCCCCACTCCAATAAAATGTTGCCCAATGGAGCAAGTAATGGAGTACACTCTGCCAAATTATCTTTATCGTACCTTTGCTGATAGTGGCAAATAGAACAAGCTAGAAAAATATGTTCAATCTAGCATGCAATAATTTTTTTCAGCTTCCAAGATCAATTATATATAATAATATTCAGTTATGACAGATGTTGCTAACCTAGACATTTAATTTCAAAAAAGTGCACAAGAACGATTTATGATAATTATAATCCTAGTTCCTATCGGCCTTCTGCAATTCTTTATTTGCTAAATTTAAAACCTTTTAAATAGTTTTTTTCAAAATATATATATTTTTTTTAATTCTCAAAAGAAGGAAAAAAGGAACATATGAATGCACAGATTTGGTAAGATTTGAGTGCGGGAAAAAACAAACATAGCAATGAAATGTATATCGAGCTTATAAAATAAGAGTAACATAAATCCACCATACCCTCACAACATGTACTCTACTGTGCCACCAAGTCTCTCTTTAGCAGTACAGTACCACCCATGTAACCTTGCTAGCATCATAAAAGGCTGCAGTTAATTATTGGAAATGCAATCCATAGCCAGATGCACAGCGAGGAGACAGGAAGTTTAAGAAATCAAAAAGAATTAGAAGCAACAATAAGCAAAACTAAGTTCATTGTTATTGGTAAGGAACATTTTTTTTCATGATCAGATGCAAGTGTTTTTCTGTAAATATGTATTACTGTGCATTTAGACGGCCTTTAACAAAGATCTTGGAAATTATGAAAATGTAAATATGAGTAAAAGGTTACCCTTTAAGAGTTTATAAAATCAAGCAAAACATATTGAAGTATAATTATTTTTAAGTGTTATAATTACATCATGAGATCACCAAGTTTCTTGTATCTTTTCAAAACAATGCGTTTTTTTCTTATTTTATTTATACTGAACGGATTAGCATAGAAACAGTAGTTAATCCTTGCAGGTTAATATAATATTTAATTTCATTATTTTATATAGCAATTACATATTTTCTTTGGTTTGCTCTAAATATCTTTTGATGGCATGCATTCCCTTCTTCTACAGAATAACACTTTAATTTGTATTGGTAGCCCACACAAACACAGAAATATGACCTCAAATTGGTGAGGCATAGTTTTAACTGAGTATATTACTCAGCAGATGGCTCTGCAAATACATGACATATGGAGAAAACTATCATGCATGCCAGTTCATTCAACAGATTGTCTGCATCGTCCGACCGTGACTTACAGTAAAAGGCTATTGAAATACTTTAAATGTAACATCCTCCTATAAAAATAACAAAGTTATTGTATCAAATTTTTATTTACATTGACAGTTATTTTCTTTTTTCTTTCATAATTTTTCTTCATAATCTAACATTTTTATCTGTGTAGCTGGTTGGAAACTCACTTATTGTACTTGGTAAGGGTATTGGGTAAAATGCTTTACTAAACTAATATTAGGTGTTCATTTATTGGTTCAAATAATGGAAGTATGCACAGAATAATAATCAGTGAAATTGAAAGATGAAGCAGAATTTTATGTAAGAAAGAAGATTGCATAAACTTGTAAAAGTTGCAGAAAAAAAATGCTGGCATATGTATATACAAGGCAATATGTTAGGCAATGAATTTCAGTTTAGATTAGGTTTCAACTGAGTCCTTCAAATCAGTTAGCCATCAGATCATAGGATTGTTAAATCAGAATTCAACTCACAGAGTTAACTGTCTCAAAAACACGAACATTTAAAATATGCGTCTGGTGATCATAGTTGCTTAGGTCAATTCTCAGCAGACTTTTCAAGCCCTCAAATGGCTTGTGTCACAGCTGCTCACTTGTGCGGCACTTTGGCTTTGACTGTAGAGGACAGGAGGATACAGTTCTGGTTTTGATCAGTAAAGATGGAAAAAACATCACTGTCCTCTCTGGTGTCTGGCTTAAGTTGTGAGAGTTAAATATAATGTGACTTTCTACGCAGCAGTACAAATTACACAGAAAAGGTGATTATGATCCTTGTAAACTCCAAATACATACTGGTAGGTTAATTGGGTTCTACAAAAAGAAACATCCTTAGACCGTGTTAGTTGCATGTGACTTAAGCCAGCCATACACAGTCGGATTCCATGGCCGCTCGATCACCCATCCGATCGATTCCGACGATTCTGCCGGGAATCAGAGGTGTGATCGATCGGCCCATTAAGAGAATCCAAACGCAGCATACCACCTTGTCCAACGGATTCCGGGACGATTCCGTGTCCGATTCCATCTCCGACTCCACCTCACAAATGGCAACTCCCCCTGATGTGTGCAGAATCGGATCAAAAAGACCAACATGTTGGTTCTCTGTCGGATCCGATTCTGAGCCCCTGATCAATCGGATGCGATTGATCGGACAAGGTGGGCTGCACACGATTCCGGCACGATCGATTCACGTGCACGCGCCCGGAATCGATCGTGCCGGAATCCGGTCGGAATCCGACCCGTGTATGGGGGCCTTAAGATGCTACATGGTCAAGTTACAGCCTGCATACCATATCAAGGCTGTTTAGTCTTTTATGGCCATTTGTCACCTTGATGTCAAGATGCGCTGGCTCCCCTCTATTTGTTCCCTGTAATAAGTGCAGAAAATGCCTAGAGGATGATTGTTTAGATGCCTAAAATGCCTTTAAAAAATGTTGACATTTAAATCAAAAGCCTCAATTATCTGTATAGTTATTATTATATTCTCCATTGAACGTCCCTGTTGGTACAATTTTTGTTTAGTACAAGATAAACTGTATAAATTTCCCAGGCTTGGAGGACCTAGGGCACCTAGACTATGCTGCCTTTCAAAGCTTTTGACTGGTGTCTCTATCAAATTTTAAAACCGATGGTGGCCCTCGAGTCAAAAAGTTTGCCCAACCTTGACATAGACTGTGACATAAACCTAAAATTTTGCTACAAATAAATAAATGAATTAGAGACTTTAGGTTGTGAGCTCCTGTCAGAGACAGATAGTAACATACCTAAGCGCTGCTTAATATAACAGCGCTATATACATTTGTGTTAATAGTTAAATAAAAGAGGTGTGCTTTAACATATTGCATTAAAATAATTTGTTCTCATGAAATAATCTAAAATGAACACTTTCTCAAGCTATTTATCTCTCCTGAGAAGCGATGTGTATGTTAAAATGAGTATAATAAAGCAAGATATATATGTATGCCGATATGCTATTTTATTCTTCTATTGGTAAGGCTCTGTGTGTTTAGTGCAGTAAGGGGCAAAAGAACATTATTTACTGGGAAAACATTGTAAATAATTAGAGTGGAACTTGCTTTGAAGGGCTAAAGTCAGTCTATTAAGGTCAGGAAACAATTCTCAGTAGAACAGTTATTCACCTCCCTGACAACATGTGACAAAAACTGACCAGGTGTTACAATAATGACCAAGCTAGAATTTACTTCTTCAAAACATGCTGAGCCTCTATGTTTTTTTAACTGTTTACACTTTATCTGTTGTACCATATACTAGACTTGTATAAACATAAACATTAACAACAATAAAATCCAAACAGGTTAAGGGCTTGTTTCCACATCCGTCGGTACCCCTTCCGCTAAGCGTATTGCTTGGTGGGAGGTCCCAACGGAGCACATTCACTTACCTGCTTGGTGGATGCATTGTCTTCACGGCGCCAAACCGTTCCACCGATGCAAGGCTGAACTTAGTGGAGTACGCTGAGCCTATGCATGGGCGGATGTCTAAATAGAGCATCTGCAGAGCAGATAAAGTCTATGTGCTCCGTCGGGATCCCCGCCAAGCAATACGCTTAGACATGATAATGATGATAATTTGGATTAGACAGCTGATATTGTTTGAGTTTTGTTTACAATTTCCCTGACACTACCCAGGGATGCTGTAAATGTGAAGAAAACAAAATACCAAAATATGTTGAAATATTCTTCATATTTTGGGTATTTTGGGTACTGAGTTGAAAATGATCAGTGTATCTTAAGTGTAAAACAAATTATATTTCTTCCTACACTGTTTAATTAACAAATTAAAGTTTTGTAATACCTGTGTTTGCAAACATGAATTTCAATAACATCTTTTCCTTATTTATTAGAAATGGCTTAGAAATGGGCTCGTCCCGTCCTTCATATCTTCTTGGAAGTGCACAAACTTGCCCAAAATGTTCTGGTATCTTGAAGCATTAAGAGTATCCTTCATTAGAACAAGAGGCCAAGCCCAGAAAAACAACTCTCTACCAATGCAGGTAAGTGTTGTTCTCTTGGTATCTGCCAAGCCCAGATTCAATCATTAGACTGCCAGGCATAAGCATCATTTATCATTGTATAGAAAACACTGTCACTGCTCTAAAGTCCAGTGAGTATTTAACACCACTGCACCCAACACTTTGCCTTATATTTAGTGGTCTTTAGCTTGAATGCAGCTGCTCAGTCATGAGAACCTGCTCCATGAAGTGCTACGTGCACTTGAACTAACCCAAAGGCCATACAAAGTTTGTATAAGTTATAGATCTTTTGTCTCTTCTGAACAGAATTTCTGCTTTAGACCTCTGAACAATATGTGCCTCAGTATGTGCTGAACCCACTCTGTGATTTTAAGTGACCTACTACTTTATAGATGATTTGCTGTTGTTCCCAATTAATTTCACCTTATTAAAATACCACTTACAGGTGTCCTTGGAATATTTAGCAGCAATTACCGTATTTTTCAGACCATTTTTCACCAGTTTTCACATCAATTGGGTTAATGTGATGGATTAAATGAATGCAATATTCACTTTAGCCAGTAGATGTCACTAGCAGTAGTACACTCACAGCACAACATCCTCTTCCTCACTGACTAAGAGGAGGGGGGGCAAAAGCTGCAGAGTCTCTCCTCTGCTCTCCCTCTGTTGATCTGGTTGTTTCTCTGTCCTTGGGAGCTGCAGAGTTATTGCAGTTTCCACGGGCACGGAGAGAGGTATAGATGGCATTTCATCTATCCCTCTTTTCATTGCTTATGCCAGCAGAGCTCTGGGCTCTGTTGGCAAAAGCAATTATACAGTTCATATGGGAGATCCGGAAACCGGCCGGCATTTCTCATCTTGACAGCTCTGGGGCGGTGCATTTGGACCATAAGATGCTGGCACTTCACGGACAGATGGTACCATGCAGGAATTTACTAAGATTCTTTCAAAATATTTATAAAAGCAGTCTGCATAGCTAGACACATGATTTATTTCACCTGTAGTTTTGGAAGTGATTGGAACAACTGTATTGAATTTTTGGATTTCCCAAAATGGGGAGGGGGCAAAGTGTGTCTTACAGTGCCAATGCGCGACCACCCATGGCGCCGTCGCTATACACCCACTGGCTATGCATTGAGCATAGCCAAGGGTAGGTTATGCGAGAAAGATCTGTATGGAGGTCAGACCAGGAGAGCGGACAGAATCCTACTCGTATTCGTCGATCAAACACTCCAGGGACTAATAGCCTGACAATACAGTTTATTTGTAAATAAAGTGTTCAAGCATATAAATAAATGTATAATATAAATATATATATAGCCCCACATTGGCAGGTTATTGCTAGGGGGTGGAGTAGGCTTAAAAGGACCAAGATCAATGTTAAAATGAAGGTACACAAAAAAAAGAGTCTAAACCATCCTGCTGTACGGAACATAAAGTATAAGACAAAAATATAGTTGTTTGCACTGCTGGGACAAGGTAACTGGCATCTAAGGCAAAATGCTTACCCACTTCTGCTTAGATCTGCAGACATTCACATACACAGTATGTGTAACAGAATAGTTAGGCTGTTGCAGACAGGGCAGTAGGTGTCTCCCAATCATAGGGTTACCACATATAATTGCAACATTAAAATGCACATAAATACAAAACATTTGTCTGGATCGAGACCACTCTGGGCCAGACATGGGGTGGATAGCCCCTGGGACTTTAAAGGTACAGAAGGTCCACATACCAGTGTGTATTAAATATCTAAATAGCTAATTCACAATCAGCATGTTAAACAACCATATCTAGGGCACATGTAACAAGTTAAACTCACCTGTGATTTAGGTGTGTGATGAAATACACAGGAGGAGGCACTAGGTGTTGGTAAAACACTTAGTCTGAGTCCATATGGTCCAATAGAGGGGTTCAGCCTAGCCCATGTGGTCCAAAAATGTCCTACTAGGTTAAGTGCAGTGCAGAGACCAAGCCGGTAGAGGTCCATGTCCCCCAACCCATCTGTACACATGCTGGTGGGATTTAGGTCAAACAAATAAATAAAAGGATCAGAACAAGTCAAAGTCAAATCACTATTGGTGCCATTTCCCCACCCTCAGTCAGCCAGTATACTTCCCCTCTAAAGGGCAGTGTGTCCACCTAAGACTGGGCATCATGTGTTACTACAGAGCTAGTTCAGTCCAAAAACCCTTGCCTCATCGTGTGGGGAAGTGCTCTATAGCCCCCACTACAGTATGCCCCTATGGGATTCAAATGTGGCACTATGGCATTCAAATGCCCCTATGGGATTCAAATTTGACACTATAGGATTCAAATGCACACATTGCACTGGAAAGTCTGTTTTATTAAAATATAAGCTTGAAAAACTGTTGCAAAGTTATCATCAGCAGAACTGACGAATAGTCTGAATTTTTTTGGTAATAGTCCCAAAAAGTACACGTAAGATCCTGAAGCATATCAAACACTTAATACAATCCCTATCAGAGAATTTAATACAACATGAGATTAGCTATTTATATGTCTTTTTTCTTAATAATTCTAACACTTAATATTTCTAATACTGCTAACAATCACAATATGGCAGAATCACAATAAGCAATTTTCATGAGGTTGAGAAAAATAACCAGCACCAAAAAGCTAAATTCAACAAAAGAGATGGTCAAATTTCTTTCTGAATGTTTCAACAAGCTGGCTTTGTTTATTGCAAAGCTCTTAAACATGTAATAGCTCTTGTAGCAGGTCGCACACTTATAAGGATTAAAATAGCCCATTGTTGAATAGAGATGGATGAAATTTTTATACTAGATTATTTGGGTTCATTGCAAAACCTTTGCTAAAAATAAGACATCATCACAATAGAATAAGGAGAAGGGTTGTGGGAACATTAAAAATAACTATTGCTCTAGCGAATGTAGGTTTTGCATAAATAAAACGCAAAGCTCATATTCTGACCCAACTTTGAAGTATATGTATGCAAAATAGAGTCCTTTGCAATTAACTCCCAAATAAACCTGTCAATATTTGTGGACCATCTCTAGTGAACAGTAGGCTCTCTTCATTCTCACTAGTGTATGACCTGCTAGGAATTAATTTCCACACTAAAATTCAAAATCAGGGGTAAAAACGCATGCAAGTGTTTGTCCATGCGCAGGCGAAAGAGTATTTGGTTGAGGTTTGATACATCTTTACTATGTTCCTGGCTAAGCACTGAACTTAGTTGGCGGATGTTTCCCTCTGCTGTTTGTATAATAACCAGGCGTACATACACACATCATTAGCGGAAAGAAGATCGACCTGTGGCTGAAGCTGCCTGGCCATGCAGGTACAGGAGGCAGGGAAGTTGTCAGAGTCAGCCTCTTACAGTTTCCCGCCCACTTTAGCTCCTACTATGCCAGAACAGAGCGGCCAGTTCACCAGCATTTTTTGGCAATCAAATGCTCCAATGTATAAGGTGTCTCATATATCAGAGCATCTTACAGTCTGACAGCTATTAAGTCTTACAGCACTTAATAGCTCAGAACCAAAAACCCACATTTTCTCTTTACTATGAACTCTTTTTCACACAACAATCACAGCCGCTAGAATTCTTTTCTGGTGGTAAGTCAATCACTATCAATAAAAACACATAGACCTGGAAGGTTCACCTGCAGTGAATTATTGTTTTGTCATATTCACAGCTTTATAAATAGACCCCTAGGAAGCATGCAAGTTCACTGTGATTATAAAAGCTATTATTGTCTGACAGCACCTAACATGAAGGCCTATGTAGGAAAAAATTTCTAAAAGTCTACTTATTGCGCAAAGCAATCGTTTTCGAAACTGATCTAAATGACAGCTGAAAGCTAACTTGTTGCTGTTAGCACAGACCTTACAAAAGAAAAAGAGTATTCATACAGTTATCCTTCATGAAATAATTCTTAAACTAAATTTCTAAGTTATTATGGTAAATGATAATAATATAAACTCTTAAGCAGGGTACAGATGTGCAGATATGGGCCGGATCGATGGCTGCTTCGAGTGCCGTGCTATCTATCTGGACCAATCAATCCCGCTCAAAAACAGCCATATGGGACATGACCGTTGCTTTACATGAAAACCGTGGGGTCTCCATGTAAAGCATCGGCTGAGCTGGAGAGAGCAGAGCTGCCCCCCAAGCTCCACCGATATCTGACAGCAGCGTGATGACGGCATCACCCTGCTGCAGGGAACATTGTACGGCTGAAATGTCGAGCCGTCTGTACCCTGCTTTAGCGTTCTGTGTGTGTATCTGGTGATTAAACATACATGTAGATTGAATAAATACTATTGTTCACCTCTTGCAGTAAACAAACCCCCAAATAAAAAAAGTACTATGGGTTGTTACTTAGGAGTATAACAAGTTGTTTTATTAAATTTAATTCTCACTTACTTAAGTAAATTAGGTAAAGTGTACTTATTTCAAGAACATGTTTAAAATGCCCCTGCACCTAAATCAAAGTGAAAGTCTATGATTAATTTGACTAAAAGCTCAACTGGACAACTAAGCTAAAGGCGTTCTGTACCATAAACAATTGTATTGTGTCATAAATATCTTATTTTTGACTTTCCTTGGCACTTTTTGCTTTCCATTTAAAAAATCTAATCTGCTGTACCCTCGATCAGTTGCTTCTTGCCTGCATGAACTATTCTCAACTTTAGCCACTTTGGACAGAATAAAGTGGACATTCACTTGCTAAGTAAAAATTGACTTTTCTAAGTGAACATTCTGTATCTGTCAAAATCGACCCAAATTATTCTAACGTACTGTGATATCTGGGATCATATATCACAACACTTAGAAATAATATCTCAGAGATGAATTCTATTCTGAAACAAGTTTATATTCTTTGTATAAGTGCATACCAAAAGACTGTCTGATGACACCCGATTTTGACAGTTTTATAAGCCTATAAATTGCATAAAATAACTTGGTATCTATTGATATGGACAGCAGTACTCTTCCCAAAAGCAATATCTCTAAAATCTACTTTTAAGTTATTTAACTTTGAAATTTCTTTTATGGCACTTCTTAAAATAAAAAAAAACTGCAATCACATTACTTTTAAGTAATTTTCAAAGAATACATCATTCTTCATTACTCTAGTACTATTAATGTGAAAAATGTAGTACTCTTCTGGGAGGCAAAATGCAAGTTAAAAAGAGTTAAAGCGGTTATATGAGTCCTCAAAGCCATATGAAATTTTATTGATTGACCTCAAGGCCTGTAGATTTCAGACCAGCCCTGGAAGACTTTGCAGCTGTACTGACAAGGAAGCCCTGCTGTAAATGTGGATGAGTTAATCACTAATGCTCAACCTTTCTATAACCTTGTGCCCTGAGCTGTTAATATCATATCATAATTAGCCTGATATCTATCACTCTATACCACATTCTCCATGTTAATGAAATGATTAAGCAATGTTATATATTACTAAGAATGCTTGTTATGAACTTAGAAAGTTGTTATCGTGACAACTGCCTTTATACCAGAGCTCATTAACACAACATACTTCATAATACTGTTCTTGGCAAGATGATAGCTTTTCTGTAAAAAGTAACCTGACATTTAAATATATGCTCATAGGCTTTGTCATAATGCTTAAGGGTCAATCAAATGAAAAGCGTTATTTAAAAGAGAATAAAACTGACATACAGTGAAAACAGTTATTGCAGAGCTCATTCTTAAGAATGCTCATTGCTTGGATGTAAAGCTGGTCTTTGGGCATTCATAGTCACACATATACATCAACATACAATTAACTTTGAGAGCAGTTGAGGAACAATTAGCTGAACGTAATATATACTGTAGTGTAGGCTTAGTTCAGGGATTTTGTGTGTTTACTCTTCATTTGCTATGGCTAAATGCATACTGTGAATCTAAATATACAGTAGCTTGCAAAAGTATTGAACTTTTCCACATTTTGTCACATAACAGCCACAAACATGAATCAATTTGATTGGAATTTTTCAGCCCCCTGAGTGAATACTTTGTAGAACCACCTTTGCTGCAATTACAGCTGCCAGTCTTTTAGGGTATGTCTCTACCAGCTTTGCACATCTAGAGACAGAAATCCTTGCCCATTCTTCTTTGCAAAACAGCTCCAGCTCAGTCAGATTAGATGGACAGCGTTTGTGAACAGCAGTTTTCAGAACTGTTCACAGATTCTCAATTAGATTTAGATCTGGACTGTGACTGGGCCATTCTAGCACATGCATATGTTATGTTTTAAACCATTCCTGGCCTATCCATCTTCTCTTTCCTAACATCACCACCATACCAGTCCCATCCCCCCACCTATTGTATACTCTGTTCCCCAACCTATTAGACTGTAAGCCCAACCTGTACCTGTGTGTTATTGTGTGTTGCATCTCCACTCTAATGTATTGTACAGCGCTGCATAATATGTTGGCGCTATATAAATAAATGATAATAATAATAATAATAATAATTCCATTGTTGCCCTGGATTTATGTCGTTGTCCTGCTGGAAGGTGAACCTCTGCCCCTGTCTCAAGTCTTTTGCAGACTCCAAGAGGTTTTCTTCCAAGATTGCCCTGTATTTGGCTCCATCCATCTTCTCTGACCAGCTTCCCTGTCCCTGCTGGAGAGAAGCACCCCCAGAGCATGATGCTGCCACCACCATATTTGACAGTGGGGATGGTGTGTTCAGAGTGATGTGCAGTGTTAGTTTTTGCCACACATAGCGTTTTGCATTTTGGCCAAAAAGGTCAATTTGGGTCTCATCTGACTGGAGCACCTTCTTCCACATGTTTGCTGTGTCCCCCACATGGCTTGTGGCAAACTGCAAACTGGACTTCTTATGCTTTTCTGTTAACAATGGCTTTCTTCTTGCCACTCTTTCATAAAGGCCAACTTTGTGCAGGGTACTACTAATAGTTGTCCTATTGACAGATTTTCCCACCTGAGCTGTAGATCTCTGCAGCTCATCCAGAGTCACCATGGGCCTCTTGACTGCATTTCTGATCAGCGCTCTCCTTGTTTGGCCTGTGAGTTTAGGTGGAGGGCCTTGTCTTGGTAGGTTTACAGTTGTTTCATACTCCTTCCATTTTTGAATGATCACTTGAACAGTGCTCCATGGGATGTTCAAGGCTTTGGAAATCTTTTTGTAGCCTAAGCCTGCTTTACATTCCTCAATAACTTGTCCTTTGGACTTCATGGAGTTGTTGCTCCCAATATTCTCTTAGGAAACCTCTGAGGCCGTCACAGAGCAGCTGTATTTGTACTGCCAATACACACAGGTGCACTCTATTTAGGCATAAGCACTCATCAGGCAATGTCTATGGGAAACTGACTGCACTCAGACCAAAGGGGGCTGAATAATTATGCACACCCCACTTTGTAGTTATTTATTTGTAAAAAAAAATTGGAATCATGTATGATTTTCCTTCCACTTTTCAAGTGTAATTCACTTTGTATTGGTCTTTTACATGGAATTCCAATAATTCGTGGCTATAATGTGGCCACTTTTGCAAGCCACTGTATATACTGTTCCAAATTATGTGATTTATGAGATCTATGATAGCTATGGTATTTTATTAAAAACAAAAAGTTGCACTTATCTGGGTAGTGTGACCAACATCCCAAATATATATTCATTGTAAAATTAGACGGGAGGAGAGAACCCCATACCTAATTGGATTCTCGCTGTGGCACAGGGACGCTTGGACCTTACCTGCACACTTGACCTATCTGATTTACCCTTTACCTAACTACTACTTGAAAGAAGCTTATCTTACTGATTTACCAATGACAACTTGCACCACTACATCTATAAATCATTTGAAGTCACAGGTCTGCTTGGGCCTGGTTCATGGCCGGCCTGCTTGTTCTGGCCTCCCGCTCTCCACTCATGGTTGCCCCCTGATGGGGGCCTTGGCAGCTACCTGCCCCAGTGACTGGTCTTTCGGTGTCCCATTATCTTACTTGGATAAAGACACACCCCCTGATGAAGTTCTACATGAAACGCGCGTTGGGGTCAATCCTGTTGAAACAGGACTTTTTATCCTGATTTACTGATTATTGTATTCTATTTTTTTATATATTTATTTAATTACCTACTTATACTCTGTTATGTACCAACTACATGCGGAAGTAACACCGACCAGCACTGTAATGTCCCATGTTTTTCTTTTTAACATCCAATAAATCGCTACTGTTTTGAACAAATTATCCACATGCTATTTCATTACACATCAGTGACCGTTAAAGTCCCCTTGCCCCTGAGATGTTCTCAGGGGGAATCCAATTAGGTGTGGGGTTCTCTCCTCTTACAATGAATATGGAATTTATTAGTTATAGGTATTAAATAAGATAACAACTTCCAGCCTATATGAAGGGGAGCTATGCCCAAAGCCTTCATCTTCATAGCTGGTGCATAGTGAAGGGTTGCAGAGTGTTTCTTTGGTACCAGATGAATAATGGTGATTGATTTGTCTATCAGGTTCACCATCAGGAAAAACACACTGAGCTGACAATAACAACCCCTTATCTCGTAACCACTTAAATATAGTTGTTGCCTGTATTCCTAAAAGTTATGTAAACATTGTTTTTATGTAACAAAAGACCCAGTTTTGTTAACCCTTTGTATGTAATGCCACATTGTTGTTCAAAAGGAATATTCCACAGGGTCTGAAGGTTTTATGTCAAAAGTGACAATAGACAGGTAATTTGAGTCCAACTTCCATTAACTATAGACCTCTATCTGAGACAGGCAAAGTATTGCACCATAGACTGGCTATAATTGTTATAAATGAGCCCCATCCCAGATCCCTCAATAGCAAGGAATGATTAACCATTTACCCATCAGATTCTCATCCACCGCAGCGCCCCCTCCGGCACTTCCTGGTCGGCTGGAACTATTCCCTCCTCCTCCTACTTTTTCTGTTAGTAACCACCTGCTTCTGTAGCTGCATGGCTCCCAAACTGTACATGGACACGCACCTTAGGATCCCTACCAAGCCGGTAAGAACCAGAAGTAGATAACTTACTTACTTATATTATATTGATATACATGTTGGTTCTCTGTCGGATCCAATTCTGAGCCCCCGATCAATTGGATGCGATCACTCGGACAAGGTGGTATGCAGCGATTGGATCCTCTTAAGTGGCTGATTGATTGCAGCTTCCATTCCCGCTGAGATCGCCGGAATCAATTGGGCCATGGAATCCGACACGTGTATGGCTAGCTTAAGCGTCAAGGAAACACCCCTTTTACCCTCCTTAGAAATTATAGGTAAATATAGTCAGTCATAGGTAGAGATGGGCGAACACCGGCCTGGAGTGTCCGCGAACAGGGCGGGTCGAACTTTTAAAGAAGTCCGCCGTCCGCCCTGTTCGCGGACACATTCAAATTCCCCGCCTCTAGGCGGGGAATTTGAATCGAAAAAAACCCTGGTCCCTGGAACGCATCCTGGAACGCATAGTTCCTGGTTGCGGGAGCCGGCTGTGACGTCACTGACGTCACTTCCTGTTCTGAGCCGGTATTTTCACTACAAGACCGGCTTCATGCCGGTCTTGTAGTGAAAAGATTCTTCCTCCGGCACGATCTCGCAGGTTCTGATCCTGCCGGAGGAAGAATTTAGATCTTCTTCTGGCCGGAGAACGGGGCGGGTCGAACACCCGTACTGTCCGCCGGCGAGAGGATCGGCGAACATGTCCATCCCTAGTCATAGGTCGCAGCAGGGTCGCAAGTGGGCAGTCTTAGCAGGAGGAATGCTGTTGGTCAACATCTACAGGTACCATAATGTAACCCCATAGTCCTATTGTTTATTTTATGTTATTGTATTGTTCTGTTTTGATGTCCCTTGTTATATGTATAGTTTAGTTTATAAACATTATTACTGTGAAATGCTTCTGTGGTCTGTCTCTTAATCAAACTGTTGTGATATGAGCCATCTCTAGTTGCAAGATATCCTCATTTACGGGTGGAATATATTGATATGTCTATATAAATATTCATATCAAAATATCTCTATTAATATATATTAAATAGATTATTATTAATATTCAAACCCGCAACAGAGCTGGTCACTCTTCTTTTCTATATACTTACCTTCTTGGATGTGGCAATATCTTACCAGCTCAGATCCCGTCTTCTTTGTTTTTCTGGTATTTGGTATTTTTCATATTTCCTTCAACCATAAGCACCAGTAGCAGAGTATTCTGTGGTATTCCAAAGCTGGACCCAAGCTGGTGAAATATAAACAAACTCGGGCGGCAGCGCCAGCTTGTTGACATTCTGCAAATTTTTACTGGAGATGGTGGCATTTCTTTTTTAAAACTTCACTATCTAACATTGCACTAGTCCCTAGTTTGCACTAGTTTTTGTAGATAAAATTTGGTAAATCTCTAAATTTTTCAGATCGGTTCATACTCAAGTATATACAGTAATTATCACAAAAGTTTCTGCAAATACATATCCTTCTAGAATAAATGATAAAGTGTAGTAAATTTGTAGTAGTTTAGGAATCATTAGTTTGATATCCTGGAATAACAACTACATCAAACTTTTCAGTATGCTTTATATAGGACAGATGAATTTTTTTGTGAGGGCTCAAAGGGGCCGTAAGAAATTGAATTGTAATGCAATAATTGCTACCATCATTTTTCTTAGACAGCATTTACAGCGTACATATTATTGCGTTTGTAAAAAAAAAACACATGCACTTACGTTCAATATAGCATTGCAGAATACAAGGGAAAGAAACATATATTATTCATAATGAAGTTTTAAACAACATACAGTGATTTGCGAACAATTTTAATATCATCCAAAAGTATATCAGTAATTCAGCTTCAAAAGGTGAAACCTACTGTATATATGAAATAGACTGATTACATGCAACACAAGATATTTCAAGCCTTTATTTGTTAGAATTAGTGATGGCCGAACTGTCCGCAAGGCGTGTTCGCCTATTCTCTCGCCGGCGGACAGTACGGGTGTTCGACCCGCCCCGTTCGCCGGCGAGAAGAAGAACTGTATTCTTCCTCCGGCAGGATCAGAACCTGCGACATCGTGCCGGAGGAAGAATCTTTTCACTTCCTGTTCTAAGCCGGTATTTTCACTACAAGACCGGCTTCATGCCCGGTCTTGTAGTGAAAATACCGGCTCAGAACAGGAAGTGACGTCAGTGACGTCACATCCGGCCCCCGTAACCAGGAACTATGCGTTCCAGGATGCGTTCCAGGGCCCGGATGTGACGTCACTGACGTCACATCCGGTTTTTCCAATTCAAATTCCCCGCCTAGAGGAGGGGAATTTGAATGTGTCCGCGAACAGGCGGATGGTGGACTTCTTTAAAAGTCCGACCCGCCCGTTCGTGGACAGTCCAGGCCGATGTTCGGCCATCACTAGTTAGAATTTTGATTATTATGGCTTACGGCTTATGAAAATTCCAAAGTCTAAATCTCAGAAAATGTTAATATTACATGAAATAAATTAAACAAAGATTTTAATTTGAAAAATGTTGGGCCTTTGAAAAATATAATCATGCCTATGTACACAGTACTTGGTTTGGGCCCCTTTTGCATAAATTCCTGCCTCAATGCGAAATAGCATGGATGATATCAACCTGTGGCACTGCTGAGTTGTTATAGAAGAACAGGATACTTCAATAGCGGCCTTCAGCTCTTCTGCATTGCTCCGTCTAATGTCTCTCATCTTTCTCTTGGCAAAGCCCCATAGATTCTCCATGGGGTTTAGGTCAGGCGAGTTTGCTGGCCAATCAAGCACAGTAATCCCATGGTCATTGACCCTGGCTTTCTAAGATAATCTATTTTTTTGGAAATCACCTGTACAATAAACATGTGAAGCATTTGAACAATGGTGGTTTGGGTTTTTACATGATTCGGAAGATCCAGCAGCAATTGTATTTTTGTTTGCTCCTTGTTTTTCTTTAAAATAGGGAGGACAATAATCCATATTGGGCTATACTGCCATCAGAACCTCTGTTGCATACATACCTTTCTTTAATGACACACCATCACAAAGCAAGTCATATATTTATAAGTGAGTTAAAGGAATGCTATTACCTCTGTCAGCTTTTTATTTTTTGTGTTGGTTCCTGCTGCATATTTTCCTTTACTTCTTGTATATCAAAAGGTTGCCCCAAGAAAAGAAATCGAGGGATAATTGAGTGACAGAGCCAATAAAACCTGACAACAGTCTCAACCTTTTCTCACTTTAATTCCAAAGCTCAAAAATGGTGTTGGATAAATATTTGGATTCACTGACAATTTTCATAACCCGATGGATAAAGATCTATTCAGAAGTGTTTAGTAGTTGATGTTCTGGAATAAACAAACAACTAGAAATGTTTAGTGTAATTCTGGTGTTCTTCTGCCTGCCGGATCAGGTACAGAAAGAGGGTAATGATCTCGGTCTCCAGTGAAAAATAGGACAAAAACCCCCAGAAGTGACAGAAAGTGAAATCACTTCCGGTATATGGATAATGGTATTATTGTTCCATGTACCGGAAGTGATGTCACTGAAGTCTCTTCCAGGTTTTATACGATTCACAAAGTGCCCCAGTTTAGTTTTCAGGGCAGCAAAACAGCCTGAATTAAGACTAGATTAGCTTTCTCTTTACTCAAAGTAAGTTATTTGTCGGCTTATATTAAACATTGTAAAACTGTAAATTTTGAATATCAACTAAAATAATTCAAAATAGATAATCCAATGCTGTTTGATTGTAATCAAGATGATTTAAGTACTGTATTTTTGGGACCATTAGACGTTATATTGTGCATGACGCATCCTTTAGAGCAGAGCATCTGATGCCTCAAATACTTCAGGTTTTTCCCACACTGTTAGAACTCGGAGGCACATTCGGAGTTAAGGAGGCAGGGAAGCGGCCTCTGACAGCTTCCCCACCTCCATACCTGACTGGCAGAGCTTCTGCAAGTGAGCTGGGCTGTTTGAGCCAAACTCACATACAGTTGTGGAAATAATTATTTGACCCCTCACTGATTTTGTAAGTTTGTTCAATGACAAAGAAATGAA
>CM070032.1:151525195-151536039 GCA_036250615.1 Ptychadena robeensis
GGGGACGCAAAGGTCCCACCCACCCAAAACTTGCACATGCGCGTTCAAACCATCTGAACCCAGGTGGTCTCCTGTAGCAACGACACTTCACTTTAGATGATTGGAGGACCAGATTTCTTGGTAGGTGCAGTAAGCAGGGGTCACAAATTTTTTAGTGGTTCCTCAGATGAGTACCAGGGAGATAAAGTGTGGTAACTCACCCAACATATGATACGCGTGTCCTCTACTCACTGTCTCTGCTTCACCCTCCGCATGGTAGATGTCGCCCTACAATAGTCGCCCCCTTCCATCTCCAAAAACAGGACATACTACAACCCCTGATCCTCTCTCACACACACAGACACCACTACCCCTTGATCAAATTCCCCCCAACACACGGACACACTTGCCACTGTCATTCCCCCAACACACAGACAACCACTGCCCACCTGATCATTACCCCCCAACACACA
This sequence comes from Ptychadena robeensis, assembly GCA_036250615.1. Taxonomy (NCBI): domain Eukaryota; kingdom Metazoa; phylum Chordata; class Amphibia; order Anura; family Ptychadenidae; genus Ptychadena; species Ptychadena robeensis. The sequence continues at coordinate 151,525,648 of CM070032.1, forward strand.
GACACAACTGCCCCTGATCATTCCACCCACACTCACAGACACACTGCCCCCTGAATCATTCCCCCACAACCCTCACAGACACACTGCCACTTGATCATCCCCCCCAACACACCACAGACCACAACTGCCCCCTGATCATTCCCCAGCCAACACACAGACACACTGCCACTGATCATTCCCCAACACACAGCACTGATCTTCCCCCCAACCACACTGCCACTGATCCTTTCCCCCCCCAACACACAGACACACTGCCACTGATTATTCCTCCCAAACCACACAAGACACACGCCACTGATCATTCCCTCCCAACACCCAGCAACACCTTCCACTGCTCATTTACCCCAAACACACAACCAGCCACACTTCCACTGATCACCCTTTCCCCCAACACACCAGGGGACACCACTACCACTGGTCATTTACCCCAACACCACAGGACACACTGCCAACTGATCACTTCCCCCAACACACAGACACCACTGCCCACTGATCCAGTTTCCCCCACACACAGACAAACTGCCGATCATTGACACACAACCCACTACAATTATCAGCAACACACACACCACCCCTGCTTCTGGAACACAGGGGGCCGTGGCAGCAAGGGACTACTAGTGCGCATGAAGCCTATGGAGCTTCCAACCTACCCTGACACGCCCCCCGCTGAATGCTGGCAGGCACATCTCCTCACACAGCAGAAGGAAGGAAGGAGGAGGAGGGGGGCCGGAAGCCACCGTTTCAATCTGTCCCGGTGTCTCGTGTAGTCCGCTAGATGCGATTTCGAGGCAACAACAACTGGTAACCGCAGAGTGGGTTTTATAGGACCGTATGCGTACCAGGGACCAGTTATGTGCACCCCTGGCCATTAAGGCCCTTTGACATTACCATGAAAATAAATGGACCATGATTTCAGCAGCAAGAGTGAATTAATGGTATGAACACGTTTGAAGGTAGGGTAGGGATTATGCAGTTTGCAGGCTGGTGGGGAACATCCGTTGCCACAAGAACACACTGAGGGCTCCCGGATTGAAAAATGAGAGTATCACTGGCCTCAACTTCCAGTGTGGAAATCCTCTGACTCCGTTTCAGTGATTCTGTCCTCTGATCCTTGAGATCCTTTTGACAGAGATTGAATGGCTTTTAGGACAGCCTTGTCTATGGCCTCCTGGAAGTCTATGGCCTCCAGGTGTTCCGACTGTGAAGCCTGCGCGGACCAGCCTGGTCATCCGCATCTTGGGCGTTTGACATCCGCCATGATATGGAGGTCTGGGGGCCGCGGCGGGGCCGGTTTTGAATTTTCAAAAATTTTTCCCAATTTCGCAGGACGGCGAGGGGGGGAGGGGAAAGGACAAGGTCACAGGTAACCTGGCCACTGACACTAGGGGTGCGGGGGTGTGTCGGGAACTGGACGTAGTTGGACATTCAATTTTAATATGTTCTAAATGGCAGGACATGTTTTTTAATGGGGGTTTGGTTCAACATATGATTTCCATAGGAAAAACGTTGTGTACTACTAACCATAATGTTACTCTGCTGTGTTGATTGTTGTACCCATGTATTGAATGTGTATATTGCACATACGAAGTGGAAGTGTTGCACATAGCAGTGGACGCGTTTATCAAAAGGTTTTTTTTGGTTTTCTTTTTTATCAAAAGGTGGAGGTTTTAACACAGTGGGACTAGAGCCACTTTTGCTAAAAATGCAATGCATTCCTAACCAATTACATAAAAAATCTGAAAAAAAAAGTGAATGTCACTAAGGTGGATATTATAAGGGCTTACAAACTGATTGTTTTAAAGCAAATCCATAGACACTTCATACATTTACATATTCTTAACAATGGAACAAATAAGGTAAGCAACTTAGTGCGGCTAGTTTGATTGACAGTAGTAAATTAGTAGTTAATTCATCTTTAAATTTGCATTTTTTCTGTATTGGCCAATCAAGCCTGATGGCATGGTTTTTTAAAGCATACCAGTCTTATTATTATTAATATTATCAGGTGATTTATATAGCGCCAACCATATTACGCAGCGCTGTAACCATACATTTAGAGTGGAGATACAACACAGTTAAAACAACACAGGTAAAGGTGATTGTCACAGGAGGATAGAGGACCCCTGCCGGTTCGGTTGGGCTTACAATTCGAGGTGGGGGAACGAGTATACAAATAGGTGGGGGGTGGGACTGTACTTGGGGTGATGTAGGAAAGAGAAGATGGATAGGCCCAGACTGAAGAGGTGGGTTTTTAGGGCTTTTTAAAAGTGCCAAACAGGAGGAGCAAGTGAAAGGGGAGACGGAGAGAGGGAGGGGGAGGGGGAGGGAGTGAGGGAGGGAGTTTCCAAGAGAGTAGGAGCAGGCCCGTAGAGTAGGTCATGAAGCCTTGCGTTGTGGATGAGGTTAGGGGGGGTTTTTTTTTCATGAGTGGGGAGTCAGTTTAGAAGGGCACTGGAGGAGCGGAGGAGGGGCGGGTTTAGAGTTGGTTTTTTTTTATAAGTTTCGTTTAAGGTAAGTTAAGGTTTTTTTTTATTTAAGGGGTGTATTGGTGTACCAGGCTGGAGATTGTAAGGAGGACAGGATGTGTGAGTGATTAAAAGCAAGGCACAGGACTTTAATTTTGATTCTTCTGGACAACTGGAGCCAGTGTAGAGATGTGCAGAGAGGAAGCAGCAGGATGAGGATGGTTTTTTTCGAGGAGGGTGAAGAAGTCTGGGCAGCCCCATCATGAGGGACTGCAAGATGGGTGACAGTTTTCTTAGGAGGGAGACCAGACGTCCCAATCTCTAATGAATCAGGGTGCAGCAGACAAGCAGAAAATAGCGCAGATCGGACTTTAATGACTCTTCTTTTACTTCCTATTTTAAACTTGAGGAAGAAGACCACCACAGTTGTTAACATTTTAAAAATAAATGAAATTGTAAAGTCTTTCTCCTTATGGTACATGTGTAAGATATAATGTATATTTAACTAATGAGTATTTTAATTATAATATTAATATTAATAAGTAAGTTATGTTTCAATGTGTCTAAAAATACACTGAATTGATTTAGGTCACTCTCTATTTGAATTTTCAGAAAAATGTATTAAACTGGATATTTGAGGAATGTAGCAGTACATAAAGTGAGCGGGCTAGAAAGCAAAATCTTTACTGTCTGGAAAAATAACCTTTTTTAACTAAATCTAAGAACTGTTTATTTCAGACATATCAATACTGAGCTTTTTTAAACAATCAGGACATTGTAGATATATCTTTCTAGCTCCATGCTGAGAAAAGTATGACCAACGTAATTTATTTAGCTGTAGTAGTTTCTATTATAAGAAGACATGCTTGGGACTGCCAGATTGCCTCTAAAAATATTTCCATATATTTCATCATCAATGCAATAAATAGTCTAGGCTTTCATTCAACACCTGTCTATAGCAGGTGGTGAGGCATCCACAAGATCAATTTTTGCCCCCCCTGTTCAAAAAAAAATAGCTCAGAGACACAAAGCATAAAACACATTCACAATTGCATAATTCAAACAAGTGCAATACATTGCCACTCACCCATAATGTTTTTTTTCTTTTTATAAGCAAGCACATCTGCTGAAGCACACCATGCGGACTGTGCAAATCCCCAAATCCAGGATATAACAATGTACCACCTATGCTTGTTTTGGTTATTTTCTGTTCCCTGACACACATGGCAAGTCTCCTATGTCTGGGGGCGGGAGGGGGAAGGAGAACAAGGAGTGGAGCTTTTCTGGAGCAACCCTTTTTAGTGCTAACAACGCTTCTCTTCCTTCATTGATTGCTCTTTCTTTCAGTGGTATGTGCTGATGGGAGGGTGGAGGCTGGCTGGCAGGCCAGAAAGCCACAAGGAGTTGAAAAAGGTCCTAGGTTTGGAGAAACCAGGGTCTATAGGTTTACCGATGCAGATAGATATACACAATCATCTAACCTAGCTGCAAGGGAATTCATAACTCTAGATGTTTTTTGAATGTACCAGCTTCATTTCAACTTAGTTTAAAAGGGTCAAGATGCAATGATGCCGAACCCGTATGCCGAGGTCAGAAGAACAACCTTACAATAACTGCAAAAAAGAGGTCTAAATTACTAGAAACAGTGCACAAACTACATCAAATGCCTCTTGTTAAGTCAGCATAGTATATGAATTATTGTGTTGTTTGGCTTAGTTGACAAAATAATAATGATGAGCTGCATATGTACACTGTGAGGAAATGATAGGAAAACACAAGTAAACATGGGTAGATGAACTGTAAAAAACCAGAGGGGTTCTTTTGCAGAAGCCGTTGAAAGTGCTTCTAGGGAGTAGTTTGCATGGCGGGATAAAGGAATGGCTGGATCTAGGTTGTCACATAGGTAAGTAGAAGCTGAGGTTTCTAGCTAGAGCGTATTATTGAATATCTAAGCAGTTCATTAATGGTTCTTACTAGTTTGTTTGGAAGTAAAATGAGGAGTGCTACCACCTTCTGATCAAAGATATGCACAAAGATTTAACTATGCCTTAACCTTGAATGTCTTTACTTTATCGTTAGTAGTAAAACGTTTTATAATTAAAAATTCAGTGTACATATGGAATCACTCTCAAGCTATGCAAAGATTAAAAAAACTGAGTTGAATGTGACTACAGCAAAAAATGTTTGCGTTATACTCAGTTGCCAAGTAAAATATCAGTATCTTTCCAGATCTCAGTATCTTTTTTCTATGCCTGTGAAAAGACGGGCTATGTCACAGCTGTACTAAACTCACGGGTAAGCCTACAAAAATGGATAAAAGAATTCCAAAAAAAACCAACATTGTGCCTGGTTGAATATTTTGTTGAAAAAGAAAAAAAACTTGTCTTTTGGTTTTGTATCCTTCAACTGTTTTGTTTTTTTAAAATCAGAGGTGCTTTCTGTATGTAGTTCGGCTTTTTTTAAAAACACAGGAACTTGAACTGTCATGAATGTGAGATGCAGTGTCATGTCAGGTGTCAGTTGGCTGCTGGGTGAGAAAGTGATAGGAGCATCTCTCTTTTACTCAACCCCATCACAGATCCCGCAAGACAGCAGGCGTAATCTCTCCTCTACAAGGTACCTGAGACAGAAATACCAAATACCCTTGCAGCGGTGGTAGGTGTCACCAAAGCGAAATGGTCAGAGAGGGGTGGGGAGGTCTTGCAAAAAACACCCCTCGTGCTGTCAGAAAAAAGGTTTTTTTATTTTCCTTAGTGATCTCTGCCAGTATCAGCTGTCTTCAGCCCAAGACTGCAGAGGACTTACAAGGAGTTAGTTTCCCCTTTCACATACAGTGGACCCTCAATGATACGATACGGCTCCAGATACGACCAAAATTTTATACAACAAAGATCGATTTTTTTTTATCCTTTCCAGACACCCTTCTTTGGCAGAAAATGTTAAACGCTTAATGCATAGCCTTCGTACAGCCAGTACAACCGGCTTATAGCCTGGGGGGGGGTTGGCACCCTGGAAACCCGGAGAGGGTGTCCAGAAACTTGCATCTTAGCCCCAGATATATAAAGCCATATATGAGGTTTATTTTTTAAGCAAGGAGCCCGTAGTTTTGTGTTAGGAGTTTACCTTCCTGTGCTGTGGTAATTAGTGCATTTTCGTGCATTATGGCCCCAAAAAGGTGGGTTGGGGACAGATGGGAAAAAAGAAAGATAGGAGGGCAATATACTAGAGCAGAACAAAGAGTCTACATTGTTGTTTCTGTTAGGTTATTTGCTATAAAAAGTAGGAATTTTATGGTGTTTCTTTGTAGGTTGCACATCTTTACATTTTTATAAGAAAGTAGGAAAGTAGCTTTAATTTGGGAAGTTTCGGAATAAATATTGTCTGTTCCATTACTTCTTTTGGAAAAAATGGTTTTGCAAGACAATGGTCCACTGTTGTAACAAAAAAAAAAAAATCCAAAAATACTTCAAATCACATCTCTCCTATATTGCACGTATTGCTATGTTGTCATTTTTAGTGATGGTTTAAAAGTAATTGATTCAGGATTGTTAGAATCTGTCAAGTATGCAGATGAGCAGTGAGGGCCAAGAGATTAACTTGAACCTCATCTAAAAGTAGTGTGGTTTGAGGACCAGAAATAGAATAAAAATATGTAAAGCACAAGTTGTAGCCTGGAATAGTACATGAAAATGTTTCATCTACAAAACCGATGTCTTAGTTCGCTGAAAACGGTTAAAGGGCAGAAGGGGGGGGGGGAAAAATTTAGAACTAGGTGTGTTTTTTTGATACTTTGCCGCCCCAAATCTGAAAATTGGTTTATAATCAAATGTCTGAAAACAATGTGGTTTTTTTACTTTAGGTTACTTTTTGTGTAAGATGTTGCTATATTACTCGGTTTTGTGGGTCCCATAGCTAGAGTTTCTAGTAGCTAAAATTCAAACTCCATAGACAAAAGTTTGCCATCACTGTGTTTCACCTAAACCCTTGCATAATGTACAATACCCTGTTATAATTCCGAATCAGATTGAATATTGTGTCAAAATTCATAACCTGCTGGGAGTCAATGGAACAATAGACGTTTTTTAACATTATTGGCATGCATACCTGCATGGGGGAGCAATTCTAGAATCACAGTAACTCACCTCTTCCCCATCAGAATGTCAACGGGAATAGGAGGTATCAGATGATTATTGATTTATTTAATAACAGGCACTGCCACTCTGACTAAATTGAAAACTTGGTTCCCCATGTTTTGTTACCCATCCCTGAATTTTCTACCTGATTTTGTGTAAGCATGTATATATATCTTAAATATTTACAGAGATTTTTATACCAGAAGTAGACTAAACCTGTACCTATTAAGCATAAAAAATGTAGATTGAAGATAATAAACTTCAGGGGGGTTATTAAAATATATAAAACATTGAATACTTTGTATGTTATTTAGCTGGGTGAAGTAAAACACAAACCTAATCAAAAAAAGGTTACCTATAATATAACCCAGGCGACTTTCAATTAAAGATGCCAAACATAATTCTTAAATTAGCCATGTCGTTAATTAAAAAATAGGAAGAAGTATTATAAGTATAAATAAATTTAGCAGTTGCTCCCCACAGCTCTGCCCGGCAAACAGTAGGGGAGTGCGGAGGAGCTGATGTACTCAATGAAGAGCAGAGTCAGGAAAAACGGCTGCCATGAAGGCTATATCTCCCATCCATCTCATGCCTGGTGGCTGATATGTGATAACACATGCAGAGGAGACATCTGTTGTGGGCATATCGTGCCTCCCGCTTAGCTCAACTCCACCACACAGTGCAGATGCAGATCCGAGCTCTGCACGGTATTGGGTGGTTAGGGAAAAGTTGGGTACCCACACAGCTTTGTTCGGTCAGGGCTCGAGGCAGGGAAAGCTGTCGGAGACTCATACTCTGCCAAGTAGGAGCCTGTGTCAGGAGAGAGGAGTAGGAGAAAGCCAAAATATTTTAGATTCAGTATATTTTCAGACTCTCTGATGTTATAGGGCATCCTAAACATGGAGCATCTATAGTCTGATATAAAACGTACTAAATTATTTTTCATTGTAAAAATGACAAAGAAGAACATTTGTGTCATTCTACTGCGCCCATTATAAAAAAATTGTATTCGTGGTCTGGCAATTTTGTACAATATTTACCTAATATATTGTGTGAAAAGCATTTGTCTGCATATGAAAATGGCCACACGCCCGATTCAGGGGGGGGGGGGGGGGACAGGGGCACTATCGGTCTGGCCAGACATCTTAGGGGGGGGGGTCTGACCAATGCTCCCAAAGACTAACAGCATCCCCCTCAGGCCCCCCTTGCTCCTCCTCCCGATGAGAGTGGGACAGCAGCAGATTCTGTGCTGCTAGCTCTGCCGGCAAAAGCTCACTAGTGACATTGTGGAGGAATTGGAGTGGCAGGGAGATTGAGATTGAAAGTGGAACTGTAAAAGTTTTAAAGTATTAGATTGCCAAAATGTTGTAAAAAAGTGTGTATTATTCCTGTATTACCATAAGTCACTTGAAAAACCACGGGCACCATTACTAGGCTGTATAAAGGTGCAGATAGTGGTGTGTTTAAAATTACTAACCAAAGAAGGGTTTGGAGATTCTGGGGGTGGTTGCACATCAGGGAATAGGCTAGGTAAGGCCCTAGCTCCTGTCGCTAAAATCCCTGATTGAACACAGATTTTGTCGCAATGCTCAACCCACCCATTGACGGAAATGGGCTATGAAGGGATGTCTCCACAGCATGTCAGTGATAGTGGTAGGGGGCCCCGAAAAGTAAAAAAAAAAAATTTTTTGAGCCAGCCCTGAATGGCCATTTTGCAGATGAACTTCTGTCTACATTTCACCGATGCATAAAGAAAAAGAGTCTTACATTTCACTAATTTATTTTTGTGAATATATAGACAATAAAACATATGATAGGGTTAATGAAACCTATATCTATATATAGTAATAGATATAGATATATATAAAAAGAGTGGGACATTTATAACAACAGTAATACGCGGTAGGTTTTTCCATAAATTCAGGGTCAAACGGAATGAATAACATCAATTAAAAAAGGCATAGTCTCTTTCAACCAAGTACGAAGATCTAGCATGCTAAAAAAATGACCCTCAGACATTACATGGAATTTTAAATAACTACTTGTTCTTTTCTTAAGACTGGAGATATAACATGATCCATTTGACAAGGGTATTTAAATATTGTAACATTTCCAGAACAAAGTCGTTATGACAAAAAAGAACACTTGTTATCTGTAGTAAACTGTATACCTGTCCGTGAATACGTGAGTGACAACTTCGCAACAAAAGTGAAATATAAAGGAAGTTTGCAAACTGCCGACAGAAAAAAGGTGAAAGTAAAAGATTCCGAGGTTAAATCAGGAAAATTAAAGGGACAAGATGTGAGATAATAAAGATTGATCCTGGAGACAGGATAATTATCGAATTGACTTTCAAGAGACACCTTTTTCCCTAGGCGATGAAAGATTCCGTATGTTGATCTTGTTGGACACCCCATCCCCCATATGTGAGGATTTTTTGCAAAGACTCTAGTGCTGAGCCTATGAGCTTCCTCCTACCTGACACGCCCCCCGCTGATGCTTGCAGTCACATCTCCTCACACAGCAGAAGAGAAGAAGGAGGAGGAGGGGGGACGGAAGCCCCGTCAATCTGTCCCGTGTCTGTGTAGTCCGCAGATGCGATTTAGAGGAACAAAACTGGTACGCAGAGTGGGTTTTTAGACCTGTATGCGTACCAGAGGACCAGTTATGTGCACCCCTGGCCATAAGGCCTTTTACATTCCATGAAAATAAATGTACCATGATTCAGCAGCAAAGAGTGAATTAATGTGTATGAACACGTTTAAGGTAGGTTTAGGGATTATGGAGTTTGCAGGCTGGTGGGGACATCCGTGCCACAGAACACACTTAGGGCTCCCCGGGATTGAAAAATGGGGTATCACTGGCCTCATCTTCCAGTGTGGAAATCCTCTGCTCCGTTTCAGTGATTCTGTCACTCTGATCCTTGAGATCCTTTTGCAGAGATTGAATGGCTTTTAGGACAGCCTTGTCTATGGCCTCCTGGAAGTCTATGGCCTCCAGGTAGTCCGCTGGGAAGCCTGCGCTGGAACAGCCTGGTCATCCGCATCTTGGGCGTTTGCATCCGCCATATTGGATGTCTGGGGCCGCGGCGGGGCCGGTTGAATTTTCATCATTTCGCGGCGGCGAGGGGGAAAGGGACAAGGTACCTGTCCATGCACTAGGGGTGCGGGTGTCTGGAACTGGAAGTTGGACATTTCAATTTTAATATGTTCATAAATGCAGGCATGTTTTTAATGGGGGTTTTTTTCCACATTATTGATTTCCATAGGAAAAACTTTGTTGTTACTCTTAACAATAATGTTACTCTGCTGTTGTTGATGTACCCAATGTATTGAATGTGTATATTGCACATAGCAGTGGAAGTGTTGCACATAGCAGTGGAAGCGTTTTATCAAAAGGTTTTGGTTTTTTTTTTTATCAAAAGGTGGAGGTTTTAACACAGTGGAGACTGAGCTTTGCTAAAATGCAATGCATTCCTAACAATTAGCATAAAAAATCTGAAAAAAAATGAATTGTCACTAAGGTGCTGATTATATAGCTGTACAAACTGAATTGTTAAAGCAAATCCATAGCACTTCATACATTTACATATTCTTAACAATGGAACAAATAAGGTAAGCATACATTAAGTGAGGCTAGTATGATTGCAGTAAATTAGTAGTAATTCATCTTTAAATTTGCATTTTTTCTGTATTGCATATCAAGCCTGATGGCATGGTTTAAAAGCATACCAGTCTTATTATTATTATTATTATCATTTATTTATATAGCGCCAACATATTACGCAGCGCTGT